>VZTA01013818.1:935796-963951 GCA_013398855.1 Mohoua ochrocephala | reverse complement strand
TGCCCGCACGCCCCCGGCCCCAGCGCCGCCCGCCCGCTCGGCCCGGCACCCTCGGCAGGGCAGCGCGAAGCTCTCAGCTGGGCACTGCCCGGTGCGCAGGGCGCGGAGCTCTCCACCGTGTCCGATTGCACAAGGTTATGTTGATTTGGGTTTTTTTTCCCCTAAAGACTTGGTCCTTTTGAGAACTCTATTTAAAAAGAAAAAAAAAAAACCAAATAACCCCAACCCCCAAAAAACCCGCGGTTCCTCTTGCAAGAAAACCTCAGAATAGACCGGAGTACATTTCAAGGGTTCAAAAGGATAAGGAGGTAAAAATAAAAATTCTTTTTTTCCTTTTTGTATTCTTAATTTTTAAGCCTACCTCATGATTTGTAGGAAGGGGAAGCAGTGAGGAGGAGGAACAGCTTGCTTTGGTTTTGTTTTCTGTCATCAGTCCTGATATGATAACTCTGTCCTATTTAAATTTCATGGGGGTTTTCTCCTGTTATTTTAATAGGGCTAACTACAAAACCTTTGTACTTGGGTGTCTTTTCTTTGCCTTTTAAGCATATATTTAGTCAACTCAAATATTTCCTTAGGCATAGAGATACTATAAAGATTTCTTAGATAGCACAAATGAAAAGAAACTAAAATAATCAGAAGTTAAAAAAGAATTTCCCAGGACTTGGTCTCATAGATTTCTGTATCTGAACAGCAATAGAAGAGAATATCCCCAGGTTTCTAGCTTTAATACCAAGGGTCGATTTTGTAAAACTGTTCAAGAATGGGTTACAATTTGCTTCTTTAACAAAGTATATGCATTGTTTCTATTTGTCATTTTGAAGTGCCATATGGTGGCAGATACTACTCCACAATATGTTGCCATAGTTCTCTCTGATCTCTCTTGAAAACAACATAATTACACAAATGGAGATTTGACCTTTCATTCAGAATTAATGGACTGTTTTCTGAGCACATTTCTAATCAAAGAGAATTGCATGAAATGTTACTGTCAAAGTTGGCTACATATAGCTTCTCTGGGAAGGAAAAAATCTTCAGGCCAGAATCAGGCTGTTCACCAACTCCCTCTTCAGCACACAGAGTAATGACATCTTGATTCTCACAAGGGGGCTCTAGAAATAACTTTGATGTTAAGCAAAACAAAGATTTGAAATGTAAAAACTGTGTTGATAGCCTTCTCCTCTGGGCAATGACGCATAAGCAGAGATAGCCCATCTTTGACATGCTCCTCATCCTGTGGGAATATCCCCACACAATATTAATAGAGGGGAATGTACAGATAAAGCTTGGATCTGCATTTCGGTATTCTTTTCCCTTAAATTTTGTAAGGCTTGAAATCTTAGATACTGTTTTGACTGCATCCAGCAAGCTCAGAGCCCATGATTTGCACGCACAATCCCAAGCTGCCTGGGCCTCCATCACTGCGCATCTGCAGAGCAAGAATTATGTTTCAGTCTATCAGTGACTTAATGTAATTCTGGTTTTAATATATCAAAAGAGTCTAAGCTCCTGGTGGGATATATGGGGCAAATCTGGGTGGACGTCCTGTACACGTCTCCTTTTTATTTAATATAAAATGGAAAGGATTTGTGAGGGCCAAAAGAAGGTGTGTGCAGGCACCAAGGCCGGTTGTTTCCCAGAGGAGGTGTGTGACCATTGCTGTGTCTGCAGCTGGTGCTGATGGGCTGTCGCAGGCTGGGATATGCAGGTGCCACAAAGGACAACTGCAACACTGCCCATTCCTCCTGACTGGGAACAGGTTCTTTTCCTACTTGGGAGGAGAGTTTTCAGCTCTGGTTCCAGGTTTTTGTTCCTGTTTTGGTCACCAAAATGGTTGATAATGTTGATAATGCATGAACAATAGAACCTAAGGTCCATTATTTTGCATAATTTCTTTTTGACACATGCATTACCCTTTTGCTCTGGAATTTGATAGCCCCCAAAACAGTTTTCTGTCTGGAACACAGGGTTGCTATCTTAGGATATTTCCTAAGGTATTTGTTGCTGAAAGTGTGTGTTGCTTGCCGCCATTTTGATAAGGCAGGAAAGCAATAGAAGTCCTATCTTTAAAACTTGTCCCGCTGGGAAATCTTGAGTTTGTGAATATGGTGACTGATTATATGCACCACAAAACAAAAATGCATAATTGAACAGCAGCAACTGTCTGAAAATAATCTACTGTTTCAAACAGTTGAAGGCTCCAGCGTGACAAGTCACCAAGTATTTAAACTCTCTTCCCGTGATCAGTCTACATGCTAGCTTGATAAAAGCTATTAGCTATGAATACATGAAAGAATCACTTTTATTCCTCCCATGCCCCACCTTTGAGTATGCCTAGAGTCATGTTTGATGGGGCACAACAGGCACTAGATCAGGTGTCATCAGGCCCCAGCACACCAGCTGTTTGGTTTACTTTTTTTTTCTCAATATTAAAGGTTTAAAACTTCTGGGAACAAAAAGATGATTCAGGATAGATTAGGCTTGTCTTCTGACTTCGGTGATTCAAATTTACTTGCATGATTTAACTCAATAATGTTTTGTTTGATAATGCATGTGAACTGGGAGATGAACAAGTAAGGAATCTATCATTTTTCCTGAATTTTATTCAAAATTTACTTATTTCTGTTGAAAAAATTTGCCAGTTGTATTCAGATGTTGGGAAATCCATATATGATGTTTGCTTTGGATTTTCCAAAGCAGAGCTACTCACATCCGAGTTATGAAAAATTAGTACATTCATAATTTGTAATGTATAAGGAATAGTTAACATCCAACTCATTGGCTATAGAAATCAAGCCTGGGGGCAATGTTTAATTGACTCAGAGTCAGACATATTTCTCCTGTGGGCAGAGAGGTAACTTTTCTGAGACACAGAAGTCTCTCTCATTTGTATCCTGTGCGGAAGATCTTTAAGCCTCATGAAAAACTTCCTCTCTGGAGCATTCTTCCTTCCACTACTGTATTTCCTCTTAACAAGGTATTGCTCTTGTGCTGTTAATGTTAATGAGAGTACTAAAATCTCTTAATAAGAAAATGTTTGAATTAATAAAGACAGTGCCTTTGCCGTTCAGGATCAGCCTGATTCCATATGCAGAGATTTCTATGAACAATTTTACAAATGCCCATATTTGGCCTGGACAAGGGTTCCCTGGAAACCCTGCAATTTCAGGGAAGAGCATGAATGCTGTAGTCAGACTATTTGGAACACAGTAAAATTTTTTACCAGTATATTACCTCAACCTAAAAATGTTGACACCTGAACAGAGCAAGTGCTGATACATTCATTTATAATGAATTAACTAGACTTGCCTGAGCTTTTGAAGGTTATGTGACTGCATTTATTGATCTCATTTCACTGATATCAATAAGAGCTGAAGTTTCTTGTTACCCCATAAGGCCGTTCATGCCATTGTCTCCCAGATTCATTTGAAGCTTTTTCTTTGATCTAGAAAGCTAAAAAATCTGAGTGAATCCTTAGAAGAAGCTCTGTCTGATATGGTTGCTCTACTTATTGTCAGTGAAGGGGCATAAGTCATAGCCCTATTACTAGTTCTGGGAGTAATGAAGTCTGGTTAGCAATGGATTTGTCCTTAATAGTCTGCATTTCTCCATGGATTTGGCTTCACATTCCCCCATGTCCCTTAAAAACCTTCAAACAGTGTGATACCCCTATGTCCTCTTTTTCCACACTGCCCCTGTGCCTCTCTTGCCTATCCCATGCCTGTTCCCAGAGAGATTCTCACTACTGCGGTAACTGAAGGTGGCTTCAGACCTCCTGCACATATTCTCTATCACCTTCTGTCCTGTCTGGTGGTCCAGAGCTAAGTTATGTGTAGACTTCTGATCCAGTTAATAAATGTGTACCCACTCACTGTTTGCTGCTTCCTCCCTCTGAGCAAACGGAACAAAAAAGAGACAATTTAACCTGCTCCTGCCTTTCCCTCATTTAAAGTTCTAGTAGGGGCTCTCTTCTATTATCTGGCTGCTGAGCTTCATGAAACTCATGCCTGTATCTGAGACCTTTGTTTTTCTGTGAAATTAGTTTTAAATTACCCAGTGAAATCCAAAGTTACCTAACAGAGGTAGACAGGCATGCAAACAAACAGTGTGTCTGTGATCACATGAGCTTTGTTTGCATTGGGACATTAGGCTTACACAAAAATAAGTGGGAAGATGGAGGCAGTGATTTGCTATTCCTGTGGACATCTTTGCTAACTTTCAGGACCAGTTGTGAGGCAGATTTCTGGTTTCCCCTTTGGCCACAGACAAAGATGGGCTGAGGGGAGGCAGCAAGCGAATTTTGGTTTACATGTGTTTCTTGTTCCTATTTGATCATAAGACAGGTGTCAGTCATTTGTTTTTTAAGAGGTTGTCTTGGTACCTGGAGAACTGAAGGTGCCTGTATTTTATGTATTAGTACTAGAACAATAAGTTAGAGGCAAGGATAGAAGCAAAGTATGTAGGGAGACATTGTGTAACAGAAAACTATGGTAAGAAATTTGGAGAGGTCTGGTCTGCCAGCTGATGTGGAGGAGAGGAAAGAAAAGAGCAGCCTGACCTTTCTGTGGTGCCCTTATAAGAGGTCAGAGGAATGAAACAATAATGGCAGCCTTCAGTCTCGAAAAGGGCAGCAGGAAGAGAAGGGCAGCAGCAGAACTCAGCTACCGCCGTATATTCGATTAACATTTGCTGCTCACAATCCCATAATTTTTCACTGAGTAGGAGCCAGGATAAAAGCCATCCTACTTAGTGTCCATTTCACAAAACGAAATCTAATTAGTTAAATGTTTAAAAGTTAATGAAGAATACGCGATGTCAGAAAATATGTTTAATGTAAGTGCAGCCCTCTCATACAAGCACTCGTGCTGTCGTAAACTGATTACATAAATAACACCTCGATGCCAATGCTAATAAAAGGCCGTTTGGCAAGGGGCCAGGAGGATGCCCTGCAAAAAATGTCCAATCATCTCTTTAGGGGTTCAACTTCAATGTTAATGAAGGCTCCCTATAGACACATGCTTGAAAGGATCTTACTAATTTCTGGAGTTTGTGTGCCATTCACATCTGTTACTGCAGAACGCTGGACGATAAACCTGTGAAGATATTTTATCTGGGCACGTGAGATGCATGCACTGCTTTGCTTTAGGACTGCTGCTCATACATAGGTGCAATGTAGCTTGAAATACTTACCCAAGAAATCAAGGGGAAAAGAACCCTAAGAATTGTCTGATGAGCTTCAGATATCACTGGAGTTCCTGAGTTGTCCGACTGAAAGTGCATTTATTTGACAGTTAAATACTTGATGCTTGAATGCAGAAGTTGGAATATTACATTTTGAGGGCTCTAATATCTCCAGATGAAAATCTCTGCTATAAGACTAAAATTCAATATTATGTAATATAATATTTTGCCCCTACACAGTGAAATTGCAGCACATTCATCTCTGGAAGAGTTTCCAGGAATTATTATACTTCTGTAAGAGATGCATCAGAAATGAAGGAAAAAAAAATCTTTTAATCAGACAAAGGCAAACCTGTTAAAAAGAAGTATTGGGTGCAACAGTACCACAGAGAACGAGGCCAGATTGCATGTGAGAGTACATCAGCATTGCTCCATTGAAGACAAATGGATGATCTGGCCTGAATGTTGAGTCCTACGGGGATCTTAGGTCATTTCTTTCTGAGCCTCTCTTCTTTTGTCTGCAAGCTGGTCGATTGCACCTTAACAGAATCTAAATATTATCGTTTCAAATGTGTCCTCTTTTTACAATGCATATTCTTGAAAATTAATTTCAAACTCTGGTTTGTCAAGATCTAAATATGAGTAATATCCAGCTGGGATATAGACGAAGCACAAAGCCTTTTCTCATTATATAGTTATCAGAAACACTCTAAAAAACTACAGTAGGAAAGACATTCTTTGCTATTTTGATCTATGAGTAATTATACAAAATAGAAGGGGTTTTTTAGACGGTGCTGCAGAACAATAATTCTGTGACTTGAAGAGAAAGGAGCAAAAGGTTGTAGTTGGAAAAAGGATATTTTTTCTTGAAGAAAAAAAGTGAAAGGAAAATCAACCTCCAGCAAAGGAGCTAAATGTGATTAGAAGAAAGATATAAAAGTGATCCCTAAAGAGTGAAAAGTAAAAACTCTTCTGAGAGGTGGCTGAAAGGTAGGGAAAGAATCAACTCCCGGGCCTCTCTAGAGGAGTTATTCATAGCAAAATGCTGAAGAAAAATGAGTATACTAGAGACTTGCTGTGTAGTATGTATTCAGGCTCAGATAAATATTCACATTTCGTAGTCTTTGCAAGAGTAGCTCCTGTGAATATTTTAACATTAACCTGGTGATCACCTGTAAAAGCTGTCACTGTTACCTTATTTCATACTCTCTGTATTGGGTTGTTTTGGTTTGGTTTTTTATTGGGAGCTGTGGTTAGTGTGAAAATCCTGGTGGATCAATTAGGAATACCTCCTACTTCAAATATGGTTGCGTGGATTTGCCACTATGAGAGAATCTTATGACTGCTTTTGATTCAAATTTCATACCTTTTTACATGAAGTAGTGCATCAGAATCAGACCACCTGCCGTGAGGTGGAGTCCAGGAAGGGTCCAGTGAGATTACAAAATTTGGGTGTTTGCATTCCCACCGGTCCTTCCAAGTTCTGGTGCCTTTGTAAGGCTTTCCACAGCAGTGTTTTGCCAAAACAACTGATCGTGGTGCTGGGCCAGCAGTGAGCAGGGATTAGGGCGTGTTGTGGAAACTGAAAGCAGCACAGAACCACCCCCTGCTGCTCTCAGGTGAGGTAAATAGGAGCAGGATTAAGCCACGTGTGTGGGATTGCTGCAGGTGCTCCTTCTCATCTGAACACCCAGCAATTTTTATGGGGTCTTTATGTGCCTAGGGAGCAGTGATGCTAGGTCTGTGATACTGGATGGAAAACCAGTTTGAAAGCTTTCAGAAATCATTAAACAGTTAAAAGATGGGAGACTCCCTTTTAGGGGGTTCTGGAGAAGTATGTAAGTAATGCAACTGTCTGTGCTCCCTGCCGTATATTAGAGTGATTTTGATAAGAAAACAGAATTTCTGAACCCTTTTTCAGTTTTAAAGATTTTTTTCAGGTTTTTGGGGGGTTTTTATAAGTCTTAATGGTACAATTTGACGTTTACAGCATTTCTTCTGCTGTACCAAGAAATTCTGTGGACTTCATTTGGGATTTTCCTCTTGGCTGGTCAAATATTTTGAACAGTTTTATCATTTGGATGGGATATGAAATTAGAAAAGGAGCAACTCATTGGCTGAATGTGGCCACTTTTAATTCTTGAAATCAAGTCCGTCCCACAAATCAGGTAAGTATCTTTTATTAACACCTTTGTTGTTAAGATATTAATATTTCTGTGGCTTCCTCATGGGCTTTCTACTGTGAATAATTAATATTTGAATGGTGTGAATGGATGCCTAATCACATGGTATTACCCCTGTTCCTTGAGTGGATGCCCACAATGCTTTTAATCAGAAAAAGAATTTTGGTAGGGCCTGTTAGGCAATTATTGCCTTAAAAAAAAAAAAAAAAAAAAAAAAAAAAGAGATGGCTCTATAAAGGAGAAGGGCACAATATTCTGTTTGTGTTCCTGAATATTGCACATGAAATAGCGAGCACTGCCTGCCTACCTCACTGTTAGCTTATAGTAGTTGTATTTGATTTATCTTTAGTTGTTCTCTCTTCAGTGCCCTTCCATGTTTCTCTTAGCCTTTCTCCTTACAGAGAATTTCAGAGATGAAAGTATAAACTTCCCTGACATTAGATCTATTTGTGTGTGAATACGCTTAGAGAGGGTCCGTGAACACTGGTGTGAATGAGGTAGGTCTGTACAGACATTGCAATACTCATCAGAAGATGAAAGCAAAAAGCCATTTTCCCTTATCCCCAGTCTCTGAGGCAGGACGAGCACACTCAGAACAGCCATGACAAGAGTATTTCGAAAATCTTTTAAGAACAGGTGATTAGTTTGTGAGGGCAGATTCTCAATTGGTATAAACTACATATTTCATTCATAAATTTTGCTATGCTGATTTTCACTGAGAACCATCTCCATAATTTTCAGAATATCATACTGCATGCATCTTGCCCAGAGTGCTGTCTCACAGGACGGTCAGATATGATGACAATGGATATGGTATAAATAGGCAGAGACAGATCTCTGAAGGGATCATTTTGAAAGAGCCAGATGGCAACAACCACATTTATTTTTTTCCCAGTTTCACAAATATGCTTTGCAGTAGGGCTGTGCTTTTTCATTCCAAATGAACCCAAACAAAACCCTATGTATCTTTCCCATGTACGTTTCAGTTCCTCAGGGAGACATCTGTGGGCACAATTATACAAAGTCCAAGCCTCATTTTACTGATTTACCATCCAGGAAATGCAGTGACATAACCAGATTGCTTATAACTGTGGTTTTTTAATTGGCTTCCTGAAACATTAAAAAAGAAACAGTGAGAAGCAGAGTTGCTGTACAGGGTCCCATGCATACCACCGCTTTGCATGAATAAGCCTCTGATTAATTCTGAGATCCCTTAAAACACATCTTAGTCATCCTAAAAATCTAAACATCATTTCTGTGTTCAAATTAACATCCACATCACTCGCTTAGTACTTTGCTCTTTCTGTTTCTTGCACTTCTCTGCCAATTTTTCTCCTGTTCTATCTTGCTGGTAGAAGTTCATACCTTCTCCTTGATAATTCTTATGCGTAGGAGACAGTAACTTTCAGATAAATAAAGTCAGTTTCTGTTCCCTTACTATATCTATAGCCAACTGAAAACATTTCTGTCTGTAGCGGAGGTAACACTACCCTATCCAGAGCAGGTGTACTTTTGGCACTCAGTACATGTGCACCAGTTGAGTCACAAGACTCATTAACTGAGATGTAAGCATGCTGTATAAAATTCTGGATTCTGGATTTTAAACTCCATACCAGACGTGGGACCATACGTGTGCCTTTTCTGCTTTTGCCAAGTTTTTGCTAATGATCATTAAGAAGTACAGTTAGATCCAGCATTTTTCAGCATAAGTCTTCACTGACTTGTTGAGCACTTTTTTACATACCAAGGATTGCTATTTATAACGTTATAACGCAGACAGGCAGAACTTCTGGAGGGCAGGTTCCCCCTGAAGCACAGCTCCTGTTCACAGGAGGGAGGAGATAAGCCCAGATTCCTTTCACTTGCCCTCCCTTTGTGGTTATTTCCATTGACCCTAAGGCGTGGCTACCCAGCTAACACGCAGGAAGGGCTTTGCTTAAGGGTTGCTCTCACCCAGTCTCTGCCGTGGGAGCTGCCTCTCCCCTATCTGTAAAGTATTTTGAAGGCTGCAATGCTGTTTGGGATGTTTGTTTCCTCCTCCTCCTCGCTGTGAGAGCCGTGCGGGCGGTGGAGAGATGCTCGAAGCAGCAGGATGGCAGAGGAGCCGAGAAGGCTCAGGGCTGGCAGGTGCAGTCTCAGCCCATCCTGTTCTCAGGCTCAGACTGAGCAGTGCCCAAGGCAGACGACCTGAGCTGGGTAGGAAATGCAGGCTTTGGAGCTGTCTTTGTGCCAGCTCTGTCAGGTGATCACACTATCACCTACCTGATCTTTCAGTATGTGATACTGGCCTGAACGTGGTAGGCAGTACACTGGGAAAACACAGGGAAATACATTTCTTTTTATTTTCAAACTGTTGCCTGAATGGGGAGGCAAGTGATTTGGGGATTTTTTGGTGTGTTTTTATTTCTGCACAGGGGAAGTTTAGGGCCATTTTTGATCTAAGTCTGTCTCATATTTGGGGACAGTAAAATAAAGGAAGCAATAAGCCTCTGTAAATACAATTTTCTGGAGTATACAGTGGCAATGATACTGATTAGTGATAAGTGCACTATTGTTCCTTGATATCTCTATGAAGTGGAGGCACAAGTATTTTGCTCCCTGGTGATCACTCACTTGAGGATAACTTTTCGTAGAAATTTATGCTCAGCTGTATTCTGCCCTATTTCTTGGTATTTTTGGTAAATCAAACTGGCGCCTTCAGCACGCTTGCCTTTGTACTTTGAATGGATTGTCATTTCAGAGATGACAAAACCTTTATACAAATTTGAAGGATAAAAACTCTGTATGGCTTTTATATTCAAATTTGTTTACAGAATGATATTTGCAGATAACTCTTTAAGTCACCCTCTTTTTTCTTTTCTTTTTTTTTTTAAAGTGATGTAGTCAGTAGCTTGTTCTGTGCTTGGAGGTGTATTTCTTTTATTATGTTCATTATTCGTGATGGTTCTGTAGTTGTGCTATGGGAATCTGCTGCATTCATTAAATACCATTTCATAAAATTGATGGAGTGTAGCTGGCACAAGTTTATCTATAATATTTTCAAAGCGAACATATCATGTAACCAGCTTGTAAGATAAGTTTTAAAACATATACAGATTTATTATGCATTTTCTGGTTGCGTTGCTCCATCACCTCCATGACCAAGTCTAGATGCCTCTTGGAGCTAGAACTTGATTCTGTTTTGCTGCTGACATGCAGCAAGCCCTCTCTAGGATTTCCTCTGCTGTGTGACCTTATAGATACTTCTGGAAAAATACGATGTTTTCAATTCTTGTAATCACTGCTTTCTAATTTAAGTCCTTCTGCTAGTTCTGACAAGGGAAACTTCTTAATTTTCTCTGTCAAACACTTGTGATGCAATTTCAGTGCTGCACGCCCATGTCTCTATGCAGGCATTGTTTATGGTGTAAAAGTGAATAAACACTACAACGTAGAGAAAAATTACAAAGACTTTTGAGATCCCCAGGGTTTCAGTTTTGTATACACATATAGGGAAAATTATTGTTGTTGTTGTTATGACGGTCTAAGAATACAGATAAGGCAAGGTTTTCAAGAAAAAGTCATATACGTTATTAGAACAGCTATTACAATTTTTGAGGGGAAAAAAAGCCCCTCACTTGGCCTTGTGCACCCAAAGCTGGGCTGTTTGTCCTTACTGTGTTCACTTGTGTAAAAAAAAAGGTATCACCTTTCCCTAATGTGTCAAATTTACTTTTTTCATAAAAGCTGACCTTGCTTTTGTATTCAGCAAGTAAAAGTTTCTCATAGCCACCATCTTTTTATTTTGGAATGTGAGACTGCATTATAATAATGAACTGAAAGTGACATAGCGAGGAGATTGTTATTATAGTGGACAACACAAACATGATGCCTTCTGCACTCATCACTGTGAAAGTAAATTGCAGATGGTAGGAAGTGCTGTGGTCATCTGATTACTTTAATGTGGTAATACATTAGCTTAATGTATTGAAGGTCAGGAAGTGTACATCTCAGTGGCACTAAACTGGAAATCTGCAGAATATAACAAACCAGCAACAAGTATCATAACTGATTGTCATTAAGAAATTAATTTAGCCAAAGAGAACTATTTCTAAGCAGTAGTGAAGAGCAGAGGGCTATAGACCTGTATGCAATTTTACAACCACCTTATCTCAAGGAATGCTTTATTTGCCAAGTGCCACTCTTCCTGCAGACACAGTTACAATAGCTTCTCCTAATGTACGTACAGAAGTCTATCCATTAAGAATTAGAAACACAGGAAATGCAGGTTCAGAGCAGATTATTGAACACTGATGGTTAGTAATTTGGTGGGTTTTATGAATTCTCTTTTCATCCAGATTATTTTGTAGCTCTAGACTTTTAGGTCTAGAAATATGCTCTGGGTTCTGCGAGCACACAAATCTACTTGATGTTTCACAAATGCTAGAATCGGTTAGGCTGTTCTTTGTTGGACATGAATGGGTTTTGTTAAGCTGTTCATTAAGAGATGTAAGAAAATATAAAGCAAAGTACAAGACAATTAATTTGCTTTGCACTGATCTGCTGATGCACTGGAAGACGTGACACAACCAGAAAGCCTAGCAACTTCAGTATGTTCCTGAGTTGGTACAGAGGTAATAATGACAAAACATGTTTGGCAAAGCATTTCTTAATCCTAGGGACATTTTTTCTCACAGACTTTAGGGCACTGAAAGTCTGAAAACAAGAAAATTCTTTTTGATCGATCTTACTTCACCTTCAATTCTCATTCTGCTTAGCAACCTTGGTCCAAATAGATCCCTCCTGCCTTTTCTTCTTCCAGCTAGTTCTGCTTCCTAGTTGCAATAAAATGGATCTCACTTTTCAGACAGCTCCTCAAACTCGGTGTTCAGGTAGACAAACTGCAGCTTTCGCAGTGAACCACTGGAGAATTTCACTTCTTTCCTGTGCAGGTTACTTTCCAAAGTCCATTCAAAGACTTTACTGCTTGGAAACTCTCTTTCATTGAGGATGAGACATACACAGTTGAGATCCCACAATGACTCCCAAGTTTGTAGTGGTTTACATGGTTTCTCTCTCCTGTCACTGTACGGATGGTTTAGTCCTAAATGGAGCTTGTAATGCAACAAGCCAATGACAAAACATTTGCCTTCAGCTTTCAGTACAGAGCTATCATCTTTCAAAATGGACAAGTCAGAAATACTGATCTCAATGGCAGAGCACTTCCGAATGCTTTCTACAGTTAGCAATGCTTCTGCTGAATTTCATTATTCTACTTGAGTGACCCAGCAATAAAGAGAGCTTTAATTATTTCCATTGTAATCTGAAATGTGGTGTGGCTGTCAACAAGCCTACAGGACTGCTTAGTTTATGACAGGTGAAGAATTTTACACTGTAAATACCATGCAGTCCTTTCCCAGGATTTACAACTACGTCATATGTGTATCCATGCCTAGTTCTTAAGGTGCTGTTAATTTCTGAACTGATCCTGAGCTGAACTGGAGAAGCTGAGCTTCCATCTCATTAGTCTCCTTTTTTAATCTTTTTTTTTTACTTTTAGCAGCCAAAAGAGCAGCACATGCAAATCACTGGTTAGAAACATTTAAGAAATAAAACATAGTTATATAGTCAGTTTCCAAAACAGTATTTTTGAAGAATATATACCTGTTTTTCTTTCCCTTTCTTATCTTTAGTCAAAAGGATGGTGTATTACTGGATATTTAGTGCATTACGTTTTGTGGTATAATGCTGCTTAGAAAGATGTGCAAGCAGCCTAAATTTGATGGGAATATGCAAATGTCATGCAATATGACAGCCTGCGCTAGAGTGGAAGAACACAGACAGTGGATTCCTGTTTTATAACAAGGTGGTTTGTTGTTTTTAATGAGGCCATTGGGCAGAATAAAAAGGGTGTGACTTTTTTTTTTCACTCATTGCAAATATATCTCTCTGATCTTCCTTATTCTCTTATCTTTGGATGAGCTAGATTATAATAGGAGCCCTCAGAATCCTTTGTATTTTTGGAGCCTTTCATATCTCTTATCTGAGAAATTATCTTTCTTTTATAACAGACTTTCTAATGTAGCTTTCTAGCTGGCCTGTTAAATGGCTTTTTCAGATCTATTCTGTTTGTCCAGTGACTGAAAGAACCTGGTCTGTCACATTTCCCAGTAACTCTCCTACAGACTGAAAAACATCCTGCCTCAGAACACTCCACTCGTAACCCAGTGTGCAGACATTACCACCTGCTTCCCTATTTCATCGCTCATTGGCAATTACGTGACTCATGCATGCAAATTAGAGATAAACAATTCTTATGAAATTTGAGTTTACCCAAACTTTCTAAACATTTTCTGATGTTTGAAGATGTACTTTAGGTTTGTGAAACTTTGGGAGGCATGATTTGTTTTTTCTTTTGAACAGCCGCATCTTGGTGCTAGCTATGAAGATGCCAGTCCAGTTCTAAACCACAGAAGAAATCTAAGCAAGTAATGCCCTTGTCTTATAAATAATATAGTCTAGTTGCACTCTCAAAAAATGCAACTGTGCATAGAGTTACCTTGTACTGTCTGAAAAAAAATACAGATAATCATTAAAAGTATGTGAGCTAATTATTCATATTTATTTCCCCAACGTAGTGAGAATTCAGAGGTTTAAAAGTTATTTCAGGTAGGAACTTGATGCTGTAGTCTGGTGATAGGAAATGTTTAACTTCTGATGGACCAGACCTGAGAGAGTCTGTCACACAGTCGGTGCCATTGGGGCTGATGTTTCCCGCTCATCTTACTGAGTAGCCAATGGCAGGAATATTGTGGATATTCTGCTCAGCCCATTTAAAGCCTTTCTTCTTTACCCACCGTGCACTTCACAGACACACCTTTGGATGTATTTTTAGCCGTGTTGACGGGCGTATCTTGCATTGTAGAGTTTATATCTTCCAACTTAGAAACACCTACATAGGTGTACACAAAGCAGCTTGGATCCAAAACATCCCTTTAGTGTCACAGCAGGGATTCTTGGCTTGGTCCCAGGGCCATTTGATCAACACTGTCCTGCTTCCAGATCCGAGCTGCGGTGTCTGTGTGGTGCTGTACCAGCCTTGGAGGGCACAGATACACAGAACTGTCCTGGATTTCGCTGCACAGTTGCCCCAACAGAGTAAGCGGAATTCCTTCCATTTTTTTTGTGGAAAGAGAATGTTTCTTTGAGAAGAACCTCTTGGGAAAACAGGGCAAATCCTTGGTTAGCAAGCTCTCATACTCTGGTAACATTTAATTTAAAAGTTTTCACTTATAGACAGTCTACCACTTAATAAGACCATATTTGAAGCAGAGAGATGGAGCTAAATGAACCAGAAAAACCTACAGCTCATTTTAAAAGGTCTGCTGTAGCACAAGAATAAAACAAACAAAAAAAAAAAGGAAGGAAAAAAAGAAAAGTGAAGCTTTATAGGATAATCCTGAGTGTCTGTCCCTAGTGTATTGACTATCTGAATGGCAATTTTTAGAATTCAGGGATCAATTATATCAGCACATTCAAGAAGATTAAAAATTAACCAGACTTTCTTTATCCTTTGCTGTAGTTCTTATATTTTTAACAATGACTTTCTGTACTATTTGAAAGATAATCATGCTACAAAAAGCACACATACTGTAAGAAGTTTCAGAAGGTATAAGAGTTAGGGCTTCTCTGTGAAGGATAATGAGCAGAGGGGCATCCAGATGAATATGTACAGCTTGTAGAGAAAAAAGCACAAACTCCTCTCAGCAATTTCTGAGGAAAAAGGAAGTTGGCAAGAAAGAGAAAATTGATATAAACATACTGTCTGACTCATACAAATGCTGAATACCAGCAATTAAAACATTTAAAAGATGGCACTGCCTGTTAATGCTTCTTCAAAGACAGTGTCTATTCTTCTCTAGTTTTGTGTAATATGCATCATCTCTGGGAAGCTGAAAAGTTTGAAGGGAGGTCTTCAAAATACTGTTCCTCCTTCTGAATGAATCATTCCTCCCAGAGATAGTTAACTATTGCCATCTCTTTGCCATAAACCAAATGATAGCCTAAACTCAATTGTAATAGCAATGTGGTTTTCTGTAGCATCGTTTCAAAGCAGAGAACCTGAGGATATGTTTATTTATTGCTTGGTGAACAGATATATTCTCAGCAGATGACAACTGAGGATAACATCCTGCTTTAATGTCACTTTTTCATGGTATGTTTTTTTCCACTTTCCTTCATACTCCCCTTCCTGTATTTTCTATTTACTAGTTTCTGATGTGCACATCGACACTAATCAAACAGGCTATGCTTTTAGAGCTTCCATCTTAGTCATGCTTGGGTTGAATGTGTGAAAACACCACCTTCCCAGCCAGAGACACCACTGATACATTGCAGTCTAGAGAGAACTCTAATAATCGAGGCACTGACAAAACTTGCACACTGAAAGATGTAAGTATAATTTGCATGCTGATGCAATACACTGCTAGTGTAACTATGGTCTGAAACTTCTACAGCAGTGTCTTAGGGAAGATGAAGGAAACAAGGAGGAAGTATATCTGGGGAAAGAGACATAATTTATAGTATCATGACATTTTGTCTGGCAGGCATGCTTAAGAAGTGATGGTATACGTGTCACTAACTTCAGGGTATACTTTAAAGTAAATAAAGTTTCTCTTTCAGGGGAATTAGCATACTGTATTTTCTCACTTTATCACTCACAAGTCATTTGCAAATATATATATTTATATATTTCAGGAATAAATACACTGCCTGCATTTCAGAAGTAAATGAGTTCCGACTGCGGACAAGTAATACGGGGTTATGTATATCTCAGAACTCCTTAGCGGTCTTCTCTGCTGTCTCTAGAACATCTTTCTCCATAGCCTATATGGTCCCAGCTCCTAAGCTTGAAGAGCCTTCTGCTCTCAGTGATCTGGGGACTCATTTTCAGCAACTGACACTTCCTGAGGAAAGTATGCATGGAGTATGTGTGTATTGAACCATAGAGTAACCAAAGCATGTACAAAAGTACCTCAGTGCAAGGGGGACATTTGATACACATTAAGAATAGCTTGATTTTCATTTCATGTTGCTCTTAACCAGACACTTTTTAAAGTCAGTAGGTCAATCTTCAACTCACCCTTTCATTGTCAAAATTAATTCCCATGCTAGGAAACTGATGGCCAAAGCTCAAAGCCACTTTTCCATACCCATGTTCACAGACTGGCCTTGGGCCTAAATCACCTACTGAATAATTTAGAGCAAACTGGAACATTTTTATGGTACCTCATAGCAGTTTTTCAACTGCTTTGAGCAGCCATAGCTGCATAAAACAGGCAAAGTTAGTCCCAGAACCTGAACCAAATACATACAGATTGCTAGTCATTGTGCTGTTTAAACCAAGATTTAACCTATTTTTGTACACATTCATTTCTGTGATCTTAGCAAAGCCCTTGACGAGAATTTTGTTAGTGCAGGAGGTTTTGAATACTTTGCTCCTGACCTTAAAAAGGCATTCATAAAGCACTATGGTTTGTGTCTTTTAAGACTATTCCTCAATTAGTTGATCCTATTTTCTTTGCCTTTTAAAGGCAAGTCTTGGTTTCTTTCTAATCATCTGCACCAAATGATAAAATATGAGCCCTGAGGCCCTTTCTTTGGTTAGACTCTCTGCCATTCCAACTTAAATCTGTATTTAAGTTTTGAGCTCTTCTGTGGGAACGGCCGAGAGTTGAAGTGTATTTAATAAATCGATCAAGGTGCACCGAATGAAGTAGAAAGCTGATCAACACAGGCTGATTATTAGTTGGGCTTAGGATGTATGTTTTAAAAACAATTCCATGACCTGGTGTAGAATGTTTAACTTCCACAATGCTTAACACAGAGTCACCAGTTAAATCATTGGCCTGGGCAAGGTTGACGTGGCTGTCCTCTGAATTTCTGTCAGATCACTAAATATGCGGACAAACAATACATCCTGTATCTTTTACCAAAACTTTCACGGACTGCCCACCCTTAATTTTTGACTCTGGCTGTCTAAAGAAAACTAGTTTTAAAAACGATACACTGCTTTAATCAAACATTACACTTCCATATGAGACAATTGAGGCTTTCTTGTACGGCCTTCCTTGTTTCACCTGGACCACTCTTTACTTCTTTCCATTCACCTACACCCTCACTTGGATATATACAGCTGAAAATTAAGCAAGCCAAATAAATTATATCTGAATCCCAGTGTGGGAATTTTATGAGGTGCCTAATGGGTCTGGCACCTAATCTGTCTTGACAAGAGACAACTAATACTTAATATTTCCAATCATGAAGAGTAGCTACTTAGACTGCTTAGAGCGTACCTTAAATTTTTGCGTGCTATTTGTTTTTCATTTCTGTATGTTCTTAAATATCTTCCTCTGTCTGTTTGTTGACTGATAAATCTAGCTGTTACAGTCTTGGTGTAGACATCATTTATACCTAGAAAAGCATATCTGAAAATACATTACCTTTAAATAGCAGGATCCATCACATCTGAGCTCCCATGTCTGATAGCCAAAAAGCTCCATTTCATTTCAGAAGAAAAATTGCTTCTGTCAAGGTAAACAGAATGCATTATCCCCCTTTAATAACCATTTTTAAGCATGCTTCTGTATTACTTTTTTCACAGCTGTATTGCAATAAGCCTTAGAGTAATTGCCAGTTCTTCTGTCTAATAGGTTCATTATTCTTTTGCCATAATTGCAGCCATTAAACGTCCAATTGTTAAATTTCCACTCCTACATTTACTTAGTGTTACTTTTTATAATGGGCTATGTCATTACAGCACCCCAGTGGCTACAGCTGTTGTTCAAAGTGTTTCTAAAAGTCAATGAGACCTATTTGAGATTTGTCTGTATCCTTGATTTTTCACAGATTCTCTCCACTGCACTCTGTCATCTTTTTTTAGCTTTTATAAAGATAGCTGCATTTAGATACCCTTTACTGAAAGTTTAAGAACCTGACCTATTCAAGAAGACATAAAACTATGACTTTAATATTTCTAAAGCACCATTTTTTCACTTTTATGAAATGATTCATATATAACAAGGTGATGGAGCAAAGATTTAACTAAGGGAAATTAACACTTATGGCTTAATAGCTTTTCGAGAGCGCTGATTTATCTTTTGTCATGTTAAATTTGTTGGGCTTTTTCTTTGTTGTAAAAGAAGCCTAGCTCCTAGTGTTAGCTACAGTTGTGCTAATAAAACAACCTTTCCAATGCCCCTTGCTTCATTACTTGGCATTTCTAGATACATTAATAAGTATGCTAGGGTTTACTTCTTATTTATGTAAGAGGGACTTCTTGATTTGAAATGTTGCATTTAGACCTGATAACAAAGCTTTATTAAAAAAAATACGTAAAAATCATTAGGAATNNNNCCCTTTTTTTTTTTTTTTGTAAGACGCTGTCACCTATCTGATTTGTGTGTGATATCTGATCACAATTTGGTTTATTTTAATAACACTGAAAAATGGCTTTGAGACACCTCTACTAACACTTGCATCAGTTTTTGTTGCTGACAAGCATGGAGAAGCTGTCCTGGGAATTGCTGGTAATGGCCACTGTCAGCCCCAATCAGTTTCCCAGGAAGGCTGATCCATGACACCCAATAACTGTGAGGTTATCCAGCCTCTTTTTAGGATATAACTTCATGTCACTTTAAAACTTTCATAGGCGGTATGTCATTTTTATTACTTAGATTTCATCCTCCTCCATAAGGGGTTGATTAAAACTGCATTTGAAATGTATATCACATAAGGTTTTTTTATAGACCACATTTTCATTCTTAACCTCGTTACCAAGCTATAATTTTTTTCAGTGATTAACCTAAAATTGCAGCGTTTCCTATCAGTACATGCAGTATCTCCTATCTTCTCCCTCACATATTGTAATAAAAATAATATGATATGGAGTACGATTGATTTACAGAAAAAAAAAAAGATTTTTCTTTAAATACTTTTAAAGAGAAACATTTTTACCATCCAGATTCCTTCCCATATTGTAGAGCATATACTGAAGACAAAAACAGAAAGAAAAGAGGTCACAAAGAAAATCAGCTTGTTTTTTTCTCTGTGGAGCTAGACTTTCCACAGAGGAAGGCAAAGAAAAACCCTCCTGATCCCTACTTCTAAATTGCAGTTCAAATCTACATCAGTATCAAAGTAGAAAGTTGTTACCACATCATGTCTGTGTACATGACATTTATCTGCTTGTTATAATCATGTTTCCAGTGCTGAGGTACTAGGTAATTAATTCTTTCAGTGTCTGGCACCAGATTGCAGTTATACTAGATATGCCAAGGTGTTGAAGATGCAATTCAGATGTTCTGTTCTCTTGTGGAGGGGTTCTTTTTGAGCAGAGTAGATGTAGCAAATTTCTACTGTAATTGTCAGCTTTGCAGCTACAGAACAGGCTTCGCTTTCCAGGATCCCTGGATTATAAAACTCAAGGAGATACAAAGGCTGAGAGAAAAAAAACACCAGCTAGTAATTTGAAAAAAAATTACAATGGGATTAGTGTTAATATAAGCAAATAGATAGTAGCAAATATTTAGTTAATGTCACCCTGTTTTTAGCTCTTTGTGGCACTGGGTAGAAGAAAAACATATTCTTGATTTAAAATCCTAGAGTATCACAGTCAGCAGATTATCAGATTGTGAATTTCAGATGTTTTAACCAGATGTACAATTCACAAATAAATCACGAGCCATTCTGCAAGCCGTAACACTTAGTTAATAAATAGAGTTTGTAATTCACACAGGCTAGAAATAATTCTCATTTACATTTTTCATTAGAGTTGTTACAAGTATCATCATCTTCTCTCTTTTACCCACCAACCATTATGGTTGCAACAGCACAGTTGTGCAGAAATCATCAGTTCAACTCAGCACTGCTATCAAGAGGAGGCTGTAAATGCTGAAACTCCTCCTGGCTGGCTGTGCAGCCTACAAACCTGCCCATGCTCCTTAGGCAATTCCTGACACCTATCGGAAGTGTGGGTAGGCCTGTGAGGCTGAGGGAATGGTTTGCAGCATAATCTGAACAGTATGGCAAAGCTTTTGCAATGTTTTTTCATACGTGAGTTTAAAAGTTCAAGTTGTTTAAGGCTCATGTTCACAGGTCAAATTTCACTGAAAGAGTTAGGACCATCCATAAGCTAAATGTGAAGGCAAAGTGCTACCTAAGGGGAGGATCAGAGTGCTGTGTCACTGGGGCTTGAGTGCTGGATGGGGATTTGGGATATATCGTGATCTTTAAAATGTGCTGGAAGTAATGTCAGGGGTAGGCTCTATCCTGGCCAAGCTCTGTGAAAATATAAAGGCTTCTGTCTGTTGAAAAGGCTGCTCCTCAACTTTGTGGAAGAGGTAAATGATGCATTTTTTCCTACCAGGTAGTGCTGACATCAGTACTGAAAGGCAGAGTTGAGCCTACTTTTATGGGGACAAATAAAGGTACACATAGCAGTGACCTGGGAACATGTTTCTATGGCACTGATGGATGCCCAACACCATTTTTAAGGCTTAAAGAGCCAAAGAACCTCAAAAAGGTTCTCAGTCCCCAGAATGCTGCATGGGAGTGGGAGAGGAGTGCGTGTGTACGGAGGCATTAGGTTATTTAAAAGGTAACGTTCTATAACAACTCATGCTTGTTCATCCAACTGAAATATCTGTGCACTAAACAGGACCTTTTTTCTGTCTGCTCTGCGTGAACACCATCGACTACATTCCAGATGTAAAAGTTGTAGTGGAAACAAAATATGGAAGAAATGTAGTTTAACTTTCAGTTCCCAAATTGTGGCTCTTGTTCGCATTGTATTAATTGGAAACAAGACCAATCCTTGCATCTTCTAGACTATTAGTTGAAAAGAAAATCTTCTGTGGTTTGGGAGTAGAATGACTTTGATATGGTATCATTGGTGTAGACTCTAACCCACAGTGGATCTGCCCTTTTTGTGTATTGGAGTCATTATAACAGTGACTTTTTCTGACTGACTTTGCTTTTACTCCTGCTATTGTATTCTTTTCTTTTTTCCCAACAGTACACCAGCATATCAGCTTGAGCTTGAAATAATAATAACATTTTAGATAGTTTATGACACAGCCTTAACCTTCTTTAATAGCAGTTTTATGTATTCAATATTCTGCTGCTCTAGTTGGCTTGCAGTCTTTCAGAAGCGCTGGTCACTAAATAAAATAAAGTTCATATTTATTGCTGTGTGTCATCTAAAAGCAATCACTCAAAACAAGAATTATAAGATCTTCTGCAGATGAAAATGTTTTTGTGATGGAAGTTGGCAAGGCCAATCTGTTATCATGAGGCATGGAGAAGAAAGGCCAATGTTCTTGACTGTTTAGTGAATGCACTTATTTTCTGTTTGCAATTTTCATTATGGCAAATTGTTTGACCTAGCAGAGAGACACCTTCTCAAGGCTGGGATCATATTGTTTTGCTAGTATAATTCCATCACAGTCAACAATGGATATAAATGGAAAAATGAGGCAGAAGGGTACAACAGTATAGAATGATATGTTTTCAGATCAGTAATCAGTGTCTATTTAAAATAAAATAGAAATATATTAAATGATATGCTTTGACTCCATTTTATTAAGGTGAAATGAAGTTTTATTACTAGACTTATGATCAAATGAAGGAAAATAGGGGTAGTGAGAGCTATGCACAGGAGAATAAAGGCAAGCAGCTAAAAATCTGCTATATTAACCTAACAGTTTTTGACATTCTGTAAAGTCATTGAGATGTGATTTTTCATCCAAAGCTAAAAAGTTTCTGTGATAGTATTTGTTAAATAAAAAAAAGGGAAATAGAAGTCCTGGATATTGTGGATATCTCCAGTGCAGGAGACATATCTTTTTGATTTTTTAGGACAGTGTAAAAGAATAAAAATGCTAATTTTTCTCATCTAAATTCTAGAGAATAAATATAAAAATAATAGCTAAAATTGTGAAAATTACTTGCAGAATAGTAACTTCTGCAAACAAAAGCACTGCTTTTTCCATTACCGTGCCGAGTCAATACAGTGGCATTTAACTGTACATATTCTTACTTTCTTTTCAAAATGGATTTGTTTCTTTTTTGTTAGATTTTTCAATGTAATGAAAATATCAAGCCTAAGGTCATTCTTTGTTCAATTTTTATAAGTTAGCAAATATTATTTTACAGTACCAACCAGTATGTGAAGGAGCATCAGCCCTTAATTCATGCTCATGGCAGCCCAGTACTCACGTGTAGTTACACTGGACCAAATTTAACAATACTGAAGGAGAAGAACAGACACAGGTTGATCTTATGAACTTTAAAAGACGTGAGGTGCTTGCTCATGTCTGTGGTTCCACAGAAGTTAAATTGAATTATGCAAATAAGACCACATGTGTACATGCTGTCAGGTTCCAGCTAATAAATGGTCTTACTCCTCTGTTATTTTCATGGACTATACAAAAAAGATGCTTATGTAGACACTTCCTCAAAAATTATGAATAAAATTTTCTATGAGATGAGAAAAATAACACCATTTAATCTGGCTGTGAATGAAACTGCAAATACAGTGTTTCACTTTCTGAATTTCTGAACTGTTTTAATTACATTATGAATTTATCTCCATATGGTTGCTGACATGCATTGAAACCGTAGTTTTTAGCCATTTGAATTTATATTGTGCTGGTTTTTGGTGGGATTTGAGTCTAATTTACACGAAGAGTCTGACACCTGTTGAGCGATGGAGAGGAGCATTCAAAAAGATCTGCTGAGATTTGCCCCCCATTTACAGTCTCATAACATGGCCAAAAGCAGGCGCAGCTTCCTTAGTGCAAATTATAATCAGACTCAGTACTTTCAGGCACCTTTATTTTAGATCCTGGCATTGCAGGTGTAAATATGTACCCATGTCATAAGAGAGTGGACAGTTACTGGAAACTTGTATTTTTTATGGCAGTGATCTCTGGAAGGAATCACTGCCCATGTACACACACACACATATAAATATCCGCAGGACTGTCTGCAAGCACCAGTGCCTTTCAGAGCTTAACCAGCAGAGATGCACCAGGGTTATGATAATCTTCAGCAGCTTTTGTCAGCTTTTGCAATACTCCTCAAGCACGTGACTCGAACACGCTCACAAACACCAGGCATCGTGCCCTGCCTCACATGGCCTTTTGATCACCAGTGGTTTGGCTTCTTGAGAGATGCTGAGGGAAGTGAATCTAGCCTTTAGTCTCAGTTTCCTCTGGGTGTGCAAGTGGAGTAAGGAGATATGATAAAAAGAGGTCTGCCTCGCCATGTATTAGGTCGTGTTCAGTCTTAGTAGTAGTTCAGGCTACTGCAAACCAGCTCTGAGAAATGGGAGAAAATATTGCTGTGCCCTTCTCTCGCATCCCTGCATCGATTTGTTTTTGACTAGTCCTGCACTCAGAGGTGGCTGAGCATAGAGTGGAAATAGCTGCCTTGAAATAGTGAAGACTTAGTAAAATAAGGTTATTTTATTTAGTCACTGCTTGTCAAGATATTTCTTTAAAACACAAATTTTTTATTTTTACTTGTGCTTTTTAGAATGAGATGAAGGTTTTTTAGTTTGAGACCATGACAAATTTAACTGTTTAACAATCTGTTTTTCAAAAAGTTATTTCTGACTGACCTCTGAGTTACAAATCAACTCAATCTTTCTTATCCTCTGTTTCATTTTTGAGCTTTATTGACGGTGATGAGTCATAAGAAAAAGACTTCACATATGTTAGTGGTCACTGGAATTGTTAATACAGTCCGCACTGACTTGCCAGAGCATTGGATAAAAATGTTTTTATGGAAAAGATGTCTGAGTGGGAGCTCATTTTGAACATACATTAAGGAATGTCTGGCCATGTTTGTCCCCTCTTTTCTTCCAAAATTTTGAGAATTCTGCTATATCTAATTTACAAAACACTTAAAATGGTTGTAAAACTTACATTTTAAAAAGGAAGTGGTTTTATCCATTTTCTCAACACTCTGAATTTAACAGGCTGACAACTGAGATTTTCCAAAGAAACCCATTTAAGCTACAGGACGAAAATGCTAGTTCATATTTTCACTTTGGTTACTCCAAGGCTATTAATTTCATTGGAGTTAACCAACAGAAAGATGCTGGTCCTGAAAACATACCTATCCATGATCTCGTATCATTAGTTCGTTACTGATCAGACTGTCTGAAGTCCAGATGTTGTCTGTGTGATTTCCTGCATTGTCTTGCTTTAAGACTGGGTAAACAAATAACAAACTGCAGGCACTCAAACGGAGCCCTTACGTCAAAGATGTTGCTCACTTACCTGTTTAAACCACGTACTCTTTAAGTACACTGCTTAAATGAAGTAATAGTGAGAACAATCAAGCTGACTGGGATGTTTTTTCAGTGTTTATTGGGCTGTAAGGACTGTGAATATGCTTTTTCCCAAATGTTAATGAGGATTCCTTGTCCTATGCAACAGGCACAGTCCAGGTGAGTGTATTGTCTGCTAATTGGCCATTATAAATTCTAGTCTGAAAGCAGTCAGGGGAGTGAACATTTGACCTAGTCTAAAGCCAGTGTAAACTATCAGTTATTGACAGCATTTATCATATATTTTAAGAGAAAATTTATTATCAAGTGGAGTAATTGTGACTCCTCCATATCTTACAATTTTTGCAGAAATGTATTTATTTTAAGAATCCAAAATAAATTTAAATTACCGCATACTTCTGACATTCCCAATCCTACACTTTCCAAAATTGGATTCAATTTTATCTTCTTTATAGGCTTCAGGAATATTTTAGAAGCTGTTTTACCGTACTATTTTATCTTCACAAGGCTTTTTTGAACCAGCTCAAATTCTTCAAGACTGCATAGAAAGTGTTTCTACAATAGTTTTGTTTCGGGTATATTGACAATTGTGACAGCAAGCACTTGTGGCTGTATAGCAATGGATGATAAAAGAATAGTCTGGGCTTTCTCTGGAAGTTACCATTGAGAACAGATGAACTGTCAGAGCTTTAAGCGACAGAAGTCACGTCCACACCACTGAGATGCCAATTAGCCAACTTTGAACACAGTCCATTTGTCAGATTTTAGGGAGCAAGCGTTGCTGGTAGCTGGAAGCAAGAGGCGCTTCTCTACAGGGAAAGCTATTACTGGCATAACACATGGAAATATTCAATTGTTCTCTACAAGCTGGAACTTTGTTTCATCAGCAAGTATGGCAGCAAACCTAGCCAGGCTTCCTGACTAACAATCGTAGCACAGCTTTCTTTCATCAGATTTTGATAACTTCGTCAGAGACAGGTAGCAATCTCTGGATTTTGATATTGTCAACTTAATATAACTTGATAAAATCTCTGAAACAGATTAAAAGACTCATAAGTTTCACCTTTTAAATTTTTCTTGATGCTTTTTGTGAGGATCCTAGGGCACAATATGAATATTAATAATAATGTCTAAGGTAATGCAGATCCATCTGCCAAAACAAAAAAATTCCATTTGTTATCTCTGGGTTTTTTCCCATTATTTTTTCTATCAACGGTGGTTGTTGGAGTACAGAAACAGTCATGTACCTAATATTTCTCTCTTTAGGTTTTTCGGGAAAATGTCTGTCANATAAATAAATATATATGGACTGCAGTTAAACATACACCTTTTCATCGTCTGATTTAGGTATTAAAACCAGATTTGAATAGTGGTTTTGAAACAACACATTGTGGTAGAAACAATGGAAATACTGAGAAGTGACTTCTTTCATAGAAAAAGAGGATTTATGTGTATTAGTCAAAGGGCAAGTGCTTTTCTCTTGTTTGATCATTTTGAGACATTCTCTGAGCCTCCTGTTTAAGTCCTACATCAGTTACTAAAGTCATCGCTTCTTTTACGTAAGGCCAAATCTTGAAGGCAAGCAATACTTGCAAATGTTTTGCTCTCGGTGAGAGTGGCCCAACAGGCTGCACCCTGTTACCCAGAGTAAAATAACAGTGGTACTAAATCTTTGCATGCTCGTGTGGGACCCATCGTCTCACTTCTGAAAATCCCTGTGGCAGAATAATCTTGTATCAGCTGTGGCCCATTCCCCTCTATTCAGGCTGCTTTGCTGGGGCTCACGTTAACCCGTGTAACCTATTTGGATTGTCAGCTCCTTGGTCCTTGTCCCCTTTCTGGTTTACCTGACACTCTTAGGGTGCAATAATTAAAGCTATAACAGACATCAAAATACATGGCATGCCCCAGTTGACCTCCATCTCACTTATAAGGCAGGATCAATTATGGGAGCAGGAAAGGGGTATAATGCATAGAATTAAAGTTCCATTTCTCATTTATTTGGTAGGATGTTTTTTATTTCAAATTGCATCTTTCTATGATTCCTAGTAGTCAAACTGAATCTAATCTAATGGCATCATCCATGTGACCAGGACACTCCTTTTTTCCTTTGGTACCTTCCTCCCTTGCTGCTCAGCTGCTCAGATAAGAACACAACTAAAATTCCATTTGCTTCTTAACAGTAGTGAGCAATGATTATTCATTAAGTCTGAGAAATATCTCTAATAGCAGTTTTGCCTGACCTGATCATCTCTCACTGCCTTCTGGAAAGGTTTACTGAGAGATCCTATTTTTCAAACTCCATACTCCAAGTTGAATCTATAGTCTAGTTTCTGATAATATTAAGTGAGATAGAAAGTTAGATCAAAGTTAGATGACACTCTATCATATGCTCAGAAAGTTCATTAAGATGACATCCATTTCCTGACTTTCACTGAGTTTCTCAAGCAAGTTCTGCTACAGATGACAAAGGGAGTTTCTTTCATTTACAATAAACACATGCCTTGGCCATAGATTTAGGGAGCTCCTTCTAATATTCTAATATTCTGATTATGTTTGGGGTTTTGCCTTCATTTTGTAATTCATTATTGCAATCCATTGTATAACTGAAAAAATTCACTTCTTCCTTGTCAAATGTAGATGTTTGTAGATGTTATAATATTCCCTATAGCCTTTCTTTAGCAAATCTTAACAGTTCTTTTAATCCTTCTTCAAAGGCATCCTCTCTAATCTACTCACACCCTCTTAGGGTTTTTTCTGAATTGTTTAGTTTACGACACCTTTCCTGTATTAGAGTGCCAAGAGCTGTGTACAGAATTCCATGTGCAGTCTCACCAAAGCCACAGGGAGAAAGATTATCACCTCATTGGGCTGTGATACAATATTTCTACAACACAGAGGCAGTTGCTGTTTTGGCTTCTCCAGATCTTCACTGTAAGGTTTAATTTACCATGCTTGGCTCTCTCTTTGGACTTTCCAGTATGTCCTTTCTATGGAGTTGCAGTGCATAACGAAGTGTGACTTGGATTTTTGGAGGAAGGATTCAATACTTAATATTTTTACTCATGTTTCTAACATTTGAGAGGGTTTTTTGTATGATTACTCTTTGACTAAAATATAAACCTGGCAAATTTATTATGAAATTATATGTTGGTATATGAAACGTGTGAAATATTTATTTTCTACTTCCTTTAAATTGTCACTGTTGAAACATTCTGGCCTCCTGTTTGTGGCAATTTTTGCTTGCTGTTGCTAAAACAGTAATCACATCTGAGATAATTTCAATACATTTTTAATAAGATTTTGTGAGAGAGATTTTGCAAAGTCGGTTGATACATCAAACTCTAAAGACAAAACAAGTGCAATCCCAGAGAGATCTTTCCTGTGTCTGGTTTTACAAGCATGTTGCTATTGATTGAGATTGTGAAACAGAGGATAAAAAAAAAAAAATTAAAT
>VZTA01013818.1:913469-935787 GCA_013398855.1 Mohoua ochrocephala | reverse complement strand
ATTCAATGTAGATCAGACCAAAAGGTTGGGAGGGTCTGTAAGGGGGAGATTAA
Source organism: Mohoua ochrocephala (assembly GCA_013398855.1). Lineage (NCBI taxonomy): Eukaryota > Metazoa > Chordata > Aves > Passeriformes > Acanthizidae > Mohoua > Mohoua ochrocephala. The sequence continues at coordinate 935,734 of VZTA01013818.1, read as the reverse complement.
AACTGAAAATGGTGATGGAAAAACATTGCCAAATGTTGGATAAACATTCTGAAATCAGTAAGGTGACATCCAATAGAGGCAGATCTCTAGATGGGAACACCAGCACACTGTGAATTGATTAGCTGTGCAAAATCACTGCAGATAATTATCTGGCCATAAACTGAATAGGAATCACTCCACAAATGTGGTGCTGGATGAAAAAGAAAGCAAATGCTATTCTGAAGTGTGGAACAGGAGTGTGATCTAATTATGCCATGATTTTTAGTACTGCTGGGGCTCTCCAGGACCACTGTACTCCACTCGCAATCTCACACTTAAATGTGTGGACAGTTTGGAGAAATCTGAGAGAATGCCAGCAAGAACACAAGGTTTAGAAATGAAAGGTTGATAGAATTTATTGCTAAAGAAGCAGCTGAACGTAATAATCACCTGCAAGAAATGTAATGAAAAAGACAATGAGGTGGGGGTTTTATTTCCCTGTTTCTACTGACAATAAAAAGAAAGAAATTGATCTGTTTGAAGCACCTGATGTTTTTCTGATGTTAGGAAATCTTTTTGATTTATAGGAAAAGAGTTGGGAGCAGGCTACCTCTGGAGGTTTTGCAAGCTTTTCCAGAGGACTTTGGGAAAAGAAAATAGGCTATTACCTATTCTGTCTCAGAACAAGGAGAACTCCTCTTAAGGCCTTGTCCAGCTCTCTATAGTCATGTATCTCCATGCACAGTTCTGTTTCCACCTCTCAGAATTAAAGCTATATAAACTGCGTCAGAGAGGACTTACTCGATATAAACTCCTTATTTTATGGCCCAGCCAGCCTTAGGATCCTTCTTGCAAATGCCAGTCTAGCTTGTTGTAGAAATATACTGAAGTCAAGTTTCATTGATAACAACAGCTCATTGAAACTTTTTGGGTTCAGCAAACTTTCCCTGAAGTGAAGGTGGAGATCCGGGGAAAACATGCCTGTCTCCTGGTGAGTGTGCCCTAGGGAAGGGTGGTAAAACTTTGGGCTCCTGAACCAGGCATAGAGAAATAACAGATTTTCTTTGCTTCTTAACTATCCACACCACCTTTCCTTGTTTCTCTTTTTTACTGACCAAACTTGAAAATAAAAGGAAAAATAAACCACCCAAAGCCATAGTGTGGGCAGCTCAGTCATGTTTTGAATCATTAGTAAGATAATCCTCCTGATCATTTATTACCTGGTCTAATTTCTCATTAGTGTACTTTTTCTTCTTGTTATCTTCAAACATTCTTTTATTCACTGTTTCTTCTTTAACTAAAATTACCTCAGTGCACATTCACCTGCTCTAATCTTTGTCCAGCTCTGCTCATTTATTTATAATTCTTTCCATTTCCAGAATATTCTTGCTGCCCTCCATTCTTTGAGTAGACATTTGGGAAGCTGTACTGGCTGCTTGGCATTTTCCTTTCTTTATCAGGAGGATTATATTGTATTCTGATACCTTTCAGGAGTCTCAGCATCCTTGAACTTCAATACCTACCACTCCAGGAACCCGTTCTTTAGCATGCACCAAAGGACTAATAGGCACTACCAGGGAGCATCCCTATTATTTAAAATCAGCTCATTGTATGAAAAATTGCAGTAATGAATGTTAGATCCATGTTGAACATTCTTTGTCTAGAATCTTTACTTTTATGACTCATGAAATTGTCTCTTGTATACCTTAATTTTCAGATTTAAACTCCATTATTTTGCCACCTTGCAAATATAAAGTAGCTATATCCAGGTCTTATACAGCCTTCTATATACATTCAGGAACTATAACCAGCCCTAGAAATTATCACCTGTGTATAGAGGTCAGGAGAGAGATACTCCAAAACCACACTGGAGTTGTCACTGTTTTGGTGACATGGATAACAGGATTCAAGTAAAAGTAGTGTGAAGAATTACTCCTCTGACAGCTGTCAAACAGGGAAACTGTGAACCCCTCTTTGCATTTTTCACACTCTTTCTGAAGGGAACAGCAATCAGAAAACCAAATGGAGAGCCAAGGCTGGTCATTAATTCACGCTGGCCATCCAAAAGTGTTTGGCCAGCTTGAAGTGTTTCTGTTTATGGTTTCTATAACCCCCACCGGATACTCCATTAGTATTACGGATTTTACCCGAATTCGTCTGTGGCCACCTCTCAACACTTCTGGAAGGTTTCACAGCCATTAAACTTGTCTGTCCACAAGGCCACAGTTATTACTGCTTTCTACACAGGAAAAGTGAGTGCCAGGTAAAAGTCATGTTTGAAGTCATAAAGGCTTGTGGCAAATCCCAGGTCTACAGGAACCCTAACATTATATGTTAGTTCAGGTTATTGAGAGCAGGAATACCCGAAGATGGAATGAAATGAAATAACCTTTAAATAATAAAAAATCGTCATTGGCTGTGGCCACTATGTATCCTACTTCTCTAGGAGCAGCAAGTGACTTTTGGTAAGCATAATGAAACCGGAAAATAAAGTTTGACAAAATCAACAGATTGTGAATGCCCTCCTCGACTTTGATTTGAAACACCATGTTTTTAGTACCTGAAGTTCCTTTAATGAAACAATGCCAGTCAGTTCTGCAGAAAACAGGACATAGCAGTCCCAGCTAATAAAACCTGGAATTTGCTGGGACTGTAGATTCAGAAGTTCACGACTGAGTGGTTTAAAGAGTAAAGTTTTTATTTGTGCTAGGGATCCATGAAAGTCGGGCAGCAAGAAAGGTGAAACCATAAGATGCAGAGGTATGTGGCATCAGGTACTGATGCACTCTTAGGTAGATTCAGGTAAATGGAACTGCTCTGCTTTTAATTCAGAATAATTTGATAATATTTCTTATCACATCCATGTTTACCATTATACCATTGTCTGCCAAATTAACACATGTAGTACCTCTGGAAACTGGGATTTTACAGTTATTGCAGCCTTCATTTGTAAAACAGTAGCCACAGTTCGAACTTGAAATATGCCCCTTCAACCTTTTAATTTATGGAATATATTAAGCTGTAGAAATGTAAATAGGCATTCAAGGGGAAATCTATTAACTAGATTACATTCTTGATTTACAAAAGCAAAGGAAGACTGATAAACAGGACAGATACTGCCTGTGCATCATCTTATGGGAAGATCCATGTGTGTTGGATAATGGAACTAATACTCCATCATCCGCTTTTTAACCAGCTCTTGAGGAACACGTTCCAGATAACATGGCTAGAAAAAGCTCTGCACATGAAAGCAGGAGATGGTGGGCACAGACAAAGTCAGCCCATGAGCCATGGCATGCAGTGTTCAGAGAACAAAGCAGAGACTCGAAAATGCAATACAGAAACAAAGCAAAAAGTATATTAAATAGTTGTATGAAGTGGTGTTGACATTTGCAATAATAACAAATATTTTTGTGACCTCCTATAAAGCTCATCTTTCTTCAGATGATCAATTTTATTCTATTGATAATTATGTAGAAAGAAAAAAGAGGAAGTACTGTCTTTATTGTATATTCTTGGTATAACAGGAAGGAAATCTCAGGTTTAAATGAAATATTTCATTTAATTTTCTTTGCACTGCAATGACACTTGGACCACTCAGTCAAGCCAGACATGAGTGGGTAGTGGGAATTGCAGATCTGCATTTGCTCTTACGTTTTACTCATTCAGTCATCTTTAGTTTTCTTCCTGGGGCCTGATGGCAGCCCCAGATCTGGGCTCAGGCCACAGAATTACCAAGAGAGTGGGCTAATAAAAACATACTGCAGTTGACTGCTTAGTAACCAGGTGAAGTTGAGATTGATTTGTAGGAAATTTGAACTGTGTCCTACTACAGGAATGAGCAACGTAAATGACTCGTTCCTGTATTAAAGCAAGGTAACAACTGTGAATATAGATACCTTTATTTTCCAAATCTCTTGAGTGGACTCTAAGTCAATCTTACTAAACAGACAGCAAATATTGTAAGATCTGATTAGTGTTTAAGCTGATGGCTTTATAACCCTAAAACCTTTATGACCCATCTCTGCAGGCAGGGAGAGTATGTTTTGATTTTGTCCTGGATTACTGTCTACAGTTGTTAGAGAATGACTGACAGCCTAGAAAATCAAACCAGCATTTATTTTGTACACACATATGTGTGTCTGTGTATGCATTTCTATCCATAAAACCTTAGAAAATTCAAAAGCAACTTGAGCACCATGTTGATTGGGTCATATGCTGATTTTATTCCAGCAAAATTCCTGTTCAGTTTGGAAAAATTAGAAAAGGATGGCAAAGACCTGTCCTTAATCATCATAATGGCATTTTTCTGTAGCAATTTATGTCCCTGGCTGGTCCACATACAAAATTCTTAGATATATATCCTATATCTTTCTGCCAGGATCTGAGTCCAGAAAAAAGCAGAGTTGGCAAACGAGTAGAACTAAAAGTAATTTTCAAATGCTTTGTTTTAAACTAATTTATCAATATTTGGGAGCCAAAAGTAGCTTTAGCCTGTTACTGCAGATCGAGGTCTGCTGAAGACTTTCATCAGGCTTGACTCCTAAGCACATCAGTCATCCTTTAGATATAACCATGTCTGCTAAATTGCAGAAAGTAAAATATGTGTATTTGTCCTTGCAGGATGAGGGCTTTGAACTATGGGTGAAACTTCGCAAATTGTTTTTTCACCGAATTGTTTCACAACTTTACTTCAAGTATCAACAATGAATTAATTGACAGCACACGTTAATTGCAGGAAACTTGGCTCTTTACATAGACCTCAGAAACGTCTTAAGCCAATGGGGTAAACAGTGCAGAAAGGATCCAAAAATATTGCAGCTTCATGCCATTCTTCAGTCATTTTTATGCTCATTATTATTTCTTACTTATAAATCCCTAGAAATAGGTGTATCCAATAGATCTGCTGATAGATCCTGAACCAGAGTCACACAAATGGCACGCTGTAATTAGACAGGGGGCGGGGGAATGAGTCTGATGTTCTGCCAGAACTCATTAAAACAGGTTGTGCACTCCAGTGCACAGAACATCGCTCATGACTGGTAACAGAAGAGCATACGACTGGCTGCATAGGGACGAGAACATGAAATTATTTTTCTAAAAACTGGGGGGGAAAATGCAAAAGAATGGGGAAGTAAAAAGAAGAGTGATTTTATTTTCAAGGACTGAGATAACACTGTTCTGACCATATGTTGGTAAACCAAAATGCAATTGTGGTTTACCATTTATTAGCAGGGCAAAGGTTTACTGCTCGGAGGTGCCAAGGCCAGAGCTAGTGTCTGTACTGCCTAATCTGAGTGGCATTTATTTGGCAAGGTGCACAGATTTTTTGGCAGATCTGGTGGTTACACTTGCCAATCATGTCCTATACATTCCTGTGCGTTTATGTTTGACAGTATAAAAAGATGTGTGTGGTGCCGTGAGCTGCCATTTCTCGTTAAAGCTGATGCAGTTCTAGAAAGCATTTGATTTGGGGATAACTTTTATGCATTCTTACTTATCCTTGCTTTCTAATAGCCAGTTTTTGACCCCGAAGGATGCTTTTAATGTGTAGATAACACAGATCACCACTTGTGCCGGCAAGGTCAAACACGAATTGCTATCTGGCAGCCTTGGCTTTGCTGCGCTTACTTGGGCCAGACAGAATGGACACCCTGCATGTGGTAGCAGAAGAGAGGGGGGAAAAATACTGTTGAATGCAGTGACTGACTCATGAAGCTTATTTCACAAACAAATGTTCTGTAGTTCACAGAAAGGTAAAAAGCAGTGAAGCAGGAGCATGTACAGCAAAATAGCCTTAGGTGAATTGGTACCCACTTAAAAAAAAAAAAAAAAGAAAAGAAAAGAAATACTGTATAAAATACTAAGAAATGGTGAAAAATGAGAGCAGATGTAGACTTGAAATGAAGGGTTAGGGTAAGCTGTTTAGTAACCAATTAACAAAATTAGTGTAATGAAGCTTTCTGTTAAAAATGCAAGAATATTTCCCTTCTGTTGATTCCCACTTAAGAGGAAGCTTCGGTGAGTCTGAAGGTTATTTCAGTCACAGCATGTCAGAGCAGGAGGCCAAATTTCAGTACCTCTTCCGCACACATCTTGAGAGAGAACATGGGTCCTTAAAGGTCTAACATTATCTATTAAATACTTCTCTGGCTTTCATAAACTTTGTCTTAGTGTAAGATATAATTATTCTGCAAATCCTGTACCAAGTAAAATATCATTCTCATTTATATAGGGCAGGTGAGAGGACTTATCCCCAGTTTGGTTAAACTGAAGAATTGAACAGAAATTCTGTTAGTGAATGGTATCTCACAGCAAACTAGATTTGTGATTCCTTGTTTGAACGCTACTCCAATATCCTAAGGACATATTGTGTCCATATTACATGACCAATACCCCTGTTCATTACTTATTGATCAGAGATAATAAAACTCCCTGGATCCAGGTCTGATTTCAGCTGTAATCCTATAAATCTAATGGAAAAGCAAAGCTGATAACTTTTCCTCTGTAGGAATGGGTGAATCCAGACTGAACACCTGGCAGCCATTCCTAATCCAGATCACAAATGACCACATATTAACATATCAGTGTAAGACTACACACGGTGAGACAAGGTATTGACAGAAATGCTAATGAAAAACAACCCTTCTCTATGCAGGGGAAAACAAACAGCAGAATCAGCTCTAAGGCTTGCTTTGGTAGCTGCTCTGGAGTTGGTGGCCGTATGTGGATTGACATTTGCTGAGAATCTGGGACAGAGATTCTCTCCTGTACCCAGTAATTTGGGACTGGACCTTGCAAACCAAGACAACCATGGAAATTGTGGCTATTTGGAAAGGAAAGTTTTCATTGCTTCTGCTTCTACTGCTCTACTGTGTTCTCGGCTACAGTCATAACTGGTTTTGATCTATGTCAATGGCTGGACAAGCTTTGCAAATGCATGAAAAAGTTTTCATGACAAAATCCAGGGAACAGCAGAGAAAAGTCCTGGGAAAGGAGAATTTTCAGGCTCTGTGGCACATTATAGCTGGTGAAATGGAGCAGTCAGCTGTGCTGTCGGCCGCTCTGAACTAAGAGATTTTAGGATGTAGATCAAAACCAAGCTGATAACTTGTTTAAGGCATCATGCAAATTCTCAGCTTAGAATGAGAAAAACCTACAATTACTCCTAATACTAAACACACAAATTTGTGGTAAAGGCTGGGAATATGTCCAGGCCTCTACAATACTTCCTACATTTACTCTCTCCCTTATTCAGAGTTTCTCTTTGTAAATGTATGAACAGGTGTTAAGATGAACCAGTAAAGAGGTTACAAGAATATTAATTGCTGCTTTGAAGTGTTATCTTTAGGGAAAGTAAATTAAAACATAAACAAAGCAAGTAATAAGTATGCTCCTGAGGCGACAGATAAGACTCGCTCCGAGAAGTTTCAACACCAAATGACCCAGCATTTACTGCCACTGAGGGAGCAGGAAGGCTGTCCTCTATGACAAGAGACCATTCCCGAAGTCAGGGAGGTATTTAAAGTGGATACCAATTTCTTGTTGTTCTGAAGTGAGAAGTTCAGAGCTTTTACACAAGTTTTTCACCAGAGGACTATTCTTTAATTAGCCGAATCTGCATGTGTCTGGCTAAATGGATGCTCTAGCTGTTTTGTACAGTGTGTCTGAAGGCCTGGCACACTCTTTGTGTGGTAAACTTGTCCATCTGGCTATTTGAGAGTTTTTTACCTGAGTAAACTCCTAGGACGCTTGGTTGCAGCTCTGTCCCACCTGGGATAGCGCTTGCAACCTTGAAGTTTACATAACAGGTGAAGTCTGGAAACAGGCAAGGAAGTTAATCTTTCTTTGGCAAGAATGATTTTGCCATTGAATTCAATGGTACAGAAAAGGTTTTTATCCAGTATATGTAAATCTGACTGTTTTCTTTGGATCACAGGGCCATCATGATCCTAGTTGTATGGCATGGCCCATTCAGAATCAAAGTGCTTTTGGGTGTCAGTTATTGCGATGAATTCCCGAGGTATATTCCAAGCGCTGGATTGCTTGCTAGGTTTTGGTTCTATTCAGTCATTTTTGTTTCAGTTCTGGGATTTGACATTTCATATTAATAAATGGTGTTTGTGAGACAGTGGGCATTAATATCCGAGTGGGTAGGAGCTTTACTGACCCTGACATTTGATGAAGAGCTCATCTACCTACATAAATCAGCTTGGTTACTGGAAGACTTTGTGATGTGTTTATTTCTGAACAATAACATAAGCCAAACAGATACATCAGTAAGGGGAAAGGAAGAACATATCAACAGGAGTCTGAATGGAGACCAAATACTGATGAGAATGAAACCTTATCTCAGGATGCAGGAGCTGGCATTCCCTGCTGCCAACAGCTTTCACAAACCAAAGAAGAGAGAGAAATGTTTTATAAAAATTATAAAGAAGTTGGGAGACCCCCTTAGATAACTATCCACCTACATGTAGCTGTCCCTGAAAAACCAAACAGCAGGAATAAAATCCAATAAATGCTTATTCTTCAGTACAGCCAAATGTCAGCTGTGGGGCTTCAGTGAAATGAACAAGCTCTGTCCTGAGTAAATATATATATTAATAGCTTGGAGCTGCACTATCAAAGAAAAACAGCTGAACAGTGGAGCAACAAAACAAAGAAGCTCTGAGGCCTTCCACTGCCTACAGCAATATGCAGTTCAAGATGAATACTCTGCTCATTTCCATTCTAAACTAAACTCTATCTTCAATGCCATCAATATTATCAGTGTCATTACTGCAACTGCAGCACGAGTTTAATGCAATAGCTATTAATTAGACCATTTTGCCCTCCTCCAAAAACAGCCCTAGTGCATCAGTTCCTAATGGAGTTTATCTTATTGTATTTTGATTTTGCTCAGAGCAGCCTTTCTGAATTGTAAGTTACTGTAAGGTAATTCAAAGTACAGCAAAGGTTATAGAATACCCTTCATACTTTACCAGCTCATCTGCTTCACAACATTACACACCAGCAGCATAAACAGCCAACTCAATAATGAAGAATGCTGACATAAAAAATAGCACCCTACAATCACACACTCCAAGTCTTTTCACTCCTCTCTCAGTGGTCAGCAAGGTGAAAAAAATTGGGAATGTCAAAGAGAGAGGGCAAACCAGTTAAAACTTCACTTTTAGAGGTAAGAACTACTCTTCCTTAAAACATCATCAGCTGTTCCATTTGTTTTATACCACAGTGGTTACCCTGTATAGCTTCAATACTTCTGGATTAGCGTAAATCTCATCGTTTCTTTTGTCAGCCTATATTTAGCATGTTATCTAACTTGCTGGTTGGAGTTTTTCCAGTGGTACATGAAACTGCAGTAAGTTAATTTGCATTGTAGGAGCACAGGTTGCTGCATCATCACTGCACAGGGAGTGATGCACATCTGCCTGTACTGACATCGCTGTGGCTCCTGCCTCCTTTAGTTATTGAGTAGAGATAGGACAAGGAATACATGCCTTTTCTTATCTAGCTCTGTCTCCTCTGGTCCTTTGTGTTTTCACAGTCCCTATCACAAACAGAGCTCAGCTGCTCAGCTTCAGCAAAATGAAAAACTCAGGGCATCTTCTGAAAACTCAGCTCCTTCAGTCTGCTGCAGGAACTAGCCACAAAACTGTTGTAAAGATTTCCTAACATTCCTACCAACATTCAGCTCCGTTTTCTAATTTGTGGAGATGACAGTTGTTTCCCACCAATTCATGAAAATGTAAACTGATATTTGCCTACAATTTTGGAAGGGGACAATGGGTTTTATTGATTATTGCTATTGTAATCCTTGCTGCTGTTGTGAATGAGATTCTGCTTTCTCTCTCAAACAAATTATCTAAGGTTTAAGAGCTATCGACCAAGGAAGTTTTGATATCTATACTCACATATGTATGCATAGATAGATATACACCCATACGTTAGTGTGTATGTTAGAATCATCTGTTCCATGAAATTGCTATTTCCTGACTTTGGATTGGGGCATATTTTGAAGGAAAGAACATTCTGGTCAAATTTCATTTCAGTAATTAGAGAGATATGTGGGCTGGGGGTTTTTTTTAATGGAAAAGAAACTAAAATGAAACCTAATTTTTTGAAACTGAAATATGCTTTGACTCATATTTGGTTCCAGTTTCTGCTTTTCAGGTTTATCATAACCTGTAAGCCAAAATGTAACTAGATTGCAAGCATCTGATCCAGCAGCTTCTATGCAAGCAAACCCCCCACTGACTCCNGTGAAGCTTTAGGTCCAAATGTGCTGAGAGGCTTAAAAATATCCATGAACAGAACTATAGATAATCAGTGTTGCTGAAATGTCAGAGAAGTTACTCAAAAGTGTCATGATGCAGTTTCCTTATCACTGAAGCTATCCCTGAAAGGAGAGAGAACTACAGGGGCTTCCATAATCTTTTTATAAAATCATTATGGCTTCATCCCTTTAGAACACTTGATACTCTTGGCTCCCTGGAGTAGAACAGGCATGAAGTGAGCACATGGGGTACTTAGTCCTGAAATCTTTGATTTTGAGATTCAGTGCAAGTTCTGCCTGAGTGATTTATGAGGTAGATGTTAGGAAGGAGGCTTGAGGATTTAGCCCTATATGTCTCTCTGGTTTGGACTCACAAGTATTTAAAACTCCATTATTGTTTTAGTAAAGCTGTTCAAGAATTTGCTGAAAACACTGTCTCCCTTGATTCTTAATGTCTACAGGATATTTCTTATGATAAATATTAATAATTTTCAAGGACACGGATGAATGCATTTTTATAATTATCAAAACCCAGACATACTGGTTTAGTGTTTAAAATTAATTATAGTATGGAAACCAGCATTCCATAAGGGAATTATATTAACTCATCAGAATGAGTTCATTTTGCCTTTCAATTTACATTTGTTGAATTTTATTTACTGATTTTGTATTTAACTTCTAAGCACTTACTGAAATCTCAGTTTTTGTAACTAGAGGGCCTTACTCCTAAATGTTTGACTTGACGTGTATTTAATTTAGATCACCATGTATTTGAACCTGTAACAAGTACATAAATACAAACAACTTCAGAGGAGAGTAAGAGTAACAAATTTTCCAAAAGTGCCTTCAGTTGCAATATTCTTTAAGGCATGAGAATGGAAGATTAGTATTTCAGCATTTTCGATTGGCTTTCCTTCAGGATACATCAGTTTACCATGTTACTGAAAGGCAAAGGTGAGCAAGAACAAAAGGCAGTTAGACAATGCTGATTCCAGGGCCCCGTAGATGTCCCGTCACTTTATCTGGTTCTCCTGCGTGCTACAATAAGGATTACATTCCACCCAAGAAATGTATTTCTATGGCCATGCACTGTGACCAACAATCATTTTCATGGTGGGAATGATCATCTGATTGCACTTAATTGCAGAAGCCTGTGATAAATGGGAACCAGCTGCTTAGTGAGTTTCCTCAGGTACCTCTCAGCATTTCTCCTGGACTTTGCAGATTTCCCTGTTGCCATAGGGACTAATTCTAGCTTCCCAAATCTGTAGCACTGAGACTGATGGGGGGTTACAGGTTATGGCTCTAAGTGAGCTGGCAGTGGAAGGATCTCTGCCAACACCTGTCTGCAAGAAGTTCCAAGCTTATCTGGTGCATGAAAGAGCAGTAAAAGCAACTAGGCATGTGAAAGACTCAGGTAAGGGTGGATGTGCACTGGAGAGTACCCGTGGGGTAGGATGTTCTCTCAGCATTATTGATGCAGGAAAGCAGTACAAAACACAGGAAAGTAGTACAAAAAAAGGTCTAAAACATCTTAGAAGAGGGTTCCTATATTTAATGTGGAGAAGTAGGAAGCCAAGGCATGGAGGAAGGACCTGGACTGCAGTTGCTCACATGATGCCTGGTTTGACTGAAGGTATTTTCTTTCTGTTGATAGAGTTAAAGCCTTATTCATCCTAGCACTGCTGGTGTACCTCTGACTCTTTCAGAACACTGAAGAAATGTAATAATGAAATTGTCTAGCCTTTTGAGAATTCATAAGGATTTGTCCTTTATCTTCATGGTGATATGTTTTACTGCAAGGGGAGGAGCCACTTTTCTTTACATCCCCCCAGTAATCACAACATGACAGAACAGTCCATAATGCTTCTAAAGAATTCTTCCTTCATAAAATCATGTGAAAATCCAAGTCTGAAGTAAAGTATTTTTTCATTTGAAGCCCCATTGTGCCACATGCAGGCCATTGTGAAGGTCCTCAGACTTGTGGGTTTTCAGTTTAGCAGTTAGTGAGGGACTCAGGGCAGTTCCACAGTTATCATGACTTCAGCTCCAAAATTTTTAGCTGAATCCTAATCCACTGCATATTTTGGAAGCAGTTTAGAAACTGTAGTTCCCTGCAGACTCTGTCTTAGAGTCTCCAAGGGGTTACTAATGTATAACACAAAATGGGACACCATTTTAAGGGCAGTTCTGCAAATACAAGCTCTCAGCTCTAATGCATTCTACTTAGAGTCTCCACCCAATCTTCCCAATCTTTTGAAGATTGGTTTGCTTCTATTTGCAAAAATAGCACTGAAAGTGGGCACCCTTGACTAGTCTCCCTCGAAAGTCAAAATTGAGATAGTATTGTGACATTAGTATGCATCCTTGCTCAGAACAGTGTAACTGATGCAATACATTTACAGCAAATTTTTAAATTTCCATCATAGTAAAGAGAAACTGTCATTCAATCCAGTGAAATGCTTTCTCAGCGTCAAAAGATGCTATTACCACAGGACTGGCATCATTTTTCATCTTAAAGAGGATATTAAATAAGCACAGCAAATTCGTGCAGGTGAGCCTACTGTACTAAACATAAAATAAAACCACGCATTGTTCAGGATGAATTATTTTAATGCTTATAGTTTGAGTCAATTGGCCAATAACTTTGCCAATTTGTTAATACCCGCATTTAGGAATAAAATGGATCTATGTAACCTATATTGCTATATGTTTCAGTCCGTTTCAATGTTGCCAGAATCAGCAACAGTCTGCGAAGTATCTGCTGGTCAGCACCTGGTTTGCATAATATAGTGTTACAAAGATAAAAAAAACAGCCAACATCAGCTGGCAAAAAAAAAAAAAAAGTTCTCCTTTTGAAATGTGAAGGCTAACCTTGTCTAATGATTACAAGATTTATGAACAATTCAATAGCAATAGACTATAAAAGTGATAGGTCAGGCCACGTGTACACAAAGACTAAGCAGCTTTGGGTGAGATAAAAGATAAGGCGAAGATCTAGCTTTGATCCGGAGCTGTATTTTCAAGACAGCCCAGCATGCTGAGCAGTAACATCTTTATACAGAAATACTTAGGTTTGAGTTTAGGAACGTATTTTAATCACATAGACTTGAATAAACAGCCTCCCTTTCCATGGATCTTGAGCTCCAGGCAGAGGGAAGCAAAGATGTTATTTCCCTTTACACCACTTCTTTATTAAGATTCAGAAGTGATATTTCACCTATATTAGATATGATCAGGGAGCATCCATTGCATACCATACTTTCTGTGTACCATCTTCAACTTCTACTAAATCCTGATTAGCTGGCTTGAAATGTCAGCAGCCGTGGGCAGCTTTAGGCCCCAAAGATTTCTTTTCTGTTTGTGTGAGTGAAACTGTGCAGATCAGACATACTTTTCATAATGTTTTGATTGACTTCTTGACTGCCTGTGATGCTAAGACATTGTTTATCCCTGACACACCCTTCAAAATGCTTCCCACCCTGCACTGTTTCTGTATTTGCTGTATATACTCTTTCTGCCTTTCTCTAATCCCTTCCCCTTCCTATCTCACCCTTCAAATATGTAAAGCTGTGAAGAGAGCAGTCTTTCTTCTGCATGCTAGTTAATAATATCCAGACTGTGAAACTAAAACTTACAGTACTGCATTTCTAATTAATCAGAAAGACATACTGTAATAATATAGCTACAGACAAGGAGCTCTGCTAGCAATCACCCAGGGCTCTGTTGAAAAGCCACTTGCCAAGCAAACCAATCATTAGCCAATTACATCATGGAGGTCTGTATGGAGTGGATTTGGTACATACGTGGTAGAGCAGATGGTGGGGAAGAGTAGCCAGGGAGGACCTAGTCCAGCTGCTCAATGGCTGGTCAAATGAAAGTGTTANCAAAAAAAAAAAAAAAAGAGAAAAGAGCATATATGGTTTTAGTTGAAGACGAGGGTGGGGGCATTTGAGAACGGTTTCTGTAGGGTGTTAGTTGTAGGTGCAGTGTGTTGGAATAATCAGTACAGGTAATTTGAAAGTACTGCAGTGATCACGGCTCCTGGATGTTTCTGGTTCAGGTCTGCATGGTTTCTTGTAAGTCCTTGTGCCTTGCTGTCTAGAGAGGCGATACAAAGTGAAAAGGGCCGAGCAAAGCCCTTGTAAAAGCTGAGGAAAGGAAACTGCAAGCCAGAGTTGGACCATATGCCTAAAACATTTGCTAATAGAGGCTGGCTCAGTTTCTCATTAAATGAGCCTGTGCATAGCCCATTTTTGTCTTCTGGTGAGAGTGAAGAAAACAGGTTTTTTCCATGCCCATTAGTCTCCAGTGCGTCTCATCCACTTTTGATAACTGCTAACGGTAATTCAGGAAAGACTGTGAGGTTTCATAACTTATGGTAGCTAGAAATGTGCAGAATCAGAGTCAAGTAATGTTCTAAGCCAGAATTGTATGAGGTCACCTCCCATCCAATTCTGTTTGAAACTTCTTTCAAGCTGAGATGGGAGATGTTGCTATTGCAGCAATCCTCGGGTGATGCTGAAAAATAAGAATTCTTGGGTTTGAAAAGTCAAGAAGGTTCAGATTTCCAAAACAGCCTTCTAATTTTCAGTGCCCGGCTTTAGGCTTTGTGGGTTTCAATACCCAAGGTACTGAGTATTCATAGCTATAAGGTGACAGCTTGGAGTTGAGTGAGCAGCATTCCTTACCTTCACTACACGACAGTCTTCTGGAAATAGGGATGAAGCCACATAAATATTGCGAGGACTAGTTAGTGTGTAGACAATCCTTGAACACGAATAGTGCTTAGGAAAACATTTTTGAGGATCCAAAGAAATTTACAAAGTCAGTAGTTTCTTTGATTAAAATGATTGAGCCAGCTATACAAACAGCACTGGTACATAATTCCTTCTCTCTTCACTTAGGAAGAAACACTGTCCATGTTTGCTTACCAGCAGGATATTAAAATATATACCAAAAAAATCTCCAAAAGCAGTGACTGAACAAACATAGAGCAACTATTACATTATTTCATACTAATACATCATGCCCATTTATTCACTTCTCTGCTAAGCTTTGGTTCTTCTTTACTGTTTGCAAGTTCTTGAAACACATCCCACAGTCCTTCAACCCAGCAGACTGTTCATGAGTTGGAGCTGATGTGCAGATGGACCCAAGCTCCTCTGCACAGGTTCCAGGCTGGGTGATGTGAGCCAGCTTTATCCCAGAAGGCTTTAGTCACAGTGATGTGGTTCTGTGCCTGAGTTAATGTGCCAGAATAGACGTGCTTTCAGATTCCAAGCTCCGCATTTTCCAGACTGATATTGCTTAGAAGCAGAGAAGCTCTCATTTATCAATGGGCAGAAACTGAACCCGCCAAAGTGGAGGAACCATTGCTGGAGAGTGAGTCAGGATTGTGACAGAGATGAAGCGGTAGGAGACTGAGCAGAGGAAGCTCATACAATGAGCAAGAACAGCTTGTGTCACGTTACCACCTGTTCCTTTGACATCTGAATTTATGGTCTAAACCATAAATGGCCTAAGGCCTCATTTATTTGAAGTCAGGACAGAAACAGCACATGCTCCACAGAGCTCAGCTTCACGTTTCAAGTACCGAGCACATGCAAAACTGAACAAACCTTACGGAATTTGGGGGCTTTTGGAAACAAATAAAATTAGATACCCTGTAAAACTATTGTAAAGGAAAAGACATCAAATTAATCCCTTCTAAACTAAAATAAATCATAAACAAAAAGGGAAAATAAAGCAAATAGATCTACCCATAGTAAATACGAGTGCTTGAGGCCAAATGTAATTCCCACCAAGGAAATAATCAGATGTAAAAGTACTGTGGTGAAACTCCAGTTAGTGTGTTCCTGGCCCTGTGGTTTTTGGGAGAGAATAGATGTATAATCATCACCTTGAATAAAATATATACCATGGTTGGGGAAAGTACGGGATTTTTTAAAGTTCTATCACTCAAATAAAAACCACGAGGCAGGTGGTGATGACAAAGGCTAGGGAATGTGATAACATGTATTAATAGCAGTTCAAAGAAAGAAAGGTACAGCTGCTGCAGGAAATGTTGGATCCAGCTCTGCAGCTGAGGTGAACTTGGTCCTCTGCCCTGAAGTGTTAGAAAGAAAAATGAGTGTGTGTCGCCATGGATTTGCTCTAATCCATGATTTGAGGATGCCAGTAGACACCCAAGGTATCTATCCTGTATGGAACAGAGAAGACTTGTTTTCTGTATTTGTTTAAGAGTGACAAATATCAATAATATGGTAGAAATGTTTAAACAAGGATACAGCACATCTCAAAGGAAAACAATCCATCTGTTTCAGCAGCTGGTTTAAAGCATCCAGTTTAGCTATCTTACTGCAGTGAAGAAACTCTCCCACTGTTTCAGGCTAGTTTCTACAGTACTCATTTATCCTGGCTAGAAGAGTTGTCTAGGGTGGTTTGCAGGACCTGATTTGGACACAGGAAATAATTTTACAGCTGCTCTGTACTCTCTTGTAGGTTCAGATTCCATGTCCAATTCCAATGAACCAAGTAAGCTACGTGCACTGTCTCCATACCTTTCAAATGACTGCACCCGGCCTGAGATCTCTGGTGTCTGGTAGCAGAGGTCTGTCCCCATCTGACTCTGCCAATGGCCGGAACTAACACTGTCTTAACAGGCAGCTCACCTGAATGCAGAGACCCTCCTTCAATCTCTGTCACCTTCCTTGGGAAACAAGAGTACTCAGGACCTCTCAGCAGAAAGGTGAGCCTGCCAAGACTTCGTCTGTCTCTGGAGTATGCTGGGTAAATGGAAGACATTTGTACATTACAAAGGTGGCCACTACATGATTTTGGGAGCACGCACGACTCAAGCATGAAATTGCTGAGCAGTGACAGAAGTCACTGACAGCTACTCTCACACTGTACATTAACAGACTTATTGCTCTGAATTAGCACCTATGCATACATAGCGATATACTCTGTGAACAGTAAAGATGATTTCTCTAAACCTGTACATAAGAACAGCAGCTATTACCGACATAAGATCTGTGCCTTTTCAGTTGGATGCTAGTGGATCCCCTTGTTGCCACAGCTGTTGTTCAGCCTGTCATCATAAGCGATGTTTGTGTTTGTGTTAGAAATAGCAGGAGAGTTTTCTATCGACTTTCTAATAACACATAAAGAACTGCAAACCAATCCATAATGAGCACTTAGCCTTCTTTGCTTCCTTTTTTGCTCTAATGTTTCATGTCATATTTGCTTGGTAAGTTTTTTTTTAAGTTTAGAAATTCTGTTCCATTTAACACTTTGACTTCTTGTTGGGGTAGTTTTTCTCTCCAAAGGAACAAACATACGTACACTGAAAACAGAGCCATACAGAATCCTCTTGAGATCTCGTATATTACAGCAAAGATATCCCCATATTTAAATTTATCCAATCTCTCACCAAATCGTAGTGATTATGTCCTCAGTTGCTGTAGTCCACGTGTTAAATCTGTGCCCTGTTTATAGACAGGAGATATGCTTTCCTTCTCTTGTTTTGGTAGTGAACGGTAAAACAGAAGGCCATGAAGAGGTTCCTGGTCGTGCCTGTTTGGCTTCCACCAGTGGTACTGGGTACACTCCATCTCAAGCCTCCTGTGCTAATTTCTTAATCTTCAAAGCTTCTGACTTTCGATGACGAATTTTGAGTGCACTGTATATTCCAGGATATGTCTTGTTTAACTTCTCCAAAAAAGTGATTAGAATGAAGCACAGTGTTTCGTGTGTGGTTTTAAAGCAGATGAGTCAGTTCGGTTGAGCTAGACATTGTTTCTGAAACATCCAATACCTTTATTTAGATTGGGGAGAAAACTGAGAAATAAGAAGGAAAAAACCAGCAGATTCAGCAGATCTTATCTCACTATTTCCCCCTCCTGTTTTCATTTGCACTTCTATTTCCATGCAATATTTCATTTCTTTATGCATCTATCACTGTTTGCTTCTGTCAGAAGTTCAAAGGCAGCCTGCTTTCATAAAGGAGAGACAGTATTGACTGATCTATAATATTGTTTCTACCTTTTTTGACCAATCCTCAATGCATATTTCCAGTTTTGAGAAGCATTTCATGAATCACTGGGCAGTTTGAAAAATCTATAGTGTAGGCTCATTACTTTGCTGGCTGCTGAATGTTTTCCATTGGTTGTGTTGCAAGGCAAAAATGCAGCCCTTTCTCTCAGGAAAAAGAGGTTAAAATTTCATATATACATAAATAATAAAACAACACATGGAGGTGATATCAGTGTGATATATTTCATTTCCTATATACCTTTGACTGCCCTGCTGCCCATTAATCCACACAAAATTCCATCATATTCCAACCTCCTTAGCACCTTTAGTCTCACTTGTCTGGGTAGTCAGTCAAAAAAAGCTTGCTTCTTTCCTCTGAAATGTGGCACTCCCAGCCATCCTCCCAAATGTCACTGGCTGCAGGCCCAGGACAAGCCATATTCTGTTCTACGCTAGTGATCATGGTTTAAGCTCAAACCTCATGAGGCTGCAGAAGTGGGAGCTTTATACTTCCAAGTGAGCTCCTTGCCCCAGCAAGCAGAGGGGGATGAAACAGCTATAGGAGTTTATTTCAGGGGAGCTAGGAAGCCCAGCTCCTGAGGAGAGAGATCCAGGGCTTCACAGACCACAGAATATAATGGAAGTGACAAAATGATGCAACTTACCAGGAGTCACTTTTAAATTAATTTAAAATTTTTAACAATTTTTTTCTCCCATTCACCCACCTATAGAATCTTAGTAACTCAGATTTTGCATTTCAAAGGCATAAGGATATCAAAGTGGTCCCGATACAGTTAACCTCTTCCCTCCAATCTATTTTAAGCACTTCTATCACCAATATTTTTCTGAAAAACACCTTCATACACGTAGTGTGATGGGAATGTATTTAAGTGCTTTCAGCACTCCTGCAGAGTGACATGCAGAGCTCACATAGAGTTTAACTACTTATATCACACCATATCCCTTTTCTTCTCAGTTTTTTCTGAAGGGTAGTAGATAAATAAAAACTTCCTTTTTCTTATTCTCTTTAAAATTAGGCACAGATCTAAATCAGTTCTCTAAAATATTATCTTTTTTTTTTTTCCAGCAAAGGAGCCACACTGCCATCAAGGAGTCACAAAATAATTAAACATTAAAGACTGTCCGGGCTTTTGTTCTGAGGAGGTGACAAGGTTGAAGGGTAGCTGCAGCTTCCAGTTTAGAGGCATTCTGTGTACTGACTGCATGTGCAAACACCCTGCCTCTGGTCTTGGTGGAAAGGAGACAGGGACAGCAAGGTCACACAGGGAGTAGACAGTGCACTTAGGGAAAACAACATCTGGATCATCAACAGAAACATCAGCCATTGCCCTCATCCCAACTTCCACTGAATATTTTGGCTACCAGTTGCTGAGGTGTGCTGGCATAGAGGCTCCTCCACTTGAGTACTCGTTCCAGGCCGACCGTAATGTGGAAAGTATGTTTATAATTGTTCATTATATTAAGATGTAAATTATGCTATGTAATCTCTGTATGAACTTCATGACAAATCAGCCATAGCTTGAAAGGGTTATTTTATATCTATCTCGGGAAATCTCTCAAAGACAATTTGGGCTAAAATGCATTATAAAAAGGTAGTTATTTCATACATCCAGCCAACTCAGGGGAAGTTGCTGTTTGAGCAGTTTTATTTAGGAATCAGTGAAAGAGCTCTGTTGCTCCAAGTCCATTGTCAGTTTTGAAAGGTTTGTCTCTCTCTGCACCACTACTTATTATACAAATTTCTCACTTTGCCTGGGCTTTTATGTTGTCATTAGCATCTTAGGTCCTCCTGAAACTGCCACAAGCAGGTTTTTATTCCATATGGCTATTTTGTAGCTACCAGAAAGACAAAAATGAGAAGGGTAAGTTGGAAGAGGAGACAACCCAGACCATTCCATGCAAACGAAAAGCTCTCCTCAGTCGGACTTGGTTGAAAAACCCTACTAACACTCTGCCACTTTTTCTCCTGGGCTAGGGGAAGCAGCTGTTTATGTTTTAATCTGTCTTTACCCCCAGCTCTAAGGAGGAATAGAAATGCATGGATAGTTCATTATCCCTTGCATATAGAAAATAAATTGGTTGAAGCAGAAAGTCAAATGGACTTTCAGAAGTTTTCTGTATTGACTCATTTCCAAGTTGATTAAATACTCGTAAGTGCAGCCTATGCTCTTCTCCTTGCAAATCTCGCTGTTGGGTATTCATATTCATATTTACATGTATGCAGATTCCAGTAGTGTTAAAAAACCCAAACCTCCAGATAGCTAGAACTATTAGTTCATAGGAATTTAAAATTAAATTAAATAGCTGGGCTGTTTTCCAGATGATTTCTGAAGTTCCTGTGCTTACACAAAAACCTCCGTAGGATTTACATTACACTACTGTATTTGTTTCAGTGAGCATTTGACTGCCAAGAATACGGTCTATGACCAAAATGGCAATCTAATTAAATATTTGACAAGCAGGAAGCTGGACATTATTCAAGTCAAGCATTAAATTAGAAAATTTAGTTTGTCTCCTTTATCAGTAGATTTTAAAATCAGCCTATTCTACCAAAACCCGTAAGTTTAATGAATTTGGTCAGACATACTGTGTAACAGATGTCTAACATACAGCCATGAGCCTAAATCATAAAAATGATGCTTCACTTTGGCACGGCAAAATATATATATGAAAGTCTCAGAAAGGTCAGTCACCAGCAACCTGCTTGCTGGTAGTTGAGAAACAGCACTGTAAAATGCATGAGCTGCCTTTTGTAGTCTCTTATAGGAAGCCTTGGAGAGCCACAGATAATTTGCTTTCAATGATTCATCAAGTTGGCCCTTTGTTTCACTAATTTGAGTGTCAAGTGCAGCCACATAATAAAGAATTACAAAGGCCTGATAAGCTTCTTCTTATATTGCTCTGTTTGTCTTAACAACTGGTACCGTTGAAACCAACCCCACAAACTGCACAAACAGCAGGTGTGTGTGCAACATGGCATCTTCTGTGAAATGATGAAGCGTGTTTACTGAGTTATCCACTGATGTACCACACCTTCACGTTTCTTTCTCCTTTCTTAAAAGGCACTAATTGCTGCATGCTGTGCCCATGCTAGAGATAGCATTTGTTTCACTGTTAGTCCTCCAATGAATTAGCAAAGATAAAAAATGGATTTCAATGACAATTCCAGCCTTGAGAAAGGTGCTATTGTGACCATGGTTGAGTTGCCCTGCTGATAGTTTCCTCCTTAATGTAATTTTTAATACTACATAGCTGTAGGTTAGATGTGAAGCCATATTTTAGAAGTGAAATAACTTCATGATTAGGAGATAGATTTTTTTTTAATGCTGTCAGTCTATTAACTTCATAAGAGATCAACCCTAAAAATGGCTTGTTTAGAAGGGGCACATTCATTAACGTGGAATTCATAGAGCAAAAGATCTATGTAATTTGAGGTCTGATAAAGTTTTCACAACTGAACCGAACACTATTAGTACAAAGAAAGAATAAAAAACTATTAATACAAATCAAGAATAAAAACTTTAGAAGGCTGCTTGTGAGAGTGGGAAAATGTCCGCCTTCGGAAACCAGAGAGATGGCATGGGGAGCAAGTCTGTGAGATTTGCTTTAGAAGACGAAGAAAGCTTCTGTCAAATGGGTTTGAAACCGGTTGTTAGAGCTTAGGAAAGATTGTGTGAGAGGGTATTGTCAGCGCCGCACAAGGAGTTGAGGGCGTCGACTTTTTTACTAACGTGAATTTAAAGTATTGCCTGATCGCTGCCAGCTCCAGGAAATCCAGGTAGCAGTGGGAGAAGGAGAAATTTTCCGCTAGGGAAAAACACGAATAATGTAACGTGAAGGTCGTGCCCCGGTGCCACAAGCAGGACAGAGGCCTGGGCAGAGGAAGAGAGGAAAGGAAGGAGCTCCTGCCCCTGCTCCTGCTCGCCCGGGGCCGGAGAGGCGCCGCCCG
>VZTA01013818.1:787294-913217 GCA_013398855.1 Mohoua ochrocephala | reverse complement strand
CTCGCCGGCGGAGCAGCGCCCGAGCGGGAGGCAGAAGTTAACTTCCACCTGCCCTAAAGTCGCCGCTGCGCCGGCAGCAGGAGGCGGAGGCGGAGGCGGAGGCAGGCGGGGCAGCCGAGGACCCGGCTCTGGCAGGCTCCGAGGGTCCGGCCGAGTGTAATTCCCCCCTAATCCCCGCCACGGCGGCGCTTCCTTGGCCGAGCCATGTCTGCGGCTTCCCCGCCATGCCGAGCCTAGCGGGGAGCGGGAGGACTGGCGGCCGGGAGGCGCACAAAATGAAGACCCTGATGGTAAGTGCATTGTTGGCACGGCTCATCCCGGCTCCGGCGGCGGGGAGGAGAGCGGGGGAGAGGCGCGGAGCGGGGCTGCCCCGGGCACCCTGTACGCGCTCCAGCCTTCCCCGGGCTGCATCCCCGCGGCTCTCCGGGATCGCGCGAAGGCGACCAAACCTCGGTGGCGGCGACCAAGAACTTTCCGCCTGCTTTCTTTTATTCGTGTTGCTCGCGGTTTGGGGATTTTGTGTGTGTGTGCGTTTTAAGGAGCGTACAGAAAACCGATCTGCTTAAAGGACGAGGCTGGAGGTAGCTGGGCGGGTGGAAGCGCTACAGTCCCCAACACTCGTTAAAATGCACGAATGAGATGCCCAAAGGGGGACGGCGGCACGGGAACGAGAGGCGCGGGGTACCGGGCGCGCGGAGGGGAGAAGAGGCGAGGAAGCAGGGCTGGGGGAGAAGGAGGGAGGCACGGGAGCGGGCTGGCGAGGGAACAGGAGGAGGACGGAGGGGCTTCCCCGGGTCACTCCTCGCACTTCTGCCGGGTGGCTGGCGGGTGAAACTTGCGGGTGCGCGGGCGGGGAAGCGGCGCGCCCCGCTGGGCCCCGCGGCGGGGGGAGCCCGCTGAGCTGGCTCTCTCTCTGCCCCCCGCAGCGCCACGGGCTGGCCGTCTGCCTGGCGCTCACCACCATGTGCACCAGCTTGTTGCTCATGTACGGCGGCATCGGCATCGGCNCCACCCGCCTCTGCCCGTCGGGGCCGGCCTCCTGGAGGGCTACATCAGCGTCCTGGAGCACAAGGTGAGCCGCCGGCCGCGGGACCGCCCCTCCCTCCCGGCCTCCCTTGGGGGGCACCGACCCCAAACCTGCCGAGCGCTCCCTCCTGCCCCCCGTGAGATGCCCGGTTCCCCTCGGCGGGGTCGCCGTGCCCTGCCTGCCTCGCTGTCCGGGTTGGCTTACGGGGCCTCCGGGTGCCGTCGCGCCCGGCCCGAGGGCAGGAATTAGCGGGGTCAGGAGCCGGGCTCCAGCCCGCGGTTGGGTCTTTGTGAAATGGTGCTTCTCTTCTCCCTTGCACAGTAGGAGAGGGGGGGGTGAAGTGTGTTGTTTCTAATGTATGCTCTAGGTAGAGTACAAATGTATGTTTATGATGATATTAGTAAGGGTTAAAGAACGAAGTTTATTTACTGGAAGGCAAAGTCAATAGGTAGGTGTTTATTCTTAGCTCATTTTGTCATAGGAAAATTTAAAAAAAAAAATGTCTCCTGCACGAATGACCTTTTCATCCCCCTTCTGGGAAGCAGAAGTTGTCAGCCTTAGTTTCCATTCTAGAAATTGGGGGCACTTCTTTAATGGTGAACAAAATGATGTCCCTCCCCTTGACAGAGGAATTACCAGGCTGTATTGTCAGACTATAATACTTGTTTAGCAGAGACAGGCAGACTGAGCTTTGATAGCTCGCAGGACAGATGTAGTGACATAAAGTGAGCAAGGTGGCACATCCATGCCAAAGAGATACATGAGCTTCAGTAATTTTCTCAGAAGGCAGATTCCTCTATGTTTTGTGTGGTGTTTGGTTTGTTGCTTTCACCTGGAAATTCCAAGGTGCTCCCTCTTCCAAAACCCCCGATAATGTTTAGTGCACACACATCTTGCAGTAAAAATTTACTGTAAAAAATAAGCAAGGGAAGTGAGGATTCTCAACTTTCTTATGTTTTCACATCCAGACTGACAACTTTCTGAAAGATATGTTGTCAAACAAGTTACTGGGCTCAGTTTAGAGGTACTGTGTGAAGACTAGTGCCTTTGATATACAGACATTTTTATTGTTCCTTCTGGCATAACTTTCTATGCAAGAGTTATCTGTAGGGCTTTTAGTACAGAAAAATAGCACATGATAGTGCCTTGTAGGCTTTATTTGCTTTCTTACATGGTTCTCCTGGAAATTCTCAAATGTAATGTCTATAGAAAAAGCAAGTTTGGCCATGGGCTTCCTACTGTCTGACGTGTACTCTTGTAATTCTTTTGTTCTTCTTGAACATGACTGTAGTGATAGGTGTAGATGTATGTGCACATGATTTTTGTAAACAGCAGTAACTGAAAAGACATCTGTGGGTTTTTTGGGATGCATGGGTGAGTAGCCTTCTGATTCTGATAACACCTCACACTGGTTTCTCCAGACTCACAAGCACCCTTCATTACAGGCTATACTTAAAATCACTGTTCTATTATTTTCCAGGGTAATTTTAATGTTTCCCTGCATTTTGGAGAAAGATGATCCTTTGGCTTTTTAATATATCCTAATATGGCCCAAACCCCACAGATACTCCATTTCTGAATTTCGTTTCACACAGCTCATGCCTCACAGTAATAATCTGCTGAAGGTTTAATAACTTCTCCACCTAACTTCTGTGGGTCAAAAAGAATATTGTGCAATCGCTGCTGTGTTCCCAGCTTGCTTTGTCTTATTTTAATACACATGAGATCATGCAGAGAGCTGTGCCACGGTGGTATACAGAGCAATGAGGACACTGCATTACCATAAGGAGACTGGGGAGAAAGGGGCTTTGTCTCTTAATAATGTATTTCTTTTTGTAATTTAATTTGGTAATCCATGTACTCGACATGGATTACAATCCCAGAATACATAGATTTCATGCGTAATAAAAAATGGAGAACGCAAAAGATGGCAGGCATTCATGGTTTGGAAAAAGAAGGATGCAGGATTGGTGATGATGAGAATAGGGAGAGAGATAGCAAGAACTGAGAAATCGTGAGGCATGTTCAGAGAACATGTGGTTTCAGTAGGACACTGGAAACTGCAGAGAAGACAGCTTGAATAGCAAGTGAAATGAGGGAATTGAGGAAGTTTTAAGGAATGTGAAGAGAGCTACAAGAAGAGAGCAAGGTAAAATTCTGTAGCTGTGAGAAGGACATGATATTTGAAGAGACGGGGAGGTCTGGAAGGAGATGAGAAGTATCTGTTGTTTGAGGACAACAGGCTTGCAAACGTAAGGCAGGAATGACTTCAGTGTTATTTTGATAGCACAGAGGTGATGGTGTGAAATAACAACGAATGGTAGATTTTTCACAGTATAGCTTCCTTAATTTCCCATATAGAATCTTGGAATTATCTGTCAGGTTGAACGACCTGAAGCTGAATGGCCATTATACAAAATTCATCCATGGTATGTGTTCATGCCTGAATGACAGGTAGCAGTGAACTGAATGTCTGGATGATTCTTGTCCTTGTTGGTGGACCCCATAATTTGTTTTAACGGGAAAATCTCCTTTCATGTTCGTGGTGTCGTACCCATTCTGGTGCATTTAATGAGAGTAAGTATGCACATATATGGCAAGTACTGAAGTTATTATTAATCCATAATCACAACGTGAGTATTGACACACAAGCTGTGAATGTGGTGGTATAGATGTTTCTCTTCAGGGATAAAATTTAACAATTGTCCTCATTGTGAAGTATCATGTACTACAAATGCCTGTCACTACTAGCAATACAGCTCATTTAGTAGTGCTGGATGATCATGTATGGAGACTATTTGCCAGAAAATCTGGGCACTTAGTAAAGTAACAATGATTTTGAAATATAGCCTGCAATATTGTAATTACCAATTATTTTTCTCCTTTTATTTTATATTCAGTAAGAATTGTAGTTCCTCATCCATACTGTCAAGATAAGCAGGCAGTCTCTGAGAACACAGTAAAATATGTAATTTTTTTTTTACTGGGTTTAAGAGTTTTTTTGCAGGAGTTTCTAGTCTTTGCCTTCACAGTTTCTGCAAGCCCATTTTTCCATGAGTCAAGCATCAGAGATCAGAACCCCTGTACTTAGCTTTAGTAGCCTGTCACAGTTTAGCAGCGCATCCTTAATTTTTGTTGAGCCGAATTCTTGGAATAAAAAAGTTCAGAAATGGTGTGGATTCAGAGACGCAAGCGGATTCTTGGCATTTCACCTCTGCGTGTCCCAGAGTAACAGCAGTTGACAGACATTGTTGATGGATGTTTGAAATGAATAAATAGTATCTCTTTTTGTTCCCAATAGCCAGATGTTGTATCCTAAAAAAATCTCACATTTTGAACAGAAAATATGGTTTGCTGGTAGTTGCTATTGAGAGGTCAAGGACTGGAACTAAGTGAAGAAGTGGCAGCTTCTACTTGGAGGAGCTGCTGCTTCCTACAGAGGCACATCGAGTGTAGCACTGCTTAGCTACTGCGTCTGCTCTGCAGTTAGAAAGGACAAGAGTCCTACACTGTCAAAATGACATCTTTCAAGAATTCTTTGAGTGTTTTGTCACTGGCACTGAGGGAAGCAGAATTATGCTCTTCTGTGGGGAGGCATGGGGATAAGCCTTTCTGTTGATTTATCATAGTGCTAGCAAGAAATTACAATGCCAATATTTTTAAAGCAATTATTGAATACAAATAAGAGAATGTTAATGAAAGTAGGAAACCTAGCACTATTCCAGAACTTGCAAGAAATAAATATTTAACCATTATATTACTATTCTGAAACGGATGTGAGAACATATCTCTGGATAGTTAAAAAGCTTTTTACCCAGTATTGACTCAACAGTTGGTGCTGCAAATAAAATGTGAGTGTGTCACGTATGTAATTGAATAATATTTCAAGCTATCAAGGATTTTGTTTCTTAGAAAATAAAAAAAAAATCAAAATCAATCCTGCAGTCAAAATGTATGATTTATTAGAAACGCTTTTAAAAATACCTTAACAGCGCGTTGAGATCAACATGATGATTTAAGTGATCACAATGATTTCTTAATTTATGATAATGTGAATTATCATATGCAAAGAAATCTTTGTGATCCCTCTAAATTAATGCAGATCAGAGAATAGTGTAGTTAATGAAGTGTTTGAGGAAGAGTCATTCTGGAAATAGTGCTGCTATGGCTCCTCAAAATCTGAGTTGCAAAAAGTTGCTCTTGGGTGAAACTATTTTTTTCAGGATAATAAACTTTGTGCAGTTAAAATCCGGTGGGAATCTTGCCATGTTTTATGTTATTTTCAGTAATTGTTAAATCAAATGTGTTTGGAATTTGAATTTTTACCTCATTAAACCATTGACAATTTGGGGCTGGATAGTTTGGGGGGGGCTTCACTAAACCAGCCTTCACAACTAAACGTAGAGATGAGAAGGAATCAAATTATTTTTGAGGGTTTTGGTGTCTTTTAAATGAATTTATCGCAGAACCATAATGTATCTTACAGCAAAACAGCTTGTCTTGCCTGAGGTGAGATCAAGCCCACAGAGTTAAGTAAACCATGTACCATGATTTCATTTCATGTTCCTATTTGCCCCTGAAATTCTTACCTGCAAAAGAAGGAACACAAACTTTATTATGCAATTAAGGATTTGATGGAGTTTTTATTATGTGAGAGATCCACAAGGGGGAGACTTTATTCTAGAATAACCTTGTTGGGGACACTTCCATCCGTCAGAGACCTAGGCAAGGTGGGAGTCCAGACGCCCTTTTCTCAGTGCTCTCTTGGCTTCCTGGCTTTTTATAACTTTAGGTACCACAGTTACCTACCGTTGATATGCTGTAGATTTATTTAAATCCTTATCAACTTGGCTTCTTAAAAAAAAAAAAGAAAAAGACCATGACAGTCAGGGAATGTAACTGAATATCCGCACACACAGAGCAGAGAGAGTTGTTTTTCCAGATTTACTCAACTTTTGAATAATGACTGTCCTGTGCTTTACAATTTCTTACTTTTGAGCTACTGCAGTAGTGTGCTTTTTCAGGCTAACGTTCATTTTGATGACGCTTGGCTAAAATTTTTAGCAGTTTCTGTGCTCACCAGCTGCTCACACAGGGCAAGACAGAGCGCACAGCAATGACAGCAAATGATGGTACATTTTCCTGTTTTCCAGGTTCCTCGGCATCTCTGCAAGGAACCAGTAGTTCTAGAGTGGCACTGCTCCTACTTAGAATATCTTGAAATATTTTTAAATGATTACATGTTGGTATCAGTTGCTGTGCAGTTTATACATTTATTTTATGAAAAAGGCTGTGTGTAGTTGGACACATCTGTTTGGACACATCTGCCTCCAGAGTATGCTTGAGAAAAGAATGTTAGCTAGGCTAATAAAAAAAGTAGTATTTTACAGTTAACACGATTGCCTAATTCTTTCTAAAACAAGTGCTGTTAAAGATGAAATCTAACTAGCAGGCGTAGTGGGTCCAGGCAGAGGTTGGTATCTGTTGCTTAAAAAATCGTCTCAAAAGAGCGCAGGTACTATTAAATGTTGAAATGTCTCTGAAAACTGAAAGATGTTTGGTATGCATCTGGTACATGATGTTGTAAATGTTCATCAATGTAGCGTGATGCATAAAAACCTACCCAGCCACAAACTAGCCATGATCTGATCATTTCCTGGTGATTGGGAAGATAAAGGAGAGAAAATCTTTGTTGTAATACTGAAAACAAGAGAAGGTTTTGGAGTTTATACCAGGTGAAGATCTTGACCTATGTAATTTATGACATTTTGTGATACAGCTTTATTATTTCATAGAAACTGAAGCAAAAAGGTTATTTCAGAGACTGTATCAGAAGATATTGACGATTTTTTTCTGTACAAACTTTAATAGTAGGTAGTCAGGTTGACAGCTGATGATGAATTGTGTTTTAATTTTCTTGCATTTTAAAAAAGTCACATCTCACAGACTGATATCACATCTGTGATATCACACATATCACGTCTGATACCATGTATTGGTCATAATATGTTACCTTATTTTTGCAACTGACCAAGACAAAGTGGTTTTTATTCTTTTTTTTTTTCCCTTCTTTTTTTGTTTGTAAAAGAAAAATTGCAGAAGCATGAAGACATTAGTTTTTGCACTTCTGTTTTTTGACTGATTCTGGATTATATGAATTTTTCACAAATTATCTTGATTTTTGAAATGCGAAGAATGAGTAAATATGCTCTCTTCTGTTTTATGAATATCCTACATATCATACTTTAATAAGTGGATGCAGTCTGTTTCCCTCATCTGCTTACCTGTCTTCTTTTGTGAACATACAAAATTCTTAATTCAATGGATATGCAAAATACTTCCAGGCAGGGAATTGGTGACACTTTGTCTGCTGGTGAAATTTGTTCATCTCTCATGCAAAACCCCTTAATTTTTTTTCTCTTCATTTTCACCATTGATTTCACTGACCACATTTATGGTTTTAGTATGTGTTGAAGTACATTATATTTGATAACCATTTAAAGTTGCTATATTGTGCACTTCTTTTTCACATGATCTTTCAGTGTGAGCATTTTAGGCTATTTTCATCTTCCTGTGAAGACAAAGTGTTCTTTTGAAGGTTTTTAATCCTTAGTGGAAGCAAGTCTGAACTAAATGAGATTTTCAATGACAGGAAATGTAATTTTTGCTCACAGCTGATGGATATCTCTCAATAGAGTTCCTTAAATTCTCCCTTTCTGCTTGTCCTGGGGCATAAGTGGATATTGAGTGTCATCCTAACTATGTGATATCCTCAAAACATAGACTGCAGGTAGTTTCCTTTTCCCAGTGACCTTCCTCTCGAGTTTAAGCTGTATTGCTCAGTAACGCTCCGTATGCACATCCTTGATGCTGAGGTGGCATTGATAGAAGAACTCAGTGCATTAATTGAACTTCTAATTAGGGCAATTATGATCAAATCAGCAGTCGTTTGGTGCTGATATAAGCAGATGTGACAGCACAAAAGCTACTTTGAAGGTGAGGTGAAGCATCATGGTATTTAACCTCACTCCGTTTCACCTCATCCCTAAGCAATCTCCATTAGTCATCACTCTTCCTCTATAATAGTTAAAGCCTAAAGTGCTAAGACCAGGTTAACTGCTAAAGTTTGGTGTCAGCTGGAGAAGCAAGTACTTCCAGTTCAAAAACTGCTGTTAATTGTTCTCTATTGTCATTCCGAAAATAGCCAAGTGCAGTTAAAAATGAGAGTCACATAGGAAGTGAGGGAATGAGTCAAGGCTGAAACTTTCTGCCTTCAGAGAGTCTGTTTGCAACAGAAGTGCAAAATACAGATGGAGAAGTGGAGCTCTGAGGTGTCCCTTGATAGTCTATATGAAAGACAGGGCTGGGCACTGAGAAACACGTACACACTACTGTGGAGAATCCAGCGCATTTGAACTGAGGTTGGGCAAATCCGCTAACGCTGCTTGTGTCTGGGCTGTGTTCGGAGAGACACAGGAAGGAAGAGAAGCACAGTGTGTTTATTACATGCAATAATGAGTACTGAATCCTTCCTGAAACCTTGTGAGAGAACTTCAGAATAAGATTGGGTTATTTTAAAACACAGAGAGGGAAAACTGATATATTTAATAGATTAATAGGGTATTTTTTCACAATGACCATGTAGTACAAAATGTTCATTGTCCAAGATAAGGCAACAGTAATGGGTTTATATGGTATACAGGCACCACAGATCAGGTTTTCTTAATTCAGATTTAATAATATGGACTGTTGTAAGTAACACAGAACAAGAATATATAAATGTGTGTCTTGTTGTTGAATACAACATTTTAGGAATTCATTGCAGCTGTAGAAAAATTTCCATTATAGAATGGATGGCTTAGTTCGAAATAACCTGGAAGAGGAAAATGTTTCTCAATAAACATTCAGTATATTTGGAATATGTATATTTGTTTAGCAAATAATATATTTTGATTTTAGTGTGTTATTAGCATCTTCAAGTATTGGCATGATGTTAATATTGCAGAAACAAAATACTCTGTAAATTTCGTACTGTTAAAATATATCTTGCCCACAGCTATAGCAGGTCATAAAAGAAGATGTAATAACACTCAGCAGAGCATCAGTCTAAAAGTTAGCTCTAAAGAAAAGAAAAATTCCATGGTTCAAATTTGTGCAAATGTACATCTGTACCAAGCTTTGTGCACAGGAAAGTTAAAGGAATTACTGTTATGCTTAAGAAAGGTCTGGCTGAGAAACAGGGTTCTAGAGACCGCGCTCGTCACCGAGTATGTGCTGCTTACCAGTTTGCCTGCATGAAGTTAAAGCCTTTTCTCCCAGTTTGAGATGCCAGGCAGTGTTTTGCAGGCAGTGACATCCAGGCTCATTCCGTTCTAAACTTTCTTGCCTGCATTACTGTTCTTTGCAGATGGACATTTTTGTTCCATTTCAATGAACTTCACGCTTGTGACTTGTACAAAACATAAGCATCTGAGGAAGCACATAACTGCAGAATCATTGAATCCTACAATGGTTTGGCTTGGAAGGGACCTTAAAGATTATTTTGCTCCACTCCCTGCCCTGCAGTGGGCAGGGACACTCCTCACTATCCCAGGTTGTTCCAGGCCTCGTAGTACCTCGCCTTGAACATTTCCAGGGATGAGGCAACCACAGCTTCTCTGGGCAACCTGTGCCAGGGCCTCCCCACATTCATAGTGAAGAATTTTCTCCTAATATCCCGTCAACACCTCTTCTCTTTCAGTTCAAAGCCATTCCCTCTTGTCATAGGATACGATGTTTTCTACTTCAGCTCTACTGTATTTCATGTATAGTGCACACCAGATTTAATAAAGTGAGGGATGTAATCTAAGACTATATTTTAAACAGCCACAATTGGCACAGCAGACAGGAAGGTAGCACGTGGCTGTGGGCTGATGAAATGAAGCAGAGATTCCAAGGCTGGCAGAGGCTGAGTCAGAAAGTCTATCTAGTGTAGTTTGAGACAGACTTGTTAGCTTGAAACCAGAACAGGCCTGCTGTATCTGAGCAAGTAAATCCTGATCTTTGGCAGGCACATTTTTCCTGGAGCTGGGCTGGCTCTGCACTGTACTTTCTGTCGCATTTGAAGGTCAAGAGAGGTGGAAGATACATGGAGTGCCTGGAGAATAGTGGTAAGGACATGCCAACAACACATCTGGACAATTCTCAAGTGCAGTACCAAGGACTGAAATTGCATTTGGTATTCTAGCTGTTCTTTAACTTCAGCCATCCAAATTACGTACACCTTGTGTTTGAAGAGACTGAACCTTTGGCCACAGCAAAGACATGTTTAGAAAACATGGTTTCCAAGACTTGTCCGTGGTCCTTATGAGAAAGCTTTTGGCCAAATGTGTGGAAGCAGTGCTTTCCCAGCTTTGTGCCGAGCTCAGAGGCTCACAGGGAGTATGTGCTGTTGTACAACCTGTGCTATCCCTTCCCTGCTCTCCTCCAGCTTTCAGTGTGGTATCTTTGGGTCAGTCCTTCTGACACTTGGCTAAATTTCATCTATGGAGATTAAAATAACGTCACGTGCTCCTAAATTTGGTTGCTGTCCATTTTAATCCTAATGCAACTGTAAAAGGGTTAGTTTTACACATCTCAGCATATTGGTTGACTCTAAAATAGAAACACAAAACCTCAAAATGCAGCCAGTGGTCTGAATGCAGCTGCCAAAGCAATGCAGAGTTAGCACTGCCTGTCCTTGCTCAGCTCATCTGCCTGTGCCTGGATAATTGCAGGTGAACTCCTCTTTTTAAAAAACAAAATGCAACAAAACACTTCATGTTTTATTTAGCTAATTTCTTTCTTAGAGCTTATATTCCGTAAAATGGTCATTGTTGATATTATTGATGACTCTCCAAAATACATTTTACAAATGAAATACCTACAACAAAGTCACTGCTACTTCCATTTGTTCACCTACTTACGTATTCTCTTTGTAACACCGCTCCAGATTTCTTTCTGTTTTTAATAGTGATTCATGAGCCTTACAAAGACTGAGACAGTTTGTTCTAACATTGCTCACATTATCCACGAGAACTACCTCGGCCATGAATGGGACTGTACATAATACCCAGCCTTCAGTGAGGGTTTTCCCAGTGCCAGCTGACATGATGTCTAAGCATATGTCAGGATGGGATTTTGCCAGCAGACGGGAGCACGCTCTGCCCTCCCTTTGAGCTGGTTGGAGATGCACAGGCTCAGCTCTGGCAGCAGAGCCACTGCAGTTTGCCTGTTGCTAAGCCAGAACTAATAAGCTTGACTGAAAGGCAGGGTTTATTGTCCCGGGCTCAGCACATGTGGTGTGGTTATGTAGCTTTCACTTGGAGCTTCTGTGAGTCCTACAGTCGACCCATGGGCAGCGCTGGTGTGTGGTTGGCTGTATGGAGCACGGTCAGTATTTGCAAAAAACTGCTAGTCCATATCCTAATGGCTTCCTAACTCTGCTCTAGAGGAGCATTTTCAGTCCTCTGCCACACTGCCAAGAATTTTCTACCTTATATGACTGGAGAAAATAACTCACGGTACTCTTGTCACTTAAATTTTGGTCGTTAGATTGCCAGTGTAGTTTAGTACACTTAACAAAAAAGACTATTTTTCATAATTTCTTTCTTGTACCACTGCCTAATATGATAGATGATGTTGTGGATCAGGTTTTCAAAGTTTGAAATGAGACACTAAATTAGGTTCACAGAGCATGATTTAGTCATCTGAGTCACCACTTACAACAAAATCTGCTGCTTTCACTGGGCAGATACTTGCTGAAGAAAACATTTTAATTTCTTTGCTTTACAAAATCATGTTTGAGAATGAAGCTATGTGGTTTTTTGCTTGTAACATGGCTATTTCTATATGTACAGGTTATTCAGTTTGTAATGTTTGTGGTTTCATCTGTCTTTCTGGTATTCTTACCATGTATATATTTTTTTGGAAATAGTGACAGCTGTATCTTAATTTTGGTCAGTGAGGAATTGTTGCTGATAGGATATTTAGTAATGTCTTCACTGACAAGAGACTGTTTCATCTTTGAGCCTTAATGTTACTCTTTCTATATATAATTATCGTATTAATGGGTTTAATTTTGATTTAATTTTTATGAATAGCCAAAAGCTCTGGTTTTTTGCAAGTAGAATCAAAACTAGAGCTGCATTTTTCACTTTTGCTGTATCTGCTTTATGTCTCAGTAGCAGTGCAAAGAAGCAATGAACCTAGTTACAGATATGCTGAATATTCTTTCTCAGGGGTAGTGTTGGTGTGTCCCCGATGGTTTAAGGGCATAATTGAGGTGCTTTGTGCAGCTGGTAGATGTGGAGGAGGGATATCAGGGCCAGGAGGGTATCTCTGGTATTAATGTGTCTGATTTCTTCCAGCACAGTGAACCCTTTTGATCTGTAGCAGTTTATGTAATACAGAACAGCTTTCAGGGTATCTTTAATTATGCCTGTGGACATTTTGGCCTGGAAAGTGAAATGAGGCTTTGGAATCACCTTTCACTCCCAGCTGTGCTGATTTGAAACTGGCACAGCTTGTTACCCACCTGTAAGTGTAGGGATCGTGTTCCTGCTCTCATGAAAGACACTGGGTGTGCAGCATCCTGGGCTTCAGTGGAAGGTGCAGGTGGCTCTCAGTCTTTCTGTCAGAGCTCTCAGTGCTGTCGGGACGGAATAGCAATACATCCCATGCACAGACATACATATAAGCTGTAACAGCATATATCTTCAGATCAAGTCGAGATTTGAGACATCTCACAGGCCCTGAAGACCTGTCTTTGAGCTTTCACATTGCTAAGGAGCACGGTGAGGCAGCTGCACTAGGAGCACCCAGGAGCAGAGTGTGTGCTGAAAAGAGACTGAGCCATTGTGCTTCTATCAGTGCTCTCAGACGCATACAGAATAAATTGATTGATGATATGATGCATCATCTTTATTAAAAGTTTCTCCGAAATTATATTTTGTAATTATGCCACTTTCTAGGGATATTTTTCAGCATGTTATGAAGATGACATGTCGTATTTGTAGTGCATAATGTGAAAAAAATCGTTTTAACCTGAAAATTAATGTCCTAGCATTTGAACTTTCAGATATGACGGTTAATTTTCACGGTCTATAGCAAATAAAAATAGAAGATTAATTCTTTTTGAAGGTGCAAGAGGTGATCTCATCCATGTCATACTAAGTCCGAGGACTAACGGTTATTTAAGTTCTCAAAACTCCTTAAAATTGAGTGCATTGTTCACAGCAAGTGGATGAAAACCTTGTGACTGAGATCAGAGGTAAAACCAGTTATAACAGAGCAGTATGTAAGCCAGTTTAGCTGAAATTGAGTCCCTAGTGATTGTGAATGATGAAGTTGCATCTGCTTGTCCCTTTTTTGGTGGTTTTTTTTTTGTTTTTTTGGGTTTTTTTAATTGCTTTTTTGTATACCATTCCTTGCAAAGCACTGAGACTGAAATTCAAAATACAAGTAATCTTTAAAAAATAGTTTCCCTTGGAAAATAAATAGATCTGTCAAATTATTTTTTTGCTTCATATCCCATACTTGACATCAGTGAAACTACTGAAAATTACATTACACTGTGTTTATTAAAGTTGTGCTCCTATGCAGTAATACACATAAGACATCTTATACTGCCTTAAGGATTAAGTTAAGCTCCTTTGTCAAGCCTGTTGGTATGGCAGAACTGTTAATCTTTAACTGTCAGAGGCTGGTTAGATCCTTCTTTAGGCTGAGGCCATGGCTAAGTGCAAAGAAATTAAAATGAATCAACTCCTGGTATTTATGCTTTCATATTTTTGCACAGAGCAATCAATAAAACGAGAAGCTGCTTTAGACATACATATTTCTATCAGAAGATTGTATTTCAAGCTGTTATTTAGCAGCATCTTATTTGCTTTATGTTTATGATTGTGAAATATGAAGACAAAGTTGGCAGCGTTCAAAATACTAAATTCATGAAGGTAAAGATATGCACAGGGTGAGGGCTCATTGAAAGGAGGACAGAGGA
Organism: Mohoua ochrocephala; assembly: GCA_013398855.1. Lineage (NCBI taxonomy): Eukaryota > Metazoa > Chordata > Aves > Passeriformes > Acanthizidae > Mohoua > Mohoua ochrocephala. Next base: position 899,169 of record VZTA01013818.1, on the reverse strand, counting down.
TAATTTTGTGGACCTATATTTCCTAGTTAAAATTCCATAGAGCTATCTACAGTATGTTCATATTTTATTATTACATCAGTAATTATTCTTACATTTTCCTTTCATATTACAACATTAAGTCACAAAAGAAGAAATGTGTTGTAGTTGTAGCGTATTTAGACATGACAACACTTGAAACAAAACTGTATGAAAAAGAAGGTGAAGCTGGGAGGCAAAGTTAAATTCATTGTGAAAGAGAAAAGTTAACATTTTAGCCCTAAAAGGGTGCAAAACTGGTTGTAAGGAACCACGGTATCGTGCTATATGCATCAAAGGTTTGTGTTTCACTGTGGATGTCTGCACCATTTAATCAGTGTTGTTCTAACTAAATTTTGTGAAGAGGAATTTTTTTTTAATTATCTGATAATAGCCAACTAGTGCAATTTGTAAAAATATTCATCAGTGAAGTGATACAGGTTGTATGTTGAAGCAGTAGGTAGAATATACTGCAAAGAAACTTTTGAGTGTGATAGGCGCCTAATTGTACTTTTCTAATCAGGCTAGATATATATATATTTTTTAAGTAATAGGAAAAGAAACCCTCGAGAAATACCATTTTTTTTACATACTCCTTCAAGTATAGTTTCAAGTGGCTGTTTTTGCATTTTATGCACATATAACCTTCCCATTTTTCTGAAACAAGAGATTCTTTCCCTCAAATCATTAAATAATAATTCTTTCTGCTTTCGTACCACCTTGCTTCTGAGGATCCCCAAGTGCCATAGAGGCATTAAATGGACACTCTTGCCATAAAGTACAGGAGTATTAATTCTTTATGACGTAGGAGGATAGTGGAACAAAAAAGTTCAAACTGTAGTTTTGGTCTTGAGTGTCCAAAGAGGAATTTAATGTGGGAGTTTGGAAAGCTCTGGAGTGTTGAAAACTGAGGGGACTCAGCCTCGGGATAGGCACACGAGCGATCATTTTGAGATACCTGAGTTTCATGCATGGCTTGGAAGTTAAATTCCAGACCTCCATTCAATGTAGCACTGAAGTTGTTTACAGTGGATTGGGAGAGTGATGCACCGGAAATGGATTTGAGATTCTTGCTCTGCTGTGCAGAGCCACCCATCAGAAAAACACTGAAGTGTGCTTTCAGTCCAGCCCTTCTGCTTGTACAGGGCCGTGGTGGGGGATGGTTTAGCTCATGTAACAGATAACAAGAGAGAGCACAATTTGTGGTTTTGAGTCGCAGATCTGACATGGAAATGGTGTGTAGAGGGTTTGAGTTCCTTCTCCAGGATCTGTTAAGACACATATTTTGAGTTGGAGATTACAACTCTTTGGAGCTTTCCAAAGAACTTTCAGCTGTGTTTTATGGAGCTGTGTGACTCCTCCAGCTTCATCGTAGGTGGCAATGTTGGATGTCCTGTGCGGCTGCCAGATTTACCCTCCAGACACACAGAAAGAGCAGTTCCTTAAAGGCAGATTTGGGTGGTGGCTGAATGAGGCTTTTGTAGACCACGCTCCAGGTTCTGGCTTTCCAGTTCTGTCAAAGAGTCATCGGCTGTGTCTGAGACGCTGAGATCTCATTCTAGATTAGTACACAGGCTCTTAAATTAATGCCTCAATTTTTAGAGCATGTTGAGCCACATACACTTTGCAACAACTCTGGTGGCTTAGGGCAGGTTAACTCTTTAGGCATAATAGTTGATGTGCACAGCAGGGCTGCACATCACAGTGTTTTGGGCTCTAATAAACTTCAATGGGGCGTGCACACACAAACACTGAACAGCATTAAACAGGAACCCTCGGGTCCTTAGGGAAACAGTCTATTCATCATACTGGCACCAACTACTTATTTCACATTAATTTATTACGCCTTGAAATATTTGGTGTATATTTTATACGGTACTGTATCATGCATTTGGTATTTCTTGTATGACATTTTATTAAAAATATATTATGTTTAAAAACAAAATACATTAATTTCATTGATGGGGAGAAGAATCATGAAAACACATTTTAGGCTTCTTTTTGCATATTCAAATAGTCCTGTCTTAGTTTAAAGCAAAAATAAAATCCTTTTCTGGCTCCAGAAGATGACCAACAAACAGGATGATTTAAAAGATATTTGAATATAAATGTAGCCAGTAACCGACTGATGGTTTTGGAGTATGAGGTCTATCACACAGTCCTATGAAACAAGAGTAGTTTGGGAAGAGCAAGAAAAAATCCTGCTGTGTACTTGTAAAGAACATCTTTAAACACAAAGGTAGAAGTAGTGTTTAGGCTGCCAACTGAGTCCTTAACCTCTCCAGGAATGCTGATCCAGAGTTTCCGTGGACACTGAGTTGTGGCAAAATCCCTTGGGTTGTGACTGTGTTTGATCTAGTAGATTAAAACAGTGGGTCTCTTTAAATTCTGTAGACTGTAAGGGCATCCACTGTGTGCTTGGTCTTTAGATAGTCCTCAGTTTTCTTTGCCTAAAATTTGCAAAGTCTAAAGACCAAGTATGGAAATTATAAATAAAAGAGTGCAGATACAAAAGGTTTCAATTATTTTATGTATAACAGTAATGAGATATGAGCAACTGGGTACAGAAATACAGGATTTATGAAGTATGACCTTTGAAAAAAATTGAGGTCTTCTTTCAGGCTTAACATTATGCAGCTAAAGATTAAATGACCTCAGTTTTCTTTGCTTTCTATGGATTAGGAATAAATATTTTTCTCTTCCCTTCCAAAGGGTAAAAAGAAAGATAAGACAGTTTTATTCTTCTCATTTAAATTAGGAAAGTTTGAGAAGAGAACTGCAAGTAGTGAATCATGTTATCGTGGATAACAAAACAGCAATACAAGCTGTTGTGCTCCCTTTTCAGAGTGAGGGTGTACAGAGCAGGCCATTCTGATTAGACACTGAGATACATGTGCATTCCTGCCCCAGCACTGCAGCTTAAGGTGGATGCGTGACTCGCAAATGGTGAACCCTGGCAAATCATCCATCAAGTGATGTTGATATGCTGTCAGGGAAAGCGGCCTCAAATAACTTTTTTTTCTTTATTGTAATCCATCACTTCTTGTTGTGTGTCTCCTAACACTCTTATATTGACAGACATTCATGTAAGTCTTTTTCCCTTTGTATGTCTTGGGAGAACAAAAGCATAACATTGGGTGACTGGGGCCATTCCCACATGCTGCTGTGCAGAGCTGCTGAGAGACACACAAGGTCAGGAAATGCTGTGAGTGAAATATCATTATTCGAAGAACCCAGCCTCGCTTCTGCTAAAACTCTGTGGAATTCTCCCCTGGAAATCAGCGGAAGCAGGATTAGTGCCCGGGTCTGCAGCCCAATCAATTGTTATTAGCAGAGGCTGCCGGTGCTGCAGGTGCAGGCTGCAAGATGTTAAGCATCAGATGCTGATCACCTCTCCCATGTTGGCACATAGATGTTTTCTGATTCTGCTGTGAACCGTTGAAGTCCATAGATCAATAAAATTTGAAGGCAGAAAGGGCAAGGGTCAGACCAGCTCTGTCAGGTTCACAGAGATTAGGAAAAAGAGTGTGAGGCTGCGGTCTAGGGCAGCTGAGGGAGCTGAGTTGTTTAGTCCGGGAAAAAGGAGGCTCGGGAGACAGTATTGCTTTGAAAGGAGGTTGTAGACAGGTGAGAGTTGGTCTCTTCTTCTAGGTAATAAATTTCTACGCTGAAAGGGTGGTCAAGCGTTGGAACAGGCTGCCTGGGGAAGTGGTGGAGTCACCATCCCCGGAAGTGTTCAAAACACATGTGAATATGGTGCTCAGGACATGGTTCAGTGTTAAGGGTGACAGTGCTGGGTTAATGGCTGGACTCTCATTGGTCTTTTCCAACCTTAATAATTCTATGATTCTGTGAGGAGTGACACTGAATCTTTGTCTTTTTCGTTTCAAAACTAGCACTGAGCTCAAGTCCCAGCAGTTCCCTGAGAGGCCAGGACTTCCTTGCATAAACCACTGACCTTTCTTCTTGGTTATCTTTGTAAACTGGTGCTGTCTTTCAGTTAATAGAACTTAGTAAGCAGGGAGCTAAGAGGGATAAAATAAAGTGACAGATTTTGCTGCTGGTTAGATGTTCATGTGAGTCCTGAATGCCTTTTAAATATGTTATTCTAAATCTGAGAAAATGGAGAAAAACTCTTGTATGTATTAAAAAGCCTAGAAAAACAAACAAAATAACATTCAGCTGATGAGATTGAAGGATGTGTCACATGACTTGAAACAGGAGGTGTGGGTACAGAAACTGTTTATAAGTACAAAACTACTGTGCTTTTGTATACTTCTGTATGCTTATTTTTGGGGAGATTTACTATTTTAAATACAAATCCTGTTTGTAAATGTTACTACACTGCAAATGACTTTGGGTTTTGTCCTGTAGCTGAGACTGAAAGAGAAATTCAAGCAGCAAAGTATTTCTGGAACTGGATTGCATTACTCTTGTTCCTTATTGAGAGTTAGAGTAGCTCCATGCCATCTCTAAATTTATTCTCTCCTTTTGGTAATATCATTTGCAATGGTAAACAGAGGAGTTCGATTCTGTGCTGTTTCCTGCTGTCTGTACGAATGGCTCAGGGAGAGATTGGCGTGGAGCCGTTTTTGGACACTTCACAATATCTGCCCACTTGCATGCTCCTATATAATATCTTAAATGTATGACATGCACTTAGTATAAAATAGAACCAGGCTAACTAGTCCTGTTTTGGAATCTTTAGATTAAAACCCCAGCCCTTCAAGTGAATCTCTCTGTGTCTGGATGTGCCTCAGGTTTCAGAGAGGGTGTCCCTAGCCAGGAAAATTCAGGCTGGGTGTCATGAGGTGCTACAGTCTTTCCATACTAGAGCATATGGTTGATAACTTTGTCTCAGGCATTAGCAGCATGTTTTAGATGACAGTGAGAGCTCCATGTCTCCTAACCTTTGCTCAAACTCCCACTTTTCAACACTCAACTCTCATTCCTACAGAGGCTGTTGAAAAATAGTGAAGATATAAAACAAATGCTATCAGCACCATCATCTGATCACAAATTCAAGAGCCTCAGGAGGGCATTTTCCTGTGTTAAGCATTTTCCTAAACGCTGCGGACATATTCTTCTAGGACACCTCCCATGAAATGGTGCTTTGTTTTGAAAGCATTTAAGATAGGCAAATTATAATTTGGCTTTAGTGAGTGATATTTGTCAGTTCGTTTGCTTTCTTAATACTGGAATGAAAATACTAGGACAGGATGTGAGAAATTGTTTAGTCAAGGCCATATAAGAAGTGAACTTCTACAAACAGACCTTGCTGTTGTTCCTGGCAGTGGACTAGTTGACTTTGAGAGCAAAGCCAACAGGACACAGAGAATAAGGTGTTTATTTATGTTAACCTTATTCCTTTAGACCTTCTTGCAGAGCAGGAAGTGCCAGGTGCTTTTGAACAGGGGGCAAGGAGACATTCCCATTCTGTTGATTGTTCTTTTACCAGGATGTACCTCATACCTGCAGAGCTCTTTCTTGAGTGCTTTGAGCCCTTATGATAACAAATGGATCAGTGTTATGGCTCTCATTTTAAAGATTAATTTCAAAGTGGTAATTTCACTACAAACTAGGCAGCCTATGGGTTCAGAGTGATCCACAGAGGTGGTTCTTAGACTGAAAGGCAGCCTGGGCTGTTGGCTGGGGGATTCTCTCTTTCCTGGCCAATGGCTCTCCGGGAGGATCCTGGCAGCTGATGAAGAGGTTCAGCCTGGCTAGTTGGCATAAGACTTACCCAGCTCACATCTGTACCCACACTTGCTGGACCTGCTGCATGTCCTCTGTTTGATGAATTATAACAAATTCTTATTTGTTTTAAGGGGCTGACTTACAGCCATGAAATGGGATAGAGACCGATGCCAGGTCTTTTTTGTCCAAGAAGGTAATTGGTGATCAATCTCTCCCTGTCCTTACCTCAACCCAGGAGCCTTTTGTTCTATTTTCTCTTCCCTGTCCTGCTGAAGAGGTGAGTGACGGAGCAACTTTGGCGTGCACCTGGTGTCCAGCCAGGGGCAACCCACCACAGATGTTTCCACTTTTGAGTTAAACAATTGTCCTACAAAGTAGTGTGACTGAACTGTTTAGGTCCAGCACCAGGTGAAGCATCATAATCCTTGGAGAACTATACACAGGGCATTGCAACCTGTATTTTTCAAGCAGTTGACATGGACTTTTTTGTAGAATGATTCAGTGCTGTTAATTTTTATTTTACCTTGTGCAGCATATTTAACTGCAAAAGTAGCAGGCATTCTTTGGTACTCAATCCAGTGACATCTGTGAAAGCGCTACTTTTGAAGATATGAGCAAGGGGACAGCAGATTCAATATTCTCTCATAGGTAAAGCTTATGGAAAGACTCATCAGTTGTGCCAGTCAAGATTTGTCTTTCAGAATGGTCCATCTTCTAATTTGCAGTAAAAATGAGGGTATGGGTGGGGTGGGATACGGGTGGGATTTGTAATTCATCTGCAGCGAAATAGTGATATATGGTGGATTTGGTTTAAAAAAGGAATGGTTTGTGCTTTGAAGCCCAAATGATGACAATATAAATCAGCTTTAAGTTATATTGTAGCTGTGGTTATCTCAAATTATTTTTGAGACACCAGTGCTAAAGTGGAACATAGTATAACATTTGTTGTAAAGTCAGAGAAACTCGTTCCTCAGTCTTCTTTTGGTAAAGGTTAAATCCTGTGTTGGAGAACAGTACTTTCAAAAATCCCAATTGTACTTCATATATCATCTCAGTATGATTTTTTTTTTTCAGTTCTTTTTCCTGTGTGTTATTTTCTCACCTCAGTGCAGTCTGTTGCTGTGCATTCAAATGAAATACACTGTTAAGATGTATAATACTTGAAAGCCTCTGCTCTAAAGTCCAGTGAGACACATTTTCTTTTTTACTAGTAGATAGTGATAACATAAGTCTCTAATCTCATTAGTTTATAAAAAACACCCCATAGCACTTGCATGCTTTAAAAAAGCAGGAGGTAGAATAGACACGATTAAGTTTATAAAACTTGTAAGAAAAATGTTTCTTCTGCAGTAACAATACACTTATATTAGTTCAGTATCAGCGTTTTGGAAGACCGGGGGAGAGTCTTTGATTCTGAAGTTAATGCTCATGTCCCTCATAAAAAAACTTAGTATTTACATTACTATGTTTGTGGCATAACTACAAAATGGCATATTGATAGCTTTTACTATTTATAATTTGCCTTTCTGTCAAAATTCTTTTTTTTTTTTTAAAGTTATCACTTTGAAAGAGGCAAGCTAGCGAGTTTGGATTTGTTTATGACTATTGTCAGGTGTGTTTTGTTGTTCTTGGCAATTACAGAATCTATTAACTCTTCATAGACCTGTTCAGTACGTAGCATTATTATTTTATTCAAGCCTTTAAATTTGACCTAAATTCATGTATTTGATATTTTTATATAATTGTCTGTGCTTGTGTTAATACTGTTTTCCATAAGTTTAAGCATATGCTATAGAATCTAAATTCCAGGTTTTTGTGAGAAAATTGCTGATGATTTCAGTGTTTGATTGAGATAGAAAAATTAAGTTTCATAGGGGACAGACAAGAGGCAAGTGGTAAGAAAATAATTGTCAGATGAACTCTCCGTGTATTTGTCATTCACCTGAGAAATTTTCTCCTCGTTTGTAGGTCCGTCCTATGCTTCTGGAGGTCACGAGTCTCTTATTCCTTTGTGCTATTCTTAAATGTAAATGTCAACTTAAATTTGTTTCTCAGCCTGTTTTGTTGAAAACGTGGAAAAAGGCTAAAAGGTCAATCATATTTATCTTAATGCAAATTATTTTCAGTAATTGTATTTTCACTCCTCATTGATTCTAATGAAACATAATAGAAGTGCTCTAAGATCAATATAAAATACAAAGTACTATTTATAGCATTGTGAGTTAAAAAAAAAGAGAAATGTTCATTAATATTCATGTTATTTTTGTATGTGTTTTATTAGCTGTGCAGTATAATTTATCAGCTATGGTACACTGAATCCCATTGAAATCAGTGAGAAATAGATATGTGACTATTCACTGTGCTCACTTATTGTAAAATTTTTGTTATTTAGAGCTGCTAAGGGTTTATTACCAATATTCTGGCCCCTTTCTCCACCTCCTGGGAGGGGGTTCTCTGAAATTCAGTGCTTTTCCAAACTATCCGCTCAAACACATCCTTCAGCAGTGCATCCTTCGGTTGTGTCTTCTGGAATGTTAATGACTGGTACTTCCTTAGGGTTATCTCGGTTTTCATCCTGAGTGTCGGGTAGCCTGATGTGGTGAACACAGCATTAGGCATTCCAAGTATGTAGACAGAACTTTGATCTTGTACTTGGTTAGAATTTATTAAATGAAAATGTCTTGCATTAGATTCTGATATCCTGGAGTCAGTACCAAATTCATCACTGACTTCTGTGGGGCACCTCAAGTAATAAATACCAAAATATATTCTGTGATTCTGTTGTTATTGAGGGGAAAAAATATTCTTTACTTTGGGACATACAGTCTCTTGTCTCATGCAAGCTGGGAGATACACTTCCTTTTGCTTCATTTCCCAAGAACTTCCAGTTCTGTAGAATTGAAGGCCGCAGTCCTGCTGGCATATAGGCTGTCGAGCTGTTGTAATAGTTGTAGTTGTATCAGTATTTTGTTTAGTAAATATATGGGACAGACGTGAGAGGTTGTACTGTAGATCTGCAGTGCTCAAACCAAAGGATGCTAAAGGACTGAGTTGCTCTAGCTTGAGCTGTAATGGACTGATATCTATGGTAGAATGCATTTATACTGGAGAGATATGTGCAGAATGATGGAATCATAGAATATTTTAGGTTGGAAAAGTCCTCTAAGGTCATCAAGTCACACTGTTAAGCCAGCACTGCCAAGTCCATATATGTGTGTGTGTATATATATGTATAAAATGAGATCATAGATGATTGTAACATGCACACTGGAAACTATTTTGGTTCCTGGAATATGAGAAAAACTGAAATATGGAGGAACTTGTGTCATGAATCTTAATGCTGTAGCAACAGGGTTCTTGAATTAGAAACTTGACTTGTTCATACACCATCTACTTGGAGCTTTTAAGCTGAACTGATTAAACACCTGTCTCCCATCCTATACATTCATTAGCACAACCTCTAGCTTTTTGAAATCATAAAAATGTGTTTTGAGCTTTGTAGCTTTCCTTCCTTTTGGACTGAAATTGTATGGGTTTTTTTTTTAATTATTTTTAAGATTCCAGTTTAAGTTCAACTGCTCTGAACACAATGTTGTATCATTCAGTCTTTTGAACACTTCTGCAATGTTGGTAAAATGATTCCTACTGTCTGCATGAGGCTGGAACTGACACAGTTCGTATACTTTCCTCTGTAAGTTAGGTCTTTCACTTTGGATGTAAGAAAAGTCCTTTTCCATGTTCTTTTGTGTTCTCTGCAGGATTTCATTGGTGTTTTGCAAGTGTGGCTGAAGAGTTGGTGTGCCTTTGTATTAACTTAGTTCTTGTATTTTAAGATAGACGTGTGCTACAGGGTCTGTTTTTTTGCAGAGATCTGGGGAAAGGAGTATGATTCAAAGACTTTTTAATCAACAAGTGTAGTTTCGTTACCTCTAACAGCTCATTTACCTCCTGCTGGTTTTGTATTGTAGAGGATTGGGATTGAAATTTTCCTCCCTGGAGCAGTAGTTTGAAAGTCAGAGCAGCAGCAGCAGCCACAGCCCTCGGTGCTTTTCATCCTGCTGGGTGCTGTGCCTGCAGTTCACCCTGGAATCATCCTGTGTGGGGTTTGTGCTGTGTGGGGTCCATCCTGTGTGGGGTTTGTGCTGTGTGGGGTCCATCCTGTGTGGGGTTTGTCCTCAGTGGAGTTCATCCTGTATGGAGTTCATGCTCCAGCCCCCTCCCTTGGGTGCTTTCTCTCCTGTAAGCACCTCGTGCTGTATTATCTGGTTTGGTTGTCTGGTAGGTGAAATGAGCTTTTGATCACCGTCCTTTTTTAACCAGGTTTTGATGTCAGGAAGAAAGCTGATGAATGTGGTTTTTCTGCTCCTCTTTGCGGAGATGTGTTTGAAGGGCCATGAGTTGTGTTCCCACTTACTGAAGAAGTTCTCTTTAAAAATTATATCATGTCAGTATCCATTATATTTTCTAGTACTCTCGTTGAGACTTCTGGATTTTGTCTACTCTATAAATACTATTCTTCATGAAATTTCACGTTCTTGCCTTTAGCCCTGTCTTCTTCTTTGCTTTCTGCTTTCTACTTCCTGCTTTCTTAGGTAATCCTGTTTCATGTTTTGTTTTACTTCTGCCTTTTGGTTTTCCCAGACTTCACTTGTGTGTTTGTGCTAAGTACATCTTGGAGGCTTATGGCACTAATCGGGGCTTATGATGCTTGTTTTGCCTATTACATATAAGAAGGATCAATACCTCAGCTTGATTCTGCCTAAGACTTCCATGTCTTTAAACAGGAATTAGGTTTGAGCCCCATAACTCTGGCTAATGCTAGACATCACATCTGTATTCCAACTACTGAGGACAGCTTTCCTGTTCAGGAACAGATGGAGATTTGGAGGACTGTAGCTCCTCCGTGACCACGGTCAAATTACCCGAAACTCTGAGCTCAAAAAAGCCGGGCCTCCCTGGAGTAAATCTAGTCAGGCATCCAGCCTGGAGCTGGGCAGAATTTCTCAATCCTATTTAATTACACAGGTCTATCTTTAAATTGCGTTTCTGCAGTTGCATTTATTTTGTCGTAGAAAGTCTTAATCCTTAAAAAAGAGGGGGTTTAAATTTAAGCATTGAACAAATCTATGGTTAATTGCAAACTGCACTGTAATACAAGTAAAGTTCAATTTGATGCCATGTACACAAATCTTCATATTAGTTACTAATTTAAAGCTATCCTATATGGTCAGTTATTTGCAGCTGTAAATATTCTTTGTTATTATGTGTCAGGAGCTTTTATGGGTAGCTCGCTTGTTTGACTACGGTTGTAGATATGTTCTGACAACTGTAAACATTTGTTTTTCCTGTGTCGGTGACTGCTTGGAGAACAAAATTTGCCTTCTAAAATCCTGATGAAGTTAAGTGTCAGGAATAGTCCAGAATATAACAAATGTTATTTTAGCTATTTAATGGATAAATTAATAGCCTGCACTTTTGCAATTTTTTAATGGACATTCATAAATAACCTATGGGAGAGAGGTAATCCCTTTGAGCATTGCTGTATGTTGTCCTAAAATGAGGCTGTGGTTTGGTGACTCTAGTTTGTGGAGAAATTAATAATATTGAGTATACTAAATTACTTTAATACGCTGTAGATTTCCCTGTGTTTTGAAGATCAAGGAAAACATAAACATGAAAACAAATAGGATCTATTTACTTATTTTGCTCTAAGAGAAAGTGGAATCTCAAGTGAAATTGTTTATTTTAGTTATTGATGTAATGTCAAAGAACTTGCATGGCAAGAGTGTTTCTTCGGTTGTTTTTAAGTGAATGGAATGGATCTGAAAGTGTTGCATATAGTTCATACACTTTGTGTTTACCAGTAAGTCATGTTATAATAGTAGTGAGAGGATGAGTTTCTTCCATCATTCTCCCATACTATACTGTATATAAAGGGACCAGCCTTAAAAACCCTACCCTTCTATACCAGTATATATGGCTTCTTGTAGGGACAACCTACCAGAAAGCAAAAACATTAAAAAAATTTTTAAGATTTTTTTTTTAAATTATAGATATTTCAAAACCAGATTTTTACATTTCATATACCATATTTTTATATCTGGATTTTTTTTTTTAAAAAAAAGCATTTTAGAAAAATCAAGTAGACCTGATTTTGAGAGGGAAAGCAGTTTCCAGGAGGCTTAGGTTGAGCTTGTTTTTCTAAATTACAATTTTCAAAACAGAAGTGTTTTTGAAGTATTTTCTGTGTTCAAATTGTGACCATCATCAGCATTTTGCTTTTCTTCAAGATGAATTGGTTAGTAATGACTATGATGGGATATTAGTTTGAGAGGTAAATTAAGGTACCATTAAGAACTTGTATTCATCATGCAAATTATTCATTGCCTTTCACAGTCCTGTTAAAATGTTTTAAGTTTGACCATTAAATACATGTAACTGAAATATTTACCTACATCTGTAAATATTTCAGGCCAGGACTCACTTAGCTCCTTCTAAACAGTTCTCCTTGACTCTTTGTTAGTGCCTTCACTGTGTAATTTCAGATTCTTAAATGAAAAAAACTCCTGAAACCCCAAAACTTATTTTGTAGTCTGTAATGTTCTGTTATGAACAGCATCTGATGCAGTAATTCAAGTTCCAATGTTACAGTATGTCAGGGGTTCAATGAATAATCAGGGCAAGTCACATTTCTCTGTACTAACAAATTGGGTATTTTCAAGTGTACCATATTTTCAACTTGATAAATGTTTAATGATGACAGCATTTAATTATGTGTTCAAATTCCAAAGATTGTGTTTATCATGAATTATTTACTAGGCTGAAGATTTTATTCATTTTTTTGTTCAGTATGGATTACTTTAGGAAAAGGGACTTCAGAATTGATTTAATGCCTATTTAATACCTAACTGACTTTGGCTTTCTGATGCTTCCTAAAACCTTTGATGGGGGGTGGGGGGTGGTAATGTTTAGTCAAATATTTAATCTTTATTTCCAGGTCACAGGATATTCTGAGTTGGAAGGAACCCAAAAGGATCATCGAGTCCAACTCTTAAGTGAATGACCCATAGGAACGTTGAACCCACCCCCATTTTCAGCTTCATGTTGTACCTTAGGAACATGCACAAACTTTTGTGCACAAACTTTTGTGCATTTCTGGTCCAAGTCTGTTTGATAAGGATCAGAATAAAGGACAGTATCTTTTAGAACAGAGAGATCAATTGGTACTGTGTGTAAATCAGCATACACTCCACGAATCCTTCAAAGTACAGGTTATAGAGTGGTTTGGTTTGGTTTTTTTTCAAGGATGGTTAAATTCTACTTATTACATTTGGTCACGTGGGTCAAGCTGGACTGAGCTGCCCTGTCTGTAGTTGTAGTAGATTGCTGTGAGTGGAACACATCAGTGTTAATTTGGCTGGAGAGCTGGAAAGAAATCGGCGCTGGGATGTTGTTGGTGAGGGAGGGTCCCTGGGGAATTGCAGTAGAGAACTTTTTCTGTTACTGTGTATTCATTTTAAGGCACAAGTGGGGAACCAAGCCCAAATGTGCTGGGAAGTCCATAAACGTGTAATAAATAGACCAATTGCCAGACCTAAAGAATTTGAGGACTAAGTCAAATGAAAGACAGTAGGTGAGGCAAGAAGTTGCAAGGAAAGCGTAAAGTAACAGGGGACTGTTACAGTATACTTGTGGCTGAACTCTGAGAAGTTTTTGTAAGTGCTGAAAGTATTGTAGATACTGATTATCTCATATTGATACAGTTACATGGTAGTTTAAATGATGTAACTGTATCAAAAACCGAGGGACAAAAAGTGAAAAAGAAAGTTGAGGCATCAGAGGATAAAATAAGTAACTGAACTACCTACAAATGTCTGTGCTGCTCATATGTGCCTCTGCAATGAAAGGTTCCTACAGTATTGCAAAATGTCCTGAAGGTTCTAAACTCCTATAACCCAAAGTGATTTGTTTTGTTAGTAGAAAGGAGGTTCTCAGTACAAGTGCGAGGTTGCATGCCCGTGTGTGTCACTCCTGGTTAGGCTGACTGGGTATGGCAGGTAGGATAAAATGTTGTACAGTGTTTAAAAACATACTAGATGAGATTATCAACTACTTACTAGGCTGCAGAGGAAGGCTGAAATACTTCTTTAGAGTATTGAAAGCAACATGTCTGATGCATGTGAAACATCTACTGTGGGGATTACTTCGCATATCAGGTACATTTTTCAGTTAATGTCTGTATGCCTGTTCCTTTCTCAGATCAGCCATCTTGTGTCCTTGTATTTGGTTGGGATCCATTAAGAATACAAACGGCCATATTTTTCATACTACTCCAGCATCTGTAGAGGTGTTGCTTCAGGCACACAGTGAGAGTAGGAGTTTTTGGAATATGCATTTTAGTGGCATATGAATATTGAAGAATTTTGGCATGATACATTTAATTTTTGAAGTATGTTCTGAAGGAGCAAGCTTAATATTTAGAATAATTTTTGAAAGAAAGATTCAGCCTCGTTTGGGTTTGCTGTTGTGACACTGCTCATCAGCTGTGTAACGCTGTGAGGTACTTCAGCGTCTGTCAGACTTGTAATCTGATGAGCTATACTTGGAATAAACCTGAGCTGATGAAACAATCAGTGAGCCTTTGGCTCTCTCAGAACTGATTAGTGAAAATCTCGCTGGTCTTTGCTCATGTGACACACAGCACTGTGCTCTATGTACCAAGGCTGAACCATGGATATTTTACACCGTGCCTGACCATTACTTAATGCTAATAGCTGCTAAGGGCATGGTCGCCTCATTAGAGAGAGCCTACATCCTTGCAAACATTAGAATTGCCATTATGTAAATACTTCAGTGTTTGCTGACAGGTTGGGGGTTTTCTTATTGATATTCCAGACAGCTCTGGTCATTTTTCCATAGATATCAGTAGTGCAGTGACTGCTAAATGTAGAGAAATGATTGATTCAAATTTATGCATGTTAATTTTCAAACTTCTGTCTAGACTCCGTAAAATTAACCAGTCATCCACGGAGATACAACTGAATTTCAAGGTATTGCTTGACACAGTCTGACACGTGCTCCTGTGACACCTGCACAAGAAGCAGCGGCTGTTGCTGCGTCGCTGATGTGTGACACATACAATACCCTGTGTGGAATATACTATTCCATGCATTTGGTCTGGAATAAACGCACTTAACGTGGGTCAGGGAAACCTTCTATTGGAGAAGGATTTGCACAAACCAATTGATGTGATTACTCACATATATCAGATGATGGGATTGGCCCCGAAGTCTGTGGATTTATTTGAAAGTGCAGTCAAGGTTTGTGGCTTTCATCTGCAAGCAAGCAAGAATACTACAAAATAAATTGATGTAGTGTTATACTGAGTGACTTGATCCAAAATCTGTCTAATAATAATTCAGTGAAATTCCAGAATGTCTTTGGCACTCTACATTAGTATCAAGTAATTATCTCCAGCTAAGATAAAATGAGGGTCAAGATTGGTTCTGGCTCCTAGAGCTGGAGTGTTGCTTGCGTTATTGAACGTGTAAATTTAAAGCTGCATTAGGAAGAGATGAATAAAGAAAAAAATTCTCCAAAGTGAATTACGTCGTGACTTTTTTGAAAGACTGGTCTCAAGTTGTTTTTAGAAATTAAAGTAGGGTTATTGGCAATTAAATCTGTGTTGGTTGGACAGACGCAAGCAGCTATAAATTGCTATTAGTGGAATAATTCTTTTGTTGAGCTTGGTATCTCACATTTAAGGCTCTTAACTGGAAAGATCTGATTATAAAATGATTACACTAAGTTTATAACTTGGCATTTTGTAAAACTCATCAAGATTTTACATAAGGAAGAAAGATCACAGCTTGCTGTCTTATCCTGACATACGTTAGACTAGTGAAACTGTAAATGATGCCACTCGGTTAGTGTGGCTTGATGTAGCCCTGCGATCACAGTATCATTGTACTAAGGAGGGACAAGCAATGCCATCTAAATGTTTGGTCTGGTACCTCTAAATATTATAAATACTATTTGACCTACGTGTCCTTTATATGATGCCTAATTTCAGACCACTGGATATGAAACTTGTATTGAGTGGATGTCATGCTGCAGCACAGTTTCAGGGGCTTTCCTGCCCAGCCTGTCCTTTATGACAAGACCCTTTCCCCACACATCGCCTTCTTCAGGTGTGTTCCCCTCGAAATGTACAGACACTTTTTGCAAGGGTCACAGAGGAGTTCTGCTTTTGCTTTGGAGGAGGATGTGAACAGCTCTTCCCACCATTCCTGTGGCCCAGGAGCCCCATTTGAGCCCCGCCTGATGCCCAGTGACACCGGCACCAACCCTTTAGGAGCGGCAGCCTCCAGCTGTGTCCCAGCCCTGCTCAGCCGGGCCCAACCCGCAGGATGACATCCTGGCCTGGCCTTAGCACATCCCTGTCCCCAGGGAGCTGCCCATGCCCAGGGCTGCCCCCCAGCTGTCCTATTCCCTGGATGGAAAGGTGAGGCTGTGCCCTGCCAGCTCCATGGGGAGCCCCCGCTGCTTGTGCATCCCAGGGATCTGCTGGACCTCACCGGCACACAGGTGCCACGATAGCGAGGTAGGATCAGCACCTGCTAGTTTTAAAATAATTCAGTATTTCATGGATTTAGGACCCTGATTTTACCGTGATATCATCATATTAGCCATCACCATGGGAGGGGATCAAGCTGCACAGAACAATATTAATCCTTGAAACAGTTTGAAAGTGTTCAAAATTCTAATATGAGATTATTTTCTTCACTGAGGAGGGTGCTGCAAATCTCAGTTGATAGATTGTGTGACTAAGCCAATTTCTTTCCTGTGTGAATACATTAACTGTGATGATAATACCCTGAGAAATCCAGAGGGTCAGTTCTTCAAAAGTAGTTTGTTGAAAATTTGCATTTATTTCAAGCAGATTTCAGCATCTATCTGTTTTAAAGATCTAGGCAAAAATATTTTAAAATGTACATCATTAAAGAGGAATAACAGAGTTTAATATTTTTTGACTATGACTGTGTGTTAGGTGAATGTATTGGTTAGCTGTCCATCACTACTGTGATTCTCACCTAACTCTCTAAATCAGTATTTGTGTGGAGGTTTGTTGGAGTTAATCACTTTTTTATAATGATCCCCGTAAATCCAAATATAAAAATATATTCTCAGTTGTTTATATGCCTTTCTTCTAGTACAAGAGGAATGCTTTAGAGTATGAATTTGCACCAGAATAATTCATAAAGCAGTTTATTGCAGGGCTGTTTATTCCCTTCCAAGCCCTCTCACAAAGTAGCCACAGCAGAATTATGAATATTTAGGTATTTTTTTGAATCACTTGTACAGTTGTCCCATGGGAGCAACTTGATCCTGGACAGGGATTTAGTAGATCATGGGCGCAAGTTAGGATTGCAGGAGGCGCTGCCAAAGAATGCAGCTGGAGATAAGAGCGCTCAACGCCAGGGACAAACAACACAAACACTGACATGAGTTTCCACGCCCTATAGAGTGGGTGAAGAGATCCAAGCAGAGTAAGACATTTTGGATGTTCATCCCAGCACATCACAGCTAAGAGGAGAAAAACCTCATGTAATGTAGTTGTTGGTGCCACAGCAAAATATTTCAAATAGGTTGATGCTTGGAATCTCTCTGGACTGTATCAACATCAGCACGGTAGGGGAAGGTGTAGTATTTTCACAATAAAACAGCTTTGGTTGTACTCATGAATTGCGTTGGTATTTCAGAGGAAGGTGTGTGGTTAGCAGGTAGGATGGTTCTGTCAGTGTGAGTCATTTCAGATTTACCAACAGATACTCCTGTCTGAGCAGCTGTCCTGCAGAGGTCTCTTGCTTTGCTTCTCAGACAGCTTTGCCTTGTAAACACTTCGGTTCTTATCAGCCCTGTCAGGAAGCAGACAGTCTGCTGCTCTGTCTATACATTAAATTGTATTCTGAAAATGGAAATATTTGGAACACAAATGCTTTGAATAAATATTCGAAGCAGCACAGTGATACAATGCAGCAAAAATAATGAAAATGCTAGGCTCAGTGTTGCAAAGTGATAACTCCATTGAAAGCACCTTGTGGTGGTGGGTGTATTTCTGTTTGCTATAATTACACAACGTGGAGAACTATTAATGGAAAGCCTGTTTGTACAAACCCTGAGGAGGACATGACTGAGATGCAGAGTTCCCTTTGTGTTCATAATGGCATGCCTTTGATGTGCAAACAAAAGACAACCACTTTTTTTAAATGCTTTTTTAATCAAGGACCCCATTTTGCCCTTTTCTGTCAAAACGTGCCCTCTTTTGTTGGGACTGGTCTACGTGTGCTTTTCATTTCATTGTGTTCACTTCCCTAATGGAAATAGTTGTCTTCTGCCATGGGCATAGATGTATAGTGTCAAGATACCTTATCCCAGAGATGTCCTTTATTCTTGCTTTCTAAGACTCGCTTATCGTGGAACAAACACCTTTGTACCTCTAAGTCTCCATCCACGTTAAGACAATTTTGTACCACTTTAATTACATTTTCATAATTAAATGATATGACTTCTGCACGTGCACTGTATTTCATTGAACACATTGCTTTTGAAGTGGTTTTTTAAGATATCTATCTTATTCCCAACATGTTTGTGTATAATCCTACCTCTCAGTACCAGTAGTCTATTATGTGTATCTAAGTCCCTGATGGTGCATTGTATCCTCAAGTCATTTAGCCCTTTCTCTGTTCATAATGACACGGCTGACCCCTCTGAGGCAATTCCTTGAAAGAAGATAACAGTTTTTCCCCTGACCTTGACCACCGGGCTGACTGTTGTGTTCAGCTCTCCTGAGGACACTGTTCTGTTTCCCTCAGGAATGTGAAAAAGTAATTTCCCCAGATAACAGCCAAAAACCCAATTAAGCTTAGATTAAAGAAAAAGAGGATTTATTGGCATTTTATAGAATAGAGAGAAAAAGAAAATAAAAGATAGGAGATATTAAATTGCCTGAAGTAGAGACGCAGAGTGTCCAGTTTCCAGCATTACTCTTCAGTTTACTGAATAATTGGTGGAATTTTAGCTGGTTTTAACCACATAACAGTCAAACATTGTCTCTCTCACAGCCCAAAGCCATGTCTGTCTTTTTCTGTCAGAGCTGGAAAGCCTGTGACATGCTGTCTTTGAAACACTGTGTGAGGCTGGAAAACCCCCTCAGTGACTCGGTCTCTGAATTTGATGTGAAGGTGTCAGTAGTTACAAAACATGTTTATTTTCCCTGTGGGATGCTAAAATACATGCAAATTGGACCGAGTGCACAAGATTTTAATTTCCGTTTTCCTGGTGCGTTGTTTTTCAGCACATGGTTTTTTAACACCTTTTGTGCAACGTATTTCACATCTCATTGTCATCTTCCAGAGGATCCATTGTCTTCTCATTACCTATTTGAATGGGACACTAGGTACTTCCTAGTTTGAAACACGAGAACATGAATTATTTGCATATTTTTAATTAACCCTCTCTTTGTATAGATTAAGATTGCCTTTAGTAACTGTCAGATTTCTTGGCCAGTTGAATAAACAGCTTCTTGCATGCATTTCAATTACTGCACTATTATATTGCTAATGAGTCTAAGCAACAGTTTCTTGGAGGCAATCTTAATTTAGCTATTTCATTCACATTTTTATACAGGTACAGTGTTCCAGCTATGTAATTAATGGTGCCATCGCCGCTTTAGAGGTGGATAGAGAATTAAAAATCAGCATGACGAATACATCAGGTATAATTCAAATTGTGAAGCCGTGTTGTAACTTATCTTGAGTTGTTTTCATACCACAGAGTCCCAAACTGCTTTACACACAGAATGTACACCCTACAGACCGTTCTGCCCTCAGAAGGCAGCAGTCAAATGTGCAGTATTTGACTTGGGAAGGTTTAGTCATGGCCAGAACGTGACTGTTGTGAGCCAGATGTGCCATCTTCATCTCTGGGGGCAGACAGGACTTGAGGGTTTTTATGGCCTTGTTGGGAGGGTTTCCTCATGACAAATGGAGTGAGCCTTGCAAAGTGAAAGGTTGAGCTTACCAGTCCTACCAATATAGCCAAATTCCTACCAAAACCAATGTTTGTGTGTACAACTGTAAATGTTGAAGTTTCAGCAGCACACAGAATGCTCTGCGAAGCTGTGGGCTGATGGACAGTTGCAAAAGCGGTGGGATGATTTGTAAATAAACCTTAGGTCTTTTGTAGTCAGAGAGAGGAAACCTGATTAGAAATAATTCTCACTATGCTATTAAAACTAGGGCTCAGATTTTTGGCCATATAGTTCAAAGACAACTTTGGAGCTATTGTATTAGGAAAGCAACCAAAGAAATTCCAGGGTCAAATGTAAAACAGCATCAGGAAGGTCGGAGGGATGCATTTGCAAGTCAAGAAGACATCGAAGGGGATCTAATTATAGGCTTAATTGCTGTAGATAATGACAATTCAGCTACTATATTTAACATAGCCTGGATAATATAACTGAGGTCATCCAACTAATGAATCAACAAATCCAAAGCAGATTTTCAGGAAACATTTAGAAAAAAGGGGAAAGTCCTAGACCCCAAGAGGACTTTTCCCAGTGAGCCAGGTTTTCCAGCAGAGCCCAGGTCTCACCCTCAGGACAGAAAGACTGTGGCTTTGCTTCAGAAAACACCTTCATGTGATAATTCATAAATTTCTAGTAATGTATCTGCTTATCATTTTGCTGGAGCAATGCCCATGATACTCTGTGGAGTTTAGAGCTAGAAGTTGATCCAAGGAACTACGATCCCATTACCAGACCCATTTCTGGCTTGCGTGGTGACTTTGGCTGAGGAACGTGGGAGTATTTTATGATTATTTGCTCCTTAGTCCCTCCACATTTAAACTACCAATCTGTCTTCATAAAAAGCTTAAACATCTATGATGAATAGTCCTACGTAAGTGCAGTGCCTTGATGCTCAAGGAGGAGACAAACAAGGCCCCGTGAAAGACTTGACTTAGGTGGGTGAAGTTAGTTGTATTTACTGCATTCCTACTTGTCCACATTTGTAGTTCACAAAAGCGGAAACAATGTGGTATTAGTTCATGGTCTATAAAACAAAATCACATTTTTAGTCTTGCATTTCAGTTGGTCTCATTTTTATGAACTTTGCAGTTGTGTTTCACTTGGGATGTATTTGGCTGCTTGACAAAGTGACTGGAGATTTATAATTCCTTATTAGTAACTCAGGGATCTGAAGGGAATAACAGAGTACTTATTTACTTTTCTAGGTCAGACTCATGATGTAGGAGTTTAATGAACTTCTGCTAAAGAGGAATTGAAGCAGAATTAAAATCTCAGAGTGCATCTGTCCAATAAGGTTATTAATCTTATTTTCTATAGGTTAGGTATTTTTTACTTGCACAGGGTGGTTTAGGCTGCATTTTCTAAGTAATCAGCCAAGAATATGAGACTGTCATACAGAACCTGGTATTAAGTCAATGCACTAATGTGATTTTGCTCTGAAATTGCATTATGTCAAATAACTGTATTTATGTATCAGTGTTTAGGGCAGTAAGATCCCAGTTCAACATGAGCTGAAAAAGAGTTCATGATTCATGTTAGCAGCCTAACTATTGCTGCACTTTTGATGCCTCTCAGATGTTGTTTGTATCAATAAGGTGGGCACTCCTCTGTCAGGAACACATTGAAATCTATCTTCAGGAAGAAAGGTGCAGTATTTATGCTTTCCCGTTAGTGTGAAGGGAACACAGTGTTTCATATTCTTACAGGACATAAACATTGGGATTTACTTGATACTACAAAATCAATGATGGAGATATAGATGCTTGAAAGGAAGACAAAAACATGTTACATAAGCAGAGTCATGCTTTGCATTGGACTTGTATAGCAGGAAATAACATCTCTTCTTAAATGAAGAGTTTGTATAACATTCAGAAAGGTCCGTGACAGTGGGTAAAACAGTAATATACTTGAAGTATTTCAGTTGATACTGTTTAAGCCTTAGAGGTGTAACTGTGTGTGGACATAAATTGCCAAATCTACTTGGTTTATGGAGTATTCAGTAAATGTATATACATTAACATAAGTATAGGACAGAATATAGTTATCTGGGGGGAAAAAACCCAAAAACTTAAACACAAACCAAGAGATAATAGAGTTGATACTGTGAGGGGTTGTCCTAAATATCTATCTTTATGCTTATTCATAGCTCTGAGGAAACACCTTCCTTCACACTGTTCTAAACTCTGGTCCTGAAATAAGATCCTCTGCCCTTTTTTCAAGAAC
The DNA here is from genome assembly GCA_013398855.1 of Mohoua ochrocephala. Lineage (NCBI taxonomy): Eukaryota > Metazoa > Chordata > Aves > Passeriformes > Acanthizidae > Mohoua > Mohoua ochrocephala. The sequence continues at coordinate 877,145 of VZTA01013818.1, read as the reverse complement.
TGGAGATCAAGAGGAGGTCCTCTGCTTTGTCAAGGAGAGTAGCCTGGTGGTCAGGGTGCTTATCTACAGTGCAAGAGGCAAAACAAAACCTTCATTCTTCCTTGGTCAGAAGTGATTTACAATTCTTTCTCAAGGATGCAACCCTAATCTTTGAGCTATAAACTCATGTGAGGGTCAGACTACTTTGTACTTCTGGCTGAAGCTGTGCCTGTAGGCACAGAGATCCGAGCTGTGCCACAGCTGGGAAGGGCTGGGTTCAACCACTGCTCCCTCTGCATCTTCTCCAATGACCATTTTACAGAGAGCTCGTGAAAGCCCTTGGGGCACTGATGAGCTTCTGGAGCCATCCGGCAAGCATGTTGTGTAATCTCTGTTCACCATCTCCTCTCCTTGTTCACTCTTGGGCTTATTTCTGCATTAAGTAATGGAAAGGAGTATTGAACGTAAAATTCATTTTCTGCCTTACTCCTCATCAACCAACTGGCCAACTGGCAGAGAGTTAAGAATCCTAATTACACTCTGTGATATGAGAAAGCACCTGGGATCCAAATATTGAGCTAGGCTCTAAGAGATACAGGAGAAAAACTAGGCTCTAAGAGATGCAGCCATTTTATTAAACAAATTTGATGTGGAAGAGAGGGAGGAGGGATTTTTTAATTTGCTTTTCTGGTTTTGACTAAAAAATTACTTGGTTCAAAAGCAATAAACTACCATTATTCTTGTAAAAACCACTTAAGCAGAACTTTAAATAGTAAAATGAAATTCCTATTTTGTAGTAATTAGGCAAGGCTGTTCTCATGTGACAGCTAAGCAGAGAAGTGGATAAAGGAAGCTTTCAAAGCATTATTGGTCAGTCTGATTTTGTAGTTGGTCAGTGGGAAGACTGGTTGTAGTTGCTTGTTTGCCACAAAGAAAGACTAAAGCAGTAGGAAATTCTAGAGCTTTTTGAGGGGAATGTCTCATCCAGATGGCAGTGGAGGCTGTAGCCTTCTGTAGGACGTGAACAATGGGAATAACTTCTTGTGTGCTACTGTTGATGGTGATAGGAGGACATTGGACCCCAGATCTTTGCTAAGGAGCCATGTGGATGCTGAGAGAGGAGAAAAGATGTGATCACAGGCAGGAACAGTTGTTTTAGAGGAGACTGTAATGTAGAAGTATTTGTAATGTAAATCTGGTAGAATTTGGTGTGATTGAAGGGGTGATGCAACTTGCCCAGTAAAAAGCACTTTCTTTACCATACAGCTGAATCTCTGCTAAGATTGCTTTTTTCCAACATAATATACTTGTTTTGCTGAAACAATAATATGTCTCTAGAATAAAAATTGCCTAAGAATAGGAAAGGCTGACTACAGAAGAAGATTCTCTCTCTTTGGGAGGGGTCAGTAGAGACAATAATATGATAATAGCATTCCTATCCTTTTCATTGATAGGGATTTTTTTTTCCCACTAAGATATATGAACTGCCTTGAAAACTGGGTCAGCCTAAATGCTGTCACAAGTGCTCATCACCAAGCATATATTGCTGCATACCTGTCACACTCGGCAGCTAGAACGAATTTCATGAAGAAACCAGGGTAAAAGGTGAAGCTCAGCAGGATTATTGGCTGTGAAGGAATCACCCTTTCGCAGTTTTTCTGGTACAAAACAAAGAAAATGGGCAAAATTGTGCTTAATACTGATAAATACAAATAGTATTTGACTTTTTGTATTTAAACTGATATTTTTGTTAGTCAAATTTATTTGCATACATTTGGTAAATGCAGTGTAATTCCCATGGTGGATTATTCTTGCTGCTTAAGAGACTGAATTTATTGACATATCTAGACATGGAAATTTACTGGGAATTGCTTTAAATCCTTTAGGGGTTGAAAGTTCTTTAAATGGAGTTAGTTTCAGTGTAATAATGGGCTTGTTGGTGATAAATTAAAGTATTACATATTTCCTGCTCACCAGGGAAGAGCTTTTTAGAAGATGCACTTTTTTTTAATGCCAAAGCGAAGTTATGTGGATGAAATTCATGGTGTCTGCTCATGGCACTTCTTTGCTCCAGGAACTCCAGATCAGCGTTCATCATAGCTTAGGATTTGAGCTGGAGAACAGCAGCATCTCACCCTAGATGTGCTGTCCAGCAGTGCTTGGGGAGCAGTGGCCGGTGTGATGGACGTGCCTCTGTGCTGCATGTGAGCAGGGAGCTTGCCAGCCTGGGCAGGGCTCAAGCCTGCACTCTCTCACCGTGTGTACACACGAGCTGAAAGCATCCCTTGGGACAGATCACAGGCTTTTTTTGTGGGGGTAAAAAAGTGGTAGGGATTGGTAGTTCAGGCTACCTCTACAGCTGAAGCCTGCCTAGGAGTCAGTGACTCATCTGCATCCCTATCTGTTCAGCCCTTGGCTTTTCCCCTGACAATAGCTTCAAGATGCCAGAAGGCAGTGGTGGCTTTGTGATGCAAATAAGTCCTGCCAGGTCTAAGAAGGTAACTCATTCATTCTCCATCAGTTTCTAAGGCAATTTGTAACATGGCTCTCGTTTGGCATGAAGGATTTTGCCAAGTGTTTCAATCAGACAGTTACAATCTCACTCGAAATTCGTTGTAAAAAAATTTCCTTTCACATTGTCACTCCGAGTTGTACATGAGTGCCAAGAACTGAACTAAGAGACTGAAACAGATAAATTTTCTCTCCCAGGGTGAGAAGAAATTTTGCCTGTGAGAATGAGTTGAAGAGTTGCTGGGTTTTCGTGAGGAGGAAGGCGAGAGCAGAGAGGACAAAAATGGTCCAAGCGACCATACTGTTGTTACCAGGACACGTGCCAGGTGACTCATTAGTGGCCAGTTCTCCAGAAGGGGAAGCAGCACAACAGTCTTTTGCCAAAGGGGGAAGAGTAAAGCAAATAAAGGCTCCAATGCATCTGTTTGAGGGGGATGGAATAGGGATAGATTTCCTGAAACATACGCGGCATGTCCTGGAGTTTAGGGATGGAGCCAGCAGCAGGGTGGGCAAGCAGAGAGGAGTTGCTGTGATGCTGAAGCCATGTTACCCTGCAGAAGCTTTGAGTAGACAGGATATTCCCAGGTTTTGCTGCAGATCTGGTTCTGGGGAGAAGGATGTATTAAACTGAGGCAGAGGAAATGCTGGGCTTAATTGGAGGCAGAGCACTGTTCTCCGAAACCCTGGCAGGAATCCTCACACTAACAGGGTTAACAGGGAGAATATGGCACACTTCACAGTTAGGACTACTTAAAAACTCCTGGATAAAGAGTAGATACAGTTTAAACAGCAATATCTCAGTTGTGATAACTACAGAAGCCCAAAGTGGGCATATGTGACCATTCTTCACACATTCCCCAGATATCGTATCTCAGTCTTTCTGAGAAACTTGTTCTTTTCTAATTCTGTCGCCCCATGTGCTGGAGATTTAAGAAAAACACACAATATTATGAAATATATTAAAAAATTGTATAATTGGCAGTATGGTAGAAAGAGTAAACAGATCATCAATCATCAAAGACTACTACAAAAATCATCAAAGACTACGATATGCAGCAATTAATTCTTCTCAGTTGGTGATGCCTGAGTCAAAAAAAGCCTTGTGTGGTTGCTAGAAGGAAGGTTGTCTGCTAAGGTCCAGAAATGCTGTAGTTTCTAGATTTAAGTCAAATAGCAAATACACAAGAAATATTAAAAAAAAATTTAAGCCATTAGGTGATTTCTATTACATCTTAGAATTCACATTCACATTGTCAATTTTTGATCTGCTTCCTTCATACTTCAAAATTAATTACAGGATGTTTCAAGCGTGTTCTTAATTTACCATCTTAATTTACCACAAATTTACTTCATTTATGTTGTATCACTGCACTGGCATGTATGTGGCATAGAGATGTTAGCTTAGGAAAAAAAGATGTACTGGGGAGTGAGGAACCCTGAAAGAAAGGGAAAAAACACAGAAAAAATAGTGAGTAGAGAAGCTTGGTGCAAAGGAAGTAGCCTGGACTGGAAAGAGAGTTCAGTGGTGCCAGCCTGCCTTTGAAAGCTTGCCAAAGTGCATTAGACAGTTGGAAACAGAGTTGTAAAGGGAAAATTTAATCTCCTTCCTAGAAGACAGCAAAATTTAACTGATGCTGGATAAAGGGGAACCTCCTGCGATGCTGTATGGCTAATTTTCACAGGGAATGTTTAATTCTTTCAGATATTGCAAGACAGCATTTACCACTTGACTAAATAGAAATTGCTGCTTGTGAAAATCTGTCATTTTGAAGGGTGTGTTGGCATGTTAGGCAGTCCTGAGGCTTCTTTATCCACTTTGACCTGACCTGCTAAACAGCTGCATATTTTCCTTCATTCAGTGACCTTTAGCTGAATAAAATCCCCTGCCAATACTTAATAAAACAATCAGATAAGAAAAGGCGTGGTATTAGGATGAATGGTTAATATGGGAAATATTTTTCAAGATAGAAATACTCTGCTTGCTGTTCTGTTAATTTTATCAGTGCACCATTATGGTATAAAGGATTACATACACCCATGTGCAGCAGACTGCATGGTATCTACCAAATCTTTACACTGTAAATAATTTACATTTATTGCCAAGCAGAATCAGAATTTTCCAGTCTTGGAGGTAAACAAAGTCTTGTCAGCCCATCATGTTGTCATTATCACTGATGCCTACTAACCATTTCCACAAATGTGAAAGTCTAGCTATCCTAACTCTTCTTGGATAAGTTGTTTGATTCCTGGAGCTAATTTGCTCAAGTTGCATCTGTCTTTCTCAAACTCATGTAGGATTTGCTCTGGGTGAGAAGAACAAAGAGAATGCTGGTAGTTGTTTGTGCTTTGGGCTAATCTGGAAAGAGTAGAATATTTTATATTTTGTATCCCCCCTGCTGCTAGCCTTGCTAGTAGGGAGAAAGGAGGCATTTTTGTGCTGTGATACTCACAGTGCTTAATTAATACTCACCAGGGCTAAGCCCTGTAAAAAAATGCAGATAAATTTGTTTGGGTTTTTTTTAATTTTGGGCTGGGTTCTCCTTGGTGAGTTTTTTTGTGGTGGATTTTGTTTGGCTGGGGTTTTTTTCATGAAAAGAAGAGAGGCTGACCAACTGCCATGAGTAACACAGGAAGGATGCAGTTATTTCTGATGAAGATTGTCTGTTAACATTTTGTCTGTCTGTGGGCTTGGAGTTGGTCATTCCAGTCTTTTATTCAGGAGGGATGAACACGTTGTAAAATATTGTGAGATAATGTTGGATCATGGGTCTTCAAATAGAATTAAAAGGCATCATTCAGAACATATAAGGGAGCTGTTTCAACATGTGAAATGCACAAAACAGGGTTGTCTCAGACTGTATTCATCAGCAAACACTAAATACGGTAGGAGTTGCCTGCACAGCACTTGCATAGCCTGAACTTCGTGGGTAGACACTGCTGAAGCAATTCGGGGTGGTGGCCAGTCAAACAAACAGCCAGCACCAGGATGGCACCGCTGTGAGGTTTTCTGCCAACTGAAAAATAAAGACCAAGGACGGGGTGCAGAGGAAGCCTTTCGTTGATACAAAGATATGGCATTGTGCTCTTAGCTGGCTGTTAGCCCAGAAGGAAAGATGAATCTGCTTTCCTTGGATTATTTGAGATGCCACTACCTGTCAAACCAGAAATGCCTTCCATTTATGCACACTAAAGTGAGCACTAAGCAGCACATGTCTTTATTAGAACGTTGCTATTCTTATGTAGCAAAGGCTGGGATTTGTTACAGCATAGCATGGGAAGAAATCAGTCATCCAGGACTAGGAGCAGGATAGGTCTTTTCCAACCTAATTGATTCTGTGATTTTCTCTTTCATGTGGTTTCTCCATTTCTGCCTTGTGAGCCACTAGCCCTTTTCTTCATTTTAGAGGATGCATTTGCATTTTCAGTTTGTCCATTTCCCTTTCTGGTTCTGCTCTTCATTGGTATATAGGAGAGGAATAGATATGAGAATTAGGGGGAAAAGTGGTGAGCACACCCAAAGCTACAACAGAATGATTTGGGGAGAAATGGTGTCTTTAGATATGGCTATGACATCTGGATACTTGGGAATTATATCCATGTGTGTGAACTAAACATAGAAATGCCAAAATACTTATAAAGGGCCCAATTTACAAGTCATGTATCATTTTTGCACTGAATAACTGATTTGTCTTTGCAGTTAACACCATTTATGTCTGAAATAGAACAGTAAATGCAGTGTCCCTGTTTGCTAGCACTTCAGGCTTGGGACTGTAATGTAAAGTATAATGTCAGGCAGTGCCTTGCCGAGCCTAATTTATGGCTTTGGAACAGCTTGTTACACACCCGGTGTGGGACTGGGTGATGGGAGTAGAGAAACCCCCACCTTTCCATGTGCCCTAACAGCAGATTGCCAGGTCTGCAGAGCTCTGCTGCATCATAAGTAGATTAAATCTTTATTTAAGAATCACAAGATGGTGATAGTGCTCTTAAACAGTAGCTGCTATTAAAATGTCAGCGTTGCTGTCAGTCACCACCCAGTACCTGAGTTAACGCTGCTTCCCCTGGTAGTGGGAATGGAAAATAGGTTGCTACTTACAGAGAACTATTGTAAATGAGGAGCACAGATCTAATCCTTTTTGATATGGCTTATTATTCATCTGTAAGATTAAAAATGTATGTTGTATTACTTCAGGGGTTGCACTGACCTCTAGATTTCATGCTCCCGGATTCTAATACTTCTTATGCACTGTTGTGTTTTTATTCCATATTTTGGCAATATCAAGGCTTAGTCATACATGTGAAAGAAACTGTAAAGTTACAGAAAATGTGGTGATTTTCCATCTTCTGAAAACTTTAGGGTTTTGTCTTGTGAGCATTGTGCAAAATGGCAGATATTGATATCTTAGCTAATTATTCAATCAAAGAGTTGGCAGGTCAGTCAGTGGGAACGATGTACAGTGCACTAGAATTGATCACACTTCATTTCCCATCAATTGGCAGAGCAAATGGTAGCCTGGATGATAAGTTAGGATCATTGCCAGTCCTTTTTTGGGCTCATGCCTTCCATTATTTATTTTTTTTCTTCCAGACGAGACCCCCCCCCCGACTAGTCGATGAAAGTGAATGCCCTCTGATGTTGGTGAATAAAGCAATGCAGAGTTTTTGTAGCCTCTGAGGGACGTGAGACTATTTCTGGCTCCATAATTGATGCTGCTGCATAGTCCTATAATCACCTAACCTTATTGAATTGTCCCCATGTGAAGACTTGATTTCAAATTTAGTAATCATTATACATCATTTATTTTCACATAGATTACAGGTTCATCTGTAAAGTGACACAATTTCACCCCAGAGCTCTTTGAATATCCGGCTTTTCACTTTTACTCTTTTTGGATATGCTTGTGACACTTCCAGCTTTGGTGATTTACTAGCAATTAGTAGGGTTCCATGACAGATTTACTGTAGCCTTCCAAAGAGTGATGAATCAGATATATGGGTACGAAGAAGTGGTTCCCTAAGACTTTTATTTAATATAGGAACCCAGAGTTAGATCCCATGAAGAGCTTTGGTGTGTAAAGCAGGACTTAACCCAGTTAAAGCTCTTCTCCTAAACCCAAATGTAAAGTTTCAGTTTAAAAAAATCTTTGCTTAGCTGCTGACTAACCCTGAAAGCACATAAATGAGCTTTGCTGTTTCCTCATTTGAATTTCAAGTGAACTGGATGCCTACATTTGTTTTTCTGCATCTGCCAAAATCTTTGCCCGATTCCTGTGTAAGGCTGCTCAGGAGGTGGAAATTAGAATTTCTCTCTCCCACATGCTCTGCCAGGTTTGGCAGACCCCCACCCTGCATTCCCACAGCCCTCGATGCCCATCCACACCTGGAAGGGACGATGCCATCTACCCACAGGCGTTGTTTCTTCAGATCACTCCGGGCTGGAGGGTAGCTCACGCTTGGTGTGGGGTTTCTGCATGTGTTCCAGTGCCTGGGGTTGTGGTAGTTTGTTTCTGTCAAAAAGGTAACATACTGTTTAGCTTTTGGGGTACAGATTGATTCCTTTGGAAATGGCGAATGTTCAAAAATAATCTAGTTGTGACAGGGCCAAATGTGTCTGCATTAACAAGCTTTCTTTTGAAAATACGTTGGTTTTATTTGCTCTCCCAGGTGTCTGTTGCTCAATCCTAATTGAAAAAAAAAATCTTATTTCTGATGTGAAACCATCCACATGCTAAATAAATATACATTGAACCAAAAAAACCCTATTTTAATAACTTCTTTTTTTTTAATTAAATGCAAATGTAGCATCCTTTGCTGTCTATTAAAGCAAACATAACCCCCAGCATATTTAGCATGTTAAAAAGAAGATTTTTGCTGTGTTCACAATACTACACAGTAATTAAAAAGGAAACCAGCTAAGCCTTCGGAACCTGTCCCCTTCTCTAAAATGTAATTAATTTCGGTTTAATTATAATAGTAGGGCTGTAGTGTGATTATTATTTTTGAAGGGTAGAAATCCTGCACTGTTGCTTTTTTTTCTGAGTGTGTGTTTCTGGAAGCAGAACATGTGACAGAAAGGGAAAGATTTGAACCACACTCCAGCTGTAATTAAGTGCTGACACATCAGTGGAGTTTGGCTGCGTTTCTTCAAATGTGGGTTTCCAGGACAGAGGCTCCTCCCGGCTGTGCTGCGCTGACAGGAGCTGGGCTTTCTCCTGGGAGGATGCCTGTTTTTCTCCTCGGATGTGCAAATCGGGGAGATAGGCAGGGCTGACTCAGTGCAGACACCGCCATGCCCGGGGTGAAATTCCCACTTTGTCCACGCTGGTTTTTAGGATGTCAGGTTGCCAGCTGTCCTCAGTGGCCGTCCCTCGTGAGCGCTTTGGACACTGCTGGTCTCCCGTGCCTGTGACTGAGCCAGGATTACGCTCTCGTGCCATCTCCTGGCAGATCGTCCCCGGTGTGCCCTGTCCTGCGCAGATGAGTTTGGCACCGTGTGCCAGCCCAGCGAGAGCCGGGGGCTGCAGGTGGCCTCCAGTCGTTCTGTGGGGCGGGAGGTGGCGGGGCAGGCACGGGGACACCGCGCAGAGCCCTGCTGAGGGTGCTCCGGGCTGCGGGCTCGGGCGTTCCGCCTGCGCAGGGCGTGCACAGCAAGGTGGGCACGCCTCGGGGCTCCGAGGGTGTGCCGGGAGTGGGAAGCACCGGGGCTGTGGGCACGTGGGCAGCAGATTCCCATAGGAAAACCTGTTGACGCTCCGGTGTTTCTCCCTTACAAGAAGACAATATCCTGCCCTCTCTCCCGACAGTTGAAATTGTGGCTCTAGAGAAGGTCTGAGTTTGTAAAAATGTGCTGTTCAGATGGGTGGGCATTGTCTGGGGCAGTAAAGCTGGAAAGATGAACTTACATGTCCAGTGCAGAAAAACTACTTTAGGATATGCCTATTGTTCTGAAGAAACTGACAGAAGTTCATTCACACGAAAGAAGAACCCTGGGCTGCAGCCAGGTGTGGTACAGAGCCCTGAAAAGCAAACATTGGTTATAGAATTTAAAACTTCCTGCTGACAGGTTATCCATTACATGTCAAGGCATTCAGTAATGGTGATTTTAAACAATGAAAGACTGAGAGGGACTTTGAAAAAGTATCTGCAGCGTAGAACTTCCTGGTCATGCTGCCATGTTCTCCTTTCCAGCACTGTCACTCATCTTATCATAGCAATTTGGGCTGAGTTTTATGTACATTCAGTGTCACTAAAGACAGCAGTGCTGTGCATCCACCTATCTTTTCTTTGTGTCCCTCCCTTCTTTTGACTTCTCTTTGCCTCCTGTTCTGATTGTGAAATGGATCCAGGGAGTGATCCAGTGAAATACACTCCACCCCCCAACCCAGGAAGAAGTGAGCAGGAATTGTTTAATACCACTGCCAGGTAAAATGCACTTTTACACATCACATCCAAGGAGTACCGTTTGGGACTAATAATGTAAAATAAAAAGCAGATAAAGTGTATAAAGCACTCAGAAATCCCCTGTGACTCTGGGACTCCACATTTCACCTCTTTGCAGGAAGGTTTTGTTTCTGCTGCTGCTCCCCAAGAGGTGATTCCTTTTTTCTTGATTTCTATAGTATCTGTCTTAAACCTACCTCTTGCATTTTCTCTGGCACACCTTCCTACACTTCAAATTCCTTGACCAAATGCATTAGGTAGCTGTGATTTTAAGTTACATCATTTCACCAGTTTCAGATCAGCTACATCATTAAGCAAGGAATATTACTGAAGAGTGTTAGCCGAGTGCCTGGGAATCATGCTTCGCTCAAATTAATTGATGGTAAAGCATAAATAAAAGCATTTGTGTGCCACAGCCACAAGCCACTGTCCTAAACATCTGTGAAACACACAGATCTGGAAACACACTTCTAGCAAGGTCAGCCCCTGCTCTTGCCCTGCAATTAGCTGACTTGCTATCAGCTCTTCCCTGGCTCAGTTTTTCAAGGGCTCCCTCTTGCCATTTGCCCTGCAGCTCAGGGTACCTTCCTCCGAGAGAGACCTTCCTTTCTCTCCAGCCAGCCTTTTTCAGTGGTTCCCCCAGGGATTCCAGTTAACCTCATCCTTTTCACCCACACAGAACACAGCTTTGACATTCTGCTGTAAACTGAAGAGCTTCTCTATGGAGAAGCAATGCCACGCTGGCAGACAGAGTGCCAGCTCTTGTACTTGATTGTCTAATTAACCCTCACTGGCAGGTTCATTTCAGTGCTAAACGTTTCCATCTACAAAGTGTTTAATTTCATATTAACCTGCATGCTGACAAATAGACTCAATACAAACACCCTGATTGGATAAATGTGTTTATTTTTGTCTCCCGATCAGGACTGTGGTAATAGTGAACAATTGGAGAGACATATTTTGAATGCTTGAGACCTTTTAAAAAAAGCCCCAAAACTGAAAGAGCTGACCCCTGAATTAAAACGTTTATTTTTCAGATGTAGTCCAAAATCAGTTAAAATTGTAGTGATACATAGTTGCAGATATACAGATGTTTATATGTCTGTCTTCAAGATGTTTTCTTTTCATCTGTTTTTTGTCCAAAACTAAATATACAAATGCTTTAGCACAAAATGCTCTTTCTTTTTCTTTTCTACAAATGTGCATGGGAGAAATTTGCAGTGAGTTCCTGCAACCTGTCGCTATTAAGTCAAATGGATGTTTTGGCCACTTCAGCTGCCAGTACCCGTTCCCAGCATCTGTCTTTGGTGTCAATATGCCAGTGATTATGGAGGCTGCCTTGGGATCCGGCTGTGGAGGTGGTACAGCTTTGTGTATTATTGAATCTGATACATCCTCAGAAAAAACATTTTAAACTCAGATGCAGTATCTTCCTGGGGGGGAAAAAAGGGTTTAAATCTGCTTTCTTTCATTTTGTTCTCTAGCTTCTGGTGTGCTGTTAAGTCAGACGGACACAAGTAAGAGGATATAGAACAGCCTGGGTTACAGAAAATAAGCCGATGAAGATTACATGGAGCTACCACATGAAAAACAAAACACCATGAGGCTGAACAGTTTTGACAGATTTTGAAGGAAAGACATTTAAACAAAATTTTTGAACAAAGACCTTTCAAGGGGATAAGGAGTGTTATGTTTTATTTCACTTTACTTCAACTAGATAGAGAAATACAAGACAAAATGTATTTTAGAAAAATTCTCTGTGGGGTCAGTAACTTTCTGATTAGAGATTTGGTCTTACATTTCATCTGGCCTGTTCTAGGGGCTCCGCATGCTGTGTTCAGTTCTGTTAAAACTGGATGCCATTGGAAACTCTTGCTTTGTCCTTGCAATGCCCATCACATCGTTGCCTTGTAGAGATAATAGTTGTAGTGAGAGTTCAGATGCATTTGGATGAGCCAGATAGTGCCACAGAAATAAAAAAGTGCTTGAATTTGAAAACTTAGGCACAAACTTTAAAGATCAGCGATGCTTAGCTTTAAAGCTGGGTTAGATAAAAAAAGGGACCCTGTGAAGCTTGAAGCTCAAAAAAAATCCTGCATAGCCATGACAGGTGCCGAGAGAGCATATGAGGGCATACTTACATGAAGTATTTAAACTGGAAAGAACTGCCAAAAGATACCAAAGCAAGGGAGAGAAGTTGATGTGAAAATATTCTGAAGCAAAAATGCAAACCGTCCAATACCTTCTCTGGAGATCATTATAATTTCTGTTTTTGTGACACTTCAGCGATAACAATTTGCATAGTTAAGACACCATGCCTATGGCTTTATTTCATTTCAGTGCAAGTACTTTAGCTGCAGAACAAAAGTAAAGCAGTTTGATGTAATATGGATGTCTATTTGCACTCCTTTTAAGATAAACATTAGGCAATAACCATTTCTTTAGAGCCTGTATATTGTTCATATGACTCTCTCTCTTGTGTAACAGTTCATGTTCATCAACATGATACATTCTTGCCTGATTTTCCAGTTCTGCCTTTCATTGAGGATATTCTTTTCTTTCTCTGATTGCTTTTTCTTCTTAGACCATTACTCTAGTTGATAGCTTCAGGTTATCATTGTATCCTATCTCCCTCTCCAATAAGCCTATGATTGATACTAATCTTCCTCATGGGACACATTTATAGGATTCAGGATGGAAACTACTCTCTAAATCTTAGCTTTGTATGTGCTGACAATTTGCAAGGTTGCACCTTATATTCACTTCAGGTGGCTTAGGGGAAAACATCAGCACCTGGTAATCATGCTTCTAAAATAAGAAGAGAAATGTGCCCCACATACCAAAAGTTACCCTGCTGTTCATCTGCTGTGCTGCTCTCCTGCTCGTGTATTTTCTGGAACTAGAAAGGGCTCCGTTTCTATGGGTGGTCAATGTCCTGTAACCAAACTCATGCCTTTTCTTTCCAGTGAGAGAAGCCATATTTTAATTAATCTAATGGAAGCTTTGACTAGCAGGCAGTCCCCTGAAAACGAGTTAATGTGCCGGAAAACACTTCACACAAGCAGAAGACTCTTCACTGACTAATGTGCTTAACGGTACTTTTTCTAAGAAAATTGCTCCAGTGAAAGCCTTGTGGAGTGCATTTGTTGGGTTTTTTTCCTCTTCATATAGCCTCATGTTCTGAAATTTAATTAGACCTGTCTAAGGACCTTTTGAAAATAGGATTATCGTATTTTTCCTACAGGTTTTGCAGGTGCCCCTCTGTATGGTATCCTGGCAAAAAAAAATACTCCATTCCTTGGAGGAATAAAATATAAGGTGCTGTGATCCCTAGTGTGAGGAATGCAGGTGCTGAAGTTTGGCTATGTCACCGTCTTATCCAACATCTGAAGGCAGAGTCCAGTTATAAAACTAACTCAGAAGAATCAATGGGAAATGAAGATGCTAATGTTTCCACAACATTTGCATATTCAAGCTCCACAGGCCAAGAAACAAAGAGAAGTAATAAGAAATTCATTTGTTTTATCTTTTATCTTTTTAAACAGACACGCATTTATCTTATGAGCAGACTTGCCAGACCTTTTTTGAATTGCAAAGTTTCGCTGCAAATGCTTGTTATTTGGATTTGCATAAGGATTAACAATGTTGGGCAAGTGGTATCTCCTAACCCTTTCTGTTTACTTGTGTGATATCAGTCACTGGGATATAGTTTTCAAGGCAATCAGTGCTTTTAGTTCAGTGGATAATGCAGTTTGTTTTCATGGTAAATTCTCTAATGTTCCAAAAGTGTACTTCAACAATAATTATAAACGTATTTGCTCAGAGGATTTTTTTTTTTTCCCCTCTTGACAGCTTTCTGTACCTGCATAAGGTGCTCTTATCTGGCATAAGGGTTAAAGAATCAAAATTTATGAAACTTGAGGGGGAAGTCTGAGCTGGCATGCAGAGTGTAGAAATTAAGCTACGCTCCCTATATGAACATACATGTGAAAATGTCATGGTCAAAGCAAAATAATCTCTTAGATCAGAACTTGGCACCACAAAAGCAAAACTCCCAGAGACTTTAAAAGGGCATTTACCTCAGCAAGCTGAAGTTCAAAACTCTTCTCATGCTTTAGGTGTTTCAGTTTGGTTTTTTTGCTCCAGCTTTCTATACACAGAAGTGTTACCTACAATATTCCAATATGCATCTGAATGACTTTAACTGTTCAGAGAAGACTGGCTTGATAGCATCATTTCATAGATGAGACTTGAAAAAGAGCAAACTCTTACATCTTGTATGTGGTTGGGGTTTTTTTCATTTTTTATTCCTGTCATAGCATTCCGTCAATATATTACAAACCAAAAATAATCAGGGAACCTGCATTATTTTCACAGGACCATGCGTTTCACAGTCCTTGCATTGTGGAAATCACTTCTGAAATGCACAGCTGTGCTTCACTAATGAGACAGGTTGAGCCCCACAGCTTGCTGCATTGGCTTACAGAACACAAGTTACTTGGCAAATGTGAAGCCTCAGGGTTTCTGTTCTACTTTAAGGTGGTTGTTGGGAATCTCTCAAAGAAAAGCACATTTGGCCTTACAGTTTCCAGTCTTTTAGGGAAAATACTAAGGAAGAAACAGTAGAAACAATACATGTATCTTGTCATGAGGGATGGACATAATGGCATGAGAAGCTTTACACTTCCCATGTAGTGGTGAATGACAGGGCAGTGCTGAATGACAGGGGCTCACCAGAGCTGGAGCATTCAGCTGTTTGTGATGTGCCAGCAACAGGCTGGGCATGGCTGGAGCTCCCGCAGAGCTTGGGATATAGTTGTGACTGGGGGATTGTCCTCCAAGCTTCTGGGAGAGGAGCACTGGGAAGGAGCAGCCAGCCTGGTGGAGCAGTGGTTCCAAGCCAGCAGCTTGTGAGAAACCTCAGAGCTGCTCAAAACTACAAGAAAGTTAAAAAAAAATTGAAGCTGCCAGGACAAAATATTGTTTCACAGGCAAAGCCTTAATTATTTAGTGTTGTTGCTGGTGGCTGATGACCCAGCAATAAAGAGCAAGCCATAAGTAATAAATTGCACTGAACATGGTCTGAACTCAGGGTTCATTAGCATCACGTAGGAAATGTTGATTAAGTTCTGTGAACAAGGCAGAGAACATAAAAAGCAAATACTGAGGTAACATACAGTGAGTATCCCAAGCTGCTTAGGCCAGGCACAATGGGCACCAGGTGGGGGAGACATGAAACTCCTTCCAATGAAATCACCTGCTCTGTAACAAAAAGAGAAAGCGAGGCTGCTCTGGAATGGTTGTTTGCTTGGTTTGATTTGGTGCTGTTGGTGGTGTTGTTGTGGCCAGGTCATCATTGCCAAGATAAAATACTCTGGCTTTTATTTATAGAGCAGAAATTTTTACGCTACTGATAATGGAGTGATCTGAACCCAGGGGTCTTGAAAGTAGGTCATTAAGTACTCAGTATAAGAACAAGTGTGTTTTACAGTGTTCGTGATTTTACTGGAGAGAGCTGTCTTCTAAATCTTGGCTTTAAAATCAAAAGACTTCTATAAGCAAAAAAGAAAATTATCATTTGATTTCATCACAAAGTAAATAATTATATCTGAGAATAACATGTTTTGTATCAGGAACAACATTTTTCAATTTATTCTTCTCGAGCACTTGAACACTAAAGTGTCTGAAAATAACATTTTTCGATCATTGGACAATATAGATTTTAAAGTCAATAACAGAGCAAATTGCCTCAAATTGGAAAATACAGAAACAACCATGGCATTGTTTTTTGTTCCATTAACCAAATCAGGCGTTTGTGATAGAGCAGCAGCACTTCTGGGCTGATCTCTGGAAGTGGAAGTTGCCAGGAGTCAGTGTGGCCTGTGGGAACACTTGCAGCAGTGCAAAGCTGCACTTACTCGTCGTGGCCACAAAGGTGCTGTTACGGGGTTTGCCCCATGACAAAGTTCCCCTGCTGCCTTCATTCCCTTGGGATAGCCCATCTGTCCTTGAAAAGCACCAGCTGATTTGCCATCT
Organism: Mohoua ochrocephala; assembly: GCA_013398855.1. NCBI lineage: Eukaryota > Metazoa > Chordata > Aves > Passeriformes > Acanthizidae > Mohoua > Mohoua ochrocephala. The sequence continues at coordinate 861,179 of VZTA01013818.1, read as the reverse complement.
TTTGGGGCTCCACACTGTGAACTTGCACTGTAACCTCTGTTCTCCCTCTCCCCACTCGTGTCTTGAGGTGACTGGAACTGAGAGGTGATTTGGGCAATTTTTTTGGACAGTACTTGGCTCATGTACTGTCCAAGTGCCCGGCCTGTGTTATAGCAGTAGCCACATGCTCTGCCCTGTCACAAAGGTGCTGTCCATGGAGTTCAGGTGCACATGAACTGTGGCTGCTTATTAACAATGGGTACGATTCAATGTCAGCAGCTTTTACATGCATGATATGTTACACTTCAAAGTAATTAATAAAGATGCTATAAAACTCGCCTACCTCTCACCCCATCCCTTTTGAAGCAAGGCTCCTGAAATGTAACTCATATTTCATGGGGTTTGCTTTTTTTCCACTTTGCTTTTTTTCCAAAATATCACTGTAATAATTACTGTAACAGCGTTTTCTGTGGAGTTAATGTTCTTCTGGCTTAATGGCCCCTGGTTATTCTCAGGCCATCAACTTTTTCCAGCTGGTCATCAATCCCAAAGAACTGCCTTGTGCCTCCATTATTATTGCTTAAGTAGATGACATTTCTGGTGCCACCGCTGCCTCCCAATGAGATGATATTACAGCCAATGGCTTTTTTCCCCCCTTTGCTTTCACCGTTGTCAAAGCATTATAAACAGCTGGTGTGAGAATGTTGTGGCTGTTCACTGTGAATTCCTCTGACAGTTTCTGGGTGCGAGTTTTGTAGACTTCAGCTGGAAGAATCTGAGTGAGGCAACTGAAAATTACTTGCCTAGAGCAGCTACAAGGGCTCAGCCCCCATGCATCATTCAGGAAGTGGCTGGGCAATATCTGACTCTTTCAGTCTAAAGACTTTTTCCCAGAAGGAACATTTTTCAAACAAGATCTGGGACAGATGTTCTGGGGGGTGTTAATGGTCATTATGTAGCCTCAGCCCTCTCCCCAGGTTTCCACAGCCCTGCTGATGGCTGCCCTTGTTTCCTAACAACTGATGGATTCTGTGGCAGACTTTTTAAAAAGAAACGAGGAAGCTGTAGCTCAGTAGGCCAGAAACCGGCAGAGATTGTTTAGGTGAAAATGCCTTGCTGTGTGGATATTCAAACCTGTGTGAGTTAACATTGGTGCTGACTACATTTCCTTTAACCTCATTAGCACCTCGTCTTGCTTTCCCAAGCATGGTGGTGGAGCAGCCAGCTCACCTCAGAGCCTTTCACTAGGTAATTCATCAAAGTGGCAGATGAAAGCTTAAAGGAACATGCATGTAAATACTGCATTAGGAACCTTGGCTCACAAAGGCATGAACATTTTCACCATATCATTAGCTCCGGATTACAGTCCATAGGTGTGAAAGGGACTTTGTTGATTGGGGGAGAAGGAGATACAAGGCGTACTGGTTGTATCACTGTGCATATTGTATAGTTTTGTTATTTTTTCTTCAATTAAAAAGCATTAAGGATTCATTAGCTAATCTCATAGCAAAAAGAATCTCAGACTGCAATTGCAACCACTTAGTACCTTCAAAATTAAAACACTCGCATTAAGTACTGGGGGCAAAAGCATTTTCAAACAGGGGCCTGAGATTATGTCAAACCCACATCATGTGTCCTTTTCAGCTTTAGAGTTTTAAGGTGTGCCTCGTTGCAGGCTGATTTAGTCATTGGATTCCTGTATAGGTGTAGATCAGAATGATCAAGCGACCACAGCTCAGTCTCTATGCCTGGGGTTTTTCTGGTGGGTCTTTTTGTTGGGCTGGTTTGGAGATTTTTTGGGGGGTGGGTGGGCATTGTTGTTTGTTTGCTTTGTTGTTGTTGTTTGTTGTTTTTCAAATAAACTAAGATACACACCAAGTGCAAGATACTATTTCCTGGAGGGCTACCAAGGCACACCCTCAAACAGTCTTTATTTACCTCACAGTTTATTGCGTTGTTGTTAGAAGGTAGCACTTTGGGGATACTCTTAACCCTTGCTCTTTTTAGTTCTCATGCTGAGCAGTAGATAGTGACATACTCCTATATAATTGATACCTGTGGTGATGGCAAACTTCAGTAACATGATTTATCATGCATTTTCATTTTCATGAAAGCTTGTTTTACACTTCTGCTTCCATTAGGTCAGCACTCACCGAACAGGCACCTCCCGTTTCATTTTACTGTGTAACTTTTAAACATGACCTGACAAGGTAGCAAAGGTTCAGTGCACTAACTCACTGTCATGTAAAATATACACAGACATTACTGACCAGCTCTGACTGTTGAACCATAAAGGAGGCACGAGAGCACTGCAGCGGTCGTGGCACAGCTTGCAAACAGCATGGAAGGATTGGGCCAAGGTATCAATCTCTTCCCTTAGCAAAATGTCCTGACCCCAAGGTTGAAAAGCTATTTACACATGAACTTAGGAGGCCTTAGGATTTATTATTTCCTGAAAAAAAAAAAGGAAGAGGAAGAATAAAAAATACTCCAATTACAGCTATTATGGCAAGTGGAAGAAGTACAGTCCTAAGCAGCTGGGAAGAGTAGAGAAGTTGTTGTGATTTCTGTTTATGAGGCAGCAGTGCAAAGGAGGATTTACACAATGGACTTAGCTCCACAGAGGAACTCTTAAGTGCTGTACACCTAACACCACATTCCCCCCAAAAATGTACAGGTAATGTGTCCTCAGCTATTTAGGAAGACTGCCGGGAGAGATTTGTGTACATTGCTCTGAGGTTTTTGCTGTAAGACATGCCATGAACATGTAAAGCACAGCTGTGTAGTGAAAGGGAAGATGTCTACAGCTAACTGTGCAGTGTGTGTGTCTTTGCAGCCGTTAAAGATGCACTGCAAGAGCTGCGCGCTGGTCACCAGCTCGGGACACCTCCTGGGGAGCAGACAAGGTGACAGGATCGACGAGAGCGAGTGCGTCATACGGATGAACGACGCGCCCACCCGGGGGTATGGCAAAGACGTTGGCAACAAAACCAGCCTTCGAGTCATCGCACACTCCAGCATTCAGAGGATCCTGCGAAATCGCAACGAACTCTTAAATATGAGCCACGGTGCTGTGTTCATCTTCTGGGGCCCGAGCAGCTACATGAGAAGAGATGGCAAAGGCTTGGTGTACAACAACCTGCAGCTGATGAACCAGATACTGCCTCAATTAAAAGTGTATATGATTTCTCGCCACAAGATGCTTCAATTTGATGACCTTTTTAAACGGGAGACTGGAAAAGACAGGTGAGAACTTACATGGATACACCTAGGGGATGTCTCAGAGTAGTAAAATAATGCAATTTATACATACCAATTTCAGATCTGCTCAGAGGGACAATCACGCCCATTAAATCCTCTGCCTCGTGAGCTGTAACGTGGCATGACACGCCAAATAACATCACTGGTAACATAAGTAAAAAACACGCATCAAAATGATTTGTGTGGAGTATTGCCTCATCAGCCTGGAATACCAGAGTCTGGATGTACTGTTTATAGAGTCGAGGAGGCAGGAGCTGTTTAAATCTCACTTTGGGGTAATATACCTTAAAGTTTTTTCACTGATTCTGAAAAATTAGAATGGATAGGTTATGTTTTCTTATAGAGGAAATGCCACCATTCAGTGAATTATAATAGCTGTTTATTGAATTTAAGCATTCTTGGAACATTGCAGCTGTAAAGCTTCTTGTAAAACAAATAAACATTAGTCATACATTAGGTGCTTCAGAACAGTTCATCTTATCCTTGCAACTGGAAAATGGAAAGTTATTATGATAGTTACATCTTTATGAGACTGTTTATGAGACTTGTAGGCTGATCTTCAAATCAAATTTGTGGTAAGTGACCCACTGCAGTACTCGAGTATTTTCACACATAACGTTTGAAAATGGGCATTCAAACCAAATACTTCCCAGCATGAAAGACATTTATTTTTAATGAAGTTCTATTTTTTTTACTTATTAAATATGCTGCTGTAAAAATGGCACAGGGTTCCCACTTAGCTACAGATGAAGAGGTAGGTTTATTGTGCAGTAACTCACGGTCAGATTTGCCAGCTTACAAATACAAAACATGCACACCAAAGCTTGGAACAGGGATCAATCCTCTTGTGGACAGGGAAGACTTGAGCACAGATTTCATTTTCTGGGCTACATGAGAAAGGCAGAACCAATGTTAGAGGAAACTGTTGTATCCTCTTAGGTGAAGGCAACGTTTGCTTGGCATTTGCTGCCTTTGTCACACCCCGCATGGTTTGCTTGCAGAGCTCTGTTCAGTTACAGTGGATCTGAGTTCCTGGCTGACTCAGGCTCACACCAGAGTACAGAGTAACTTGGTCAGTTTTGTAACATTAAAGGTTCTTCTCTTCATCTTCCAATTGGTGTGTTTGGGTGTCTGCCAGAACAAGGAGGAGGGATAACAAGGGGAGATACCCTGCCAGTTGTGATATGTTTGTCTTTTCCAGAGTAATGCAAAGTGAGGTGCATTAAGAAGGTGAATTAAGCATTTGAGCCCTTCAAGAAAAGTGCAGAGGGTTATCTGTGTGCTCAGTATTTGCAAAGGCATGGAAGTCAACAAAGCTGTAACCTGGCCACCACGAGCCCCAGGGGGAGGCCCTGGACACAAGGAATGCACACTGCCATTCCTGATCCTGGATTATGCTTTTGGTGATCCAGGGTAGCATCACGTGCTGTCCCCAGTTCTGAGGAACAGCTTCCCTCCTCTGCTTCAGCCTCAGAACTTCAGTTCTGCCACAGGGAGCCAGGGTCCCATTCCTTCCCTGACATTGCCAGGATCCTGTTCTTTTTCTGACACATGCTGTGCAATTTCAGGCAAGCTGCTCTTTCTGGTTCTGCATCACCCATCCAGAGCCAGAGGCCTGTAGTGAGTGTGTGATGAAAGCATTTCTTTTTCTGCACAGGCACCAGGCTCAGCTCCTGAAATATTCTCAAGGCATTTGAGCCATTAATGACATTATAACAAGTTTATAGTGAACTCAGTCATGGGTACCCTGAACTCCCAGTGTGAATCAAGGGCACTCAGATGCCAGCAAAATTCAGCCTGAGGAACAGGCCCTGTTGATTTTAATAAACTTCAGGCTCTGCTATATATGAACCACTCCTTTAGAGGGCACAGACAGCATACTTGAAGGGCTGAGAAGATTAAAACGGGAGATGAAAATAAATGAACAAGCAGCACAGAAGAAAGGGAAGATGAAAAGAAACAAGGGTAGGAAAGAATTTGTAAGGGAGAAAATTTAGGTACTTGTGGGGGCAGGAGCAGAACATTGTACAGTCCAGAATGCTGCTGTTCCCCGGGAGGTTTCTGCTGAGCTCTTGACATTAGTGCCTACAAAAAACAAAGGAGAGAGAAGCATGATTGCAAGGTTGCATTAATCAGACTATTCATTTCTGTCCTGAAAATTATGAGAAAAAAGGTAATTGGATATATTGTGCTTTTTGGGAAAAAAAAAAAGATTTGGAAATGAAGAAAAACCTTCAGAAAACATTGCCAGTTAAATAGTATGGTGAAAGACAAAGGCTGCAGAGCAATATACTTGGCATTATAAAGTAACTGTACTTGAAAATAACTTTATAATTGAATAAGGGTACATTAAGAAAATACGATTCAGAACCAATATTATAGTAATTAGATAAAAGCAGCATAAATGAAATAACTGCAGGAAGAGTATTTCCATAGAGATTATAAATGAGATTTTGGTGGAGCAGAAAGGCCTTTAATTGTAATTTAGTGTGCACTACAGAATTATCAGCACAGTATGTTAGTTCATCATATAAAAGCATATCTGATAATTTCCCCTAATAAGCACATGACAGTTCTTCATATTCTCTCATTACTGCTGATTAGGTATAAAACCAGTATTCTTTTGTTGGGCTCTTGCTCAGATCTTTTACGAAATGCAAGACACTGTAACCCTGTTTCTGTGTTGCTGTCCTACAGACACAGTATTTAAAGACGGCAGAATGGCACTTTAGTGAATTTTTAAATCTTTATTTGATTATTTAGCTTCTAAGCTAGTTTATTTATATTCACTTGTTCTCCTGTTTACTGATAACACTAAATGACAGCCTAAGCGTGTGTAAGCAGAAAGAAAACTAAGCCAGCAGAGAGCCTAGCTGGGTGTCCTGACCCGTGCAAAGCTTTGGTCGTGGTCTGGCTGCAATTGCTCCCTCGGTTTTGGAATGTAAGTGTTGGGCACCTGGAACAGTGGACTCGTGCAAGCTCCAAAGCACTCTTAGCCTGAATGTGTTCCTGAATTATCCAGTGGTTCAGAGCTCAGAAACTCTGAGGTGGCAGAGAAGCAAGTTTTTTTGGCTTTTCCCTACCATTCTCTTTCCTAATAATTTTGAGCCAAAAATTCTTACTTACTGTTTTATATTGTTGCTGAGCCTGAAGGCCTCTGCTGTGCTTATGACCCAGCTATGACATTGTGACAAACTGCACCACCACCCCCAAGCTTCAGTGCACAGTCAGAAAATAAATAAGGCCCCATAATTGGAAATGAGATGCTTATAACATGTCATTCTCCAAATGCTAGCGTAGCTTGAAAGTGTGTCAGGAGCAGTAAAAATGTGTGTTTCAGGAGTTTATACATTACCAGGTGATCCGCTAAGGACAGGACAAATTACCTAGGCTCCCCAGCATCCCCCAGGCATATTTAGTTAAAGAATTCCCTTATGTTTAGAAGTGTCTTTTAAGCAGCTGGCACAGACGCCACCACTTTTTTTTTTCTTTGCAGTAGTCTGATTCCCTGAGGAAATGGGAAACCTTGTTACAAGGCATTCCTCAATCTGACAGTGCTCAAAACATCTCCTCCTACTGCCCTGTAGGTGACCTACTTGGAACCAGCTTGTTTAGCATTAGCTTGGGAAGCTGCGAGGTGGCTCCTGTCGGCTGAATTAGATGTTAGTGATTGCTGGCACTTGCTTGCAGTGGCTTTTGTGGCCTCAGGACCCTGCTTCCAAGACTGCTCCGCATCTTGCTATCACTGGGTAAACTGTAAAAGATGGCCTTGGAACTTGGGCCAGGACCTGGGATTCCCAGGTGACTTCTGTGAAGAGAACCTCATGTTTTCTGCTGTGCTTTTTTTTGGGGGGGTGTGACAAAGTCTCACAGGTATCATGGCAGATACAGGTGTGGGGGAATGGGATTAACATAGGTCCAACATGAATACATTCTGATAGAGTGCCCAGGCCTTCCCAGAGCCTGTGCTTGCTCCCTCAGTGCCTCAGCTTTTGTAGGAGATGAAGGGAGAGCCTGTCACTGTGACAGGCTGTCAGCAGGAATCTGAAGACTCTTTGGGCTGCAGATAACACAAGCTTGAACTTCTTCCTGTGGGACTTTCCTAGCTGGATGAGGAGCCGTTAGGGAGAACTCCTGTCTTATTCTTTAACAGCTTTTGAAAGGAGACCTCTGAGTGAACTCGTTTTTGCTGGAGCAAACACCCGAATTTATGTGCCTCCATGTCTAAGAGAGGTGCCAGTCCCCACACATGCCCTCGTGACACTTCTAAGATGTTTTCTTTGCTGGCATTTCCTTAATCCTCCCATTCCAAGAGTGCCCACCCCGCCCCAACACAGAGCCAGTACAGGAACTTAACACAGGACTGGGAATTCCAGTGCATGTGCCAGGCATCCAATAACCATCATAGAACCCAGCTCTTAGAAACTAAACAGCACTGCCAAGCACATGAGAGGAACAGGAAACGTTACTGGTGCCACTTCGCAGATGAGAACCTGTGATACAGCAAAATTTAAACACAACTTGTAAATCCCTTTACACAGAGGTATCTCGTACTTTGCATAATTTATGCTGGGATCAGTTGAGCTGCTTTTAAAGCCGTGTCCCAGCCTGCAGTGAAGGCAGGAGAGGTGCTGCCTTAGAGGGCTTCCTGCCAGCACTGTCATTCCCATTCAAAGGTTCCCCCCAGGCAGGGAGGGCACCTGGGGTAGCTCCTAGGATGAAGGATTTCTCAGGCTGGCCATGGGACGGTCATAGCTGCAGCCAACTAAAGAGTTTCCTACCAGGAGTCACAGTGAAGGGCTGGGAGCTTCTAGAAACCAAGTCAAAGGGCCAGCTAAATATTAACGTCGCTGTGCCTAAAATGCATTACAGTGAGGGCAGTTTCTGCCTAGATTATTCCACTGTCAGGAGGCACCAGAAAAATCATTAAATGATGGACGAGCAAAGTAGTCTTGGTTGCCCAATTTTCAAAGCCTTTTACGAGAATGAAGAAAATGCCGAGAAATTGCTTCAGAATGAATGAATAAATAAATAAATAAATCTCAAGAATTATTTGCCAGCTTAGAAACTTAATTATGTTTTTGCTTTCAGGAAGATATCCAACACTTGGCTTAGCACGGGCTGGTTCACAATGACTATCGCATTAGAGCTCTGTGACAGGATAAATGTTTATGGCATGGTGCCACCGGATTTCTGCAGGTAGGATTTATTTTGGAACCATTATTAGCCAACAAAGTTAATGCTACAGATAAATATCTGAATCTTTTAATCTTTTTTGCTCTGCAACAAGTCTTCAGTCCTCTTAAAGCAATTAATTAAGATGTCCCATGATCTCATTCTGAAAACAACAAACGACATTTAATTACGTTATATAAAATATTTTAAAATTTTGTTTGTACTGTGGGAGAATTAATCCATCTTGTTGCTTTCTTTTCATTTCTGAATATTTATCAGCTAAAAGTAATGCAATAATTGGCATGAAATTAATCTGAAGAAAGAAGTACTGGAAAACATTACTTTTAATTTGTTTTTCGAGTTCCCCCCAAATTAATAGAGGAACAGTGTTCTCACAGTGACTAGTTTCTAAATTGAACCTTCTGTGCAAATCAAATTAAGATTGTTGTACCTCTGTCACATGAATGCCAATCTTGCAGCTTCCTAAATAATCCCCACGAAACCCCTCCCCCTGAATTTGGACCCAGAGAGTCAGTCCTGCAATCACCCATTTTGGGCGTGGCAGGGGGTGGGGCACAGGAGGCAGAAGCAGCACAAATTCTGTCGCTGGAAGCCGCTGTACAAAGGAGCAGCTTGTGCACATTTTCCAGCGGGGTTGTGCCTCCAGCTCCGTTCAGAATGCAGACCCCAGGTCCTGGTTAAGGTTTCCCATTATGGATCAGTGACACAGGAAAAAGTCCTCAGGGCTTCTAGTGCTGGACCAAAATTACATTAGCCGAAATTACAAAGTACCAGTATGAATACAGACAAACTTGTATTACATCAGCAATATTGATGCTGACATAAGTCTCACCTGCCCACCCAGCACTAGCCCAGCACTGAGTGGTTCCTACCCACGGCCAGTGCTGATCCCACTTGCTCTGCTGGGTGACCCATGAAGAGCTGGAACCAGTCCAGAACGAGGTCTCAGTGCCACGTTCTATCACCTGCTCACAAACCCCTTTTACCAAGAAGTACTTGCTTAAATTTCCTATTGCACATGTAGTGATCTCTCTCAAGTCTGGTTCATTGGGTAATTCCAGATGCCTCTCAGGGGCAGGGAGGGCAAGGTGGCAGTGCTGGGTTAGTCTCAAAGAATGGGACTGCTTTGACTTTCCTCTGAGCACTTAAAAGGAATCTGCATTTGTCTTGGGCATGTTGTAGAAATCTCTGAAGAAATCACAGCATAAAATGTCAACACTTTGTGAGAATTTCTACAAATTATAACAAAACACTGATGATAAATGCTGTGATGTACTGCCAGACTTCATCATGAATTCTCCAAGGAAAACAGCAAACTAGATCAGATATGCCAGGCAACACAAATACCTTCTACAGCACAGCATCTCATTCCTTTGTCATCGCAGTTGGCCAAGACATACTACTTCAGTTTCTGTAAGTGGCTGGTCTTTCTTACTCCAGAAGTGGCTGTATTCCAGTGTCACATGGAAGTAATTCTTAAATTGATTACCTAAAAATACAGAAGACAGCATTTCACTGCAAAATAATGTGTAATCCTGACTTTTCAGACAAAGCCAGAATAATTTAGATACATATTAAAAAAACCCAACTAAACCCAAACTGTTCTAAGAGACACTAAAAATGTCACTGAAACAATATAAAAGGTTTCATAGAATCGATACGCTGAAATCAAATGGACTTGAATTATAACACAAGAAAGGCTGTAGATCAATCCTACCAGTGACAGATGTAATTATTCTTACAACCTGCATAAAAAAATCCTAACATAAAGGTATGCGCACCTGGTTGTAAAAAGGGAAAAGGTCATTTCTTAATCAAAGTAATATGAAGTGTCTTTATTTCAGCTTGATTCCCCAGGTGATGAAGGGGAAAACTGTAGTTGCCATGCCGGGAAGAAGCTGTCCATGAAGATCTGTGAAAGGAGTTTCTTGCTATAAACAGGGTTAACCTTAGCTTGCTCTTCAGCCACTCCTTAAGAAGTTAAAACGAGTTCTTCCTTTCAAAGAAATAAGACAACAGAACAGAATAGCAGAAAGAAAGAAATAGTCTGTAATTGTAAGCCACATTTCCTGGTTTTCAGTCAGACAGAATAAGAATCTACCATTAAAGTAAAAAAAATCAAAACAAAAAAACCCAACAGATCAACAAAAATGTGTGTGTGCTAGATGGTGTGGGCATCCTAGTTGTTGTGCAACTAAAGAACCATTAAGATTGGAAAAAAAAAACCAAAAAAAACCAAAAATCTTATTTCTATTCAGAATTAATATCACCAAATGTATAACTTCAGCAGATAGATACCCATTCATTTTTAAGTATTAATTTGTGGAATAAGTAATGAGGGTAGTGATCACTGTCATGGAACTAAATTAGTGTCACATCTGTAACGTGAAGGACACCTCAAAGGTACCGTGAATATCGTGCTGTTGATTCTGCTACAAATTATTAGCTTAAGATCATTAACCAAATTGCTTTGCACCCCGTGCAGGAAAAATAGTCTAGGAGTCTGGAGAACAGACTGAAAGATTTGTCACTATTAATTGCAACGAAGTGGTTTAGATTCATTTCTATTTACTTTCACTGGACACTGGGTTTTATAGCTGAACTGTGCTTGGTGTCCTGATTATTATAAATTTCTAGTACTTTACAGCAAAGCTATATGTACTTTCAAATCCCTTTGCCTGCTACAGATTTATGCTATAGTAAGGGTTAATGGCTTGATATTGCTCTCATGCTGCTAAATACTTCTGACTTGTACATTCTGTAATAAGATGAAAGCTTGTGCTTCCGTGCACATTGCAAACATTTTTGGAAAGTGTGCACACCTCTCACTCTTTTGTCCCAGTACAGGCAAGCCATCTTGCTGTATTTTTTCCAGTGCCCAGAGATCCAATCCTAGCCTTTGCTGGAGCAAATTAGCACCCCAGATAAGAAGCATTTCCCTGTCAGAACTCCCTTTGGCAGCCCTGAACTGGGACATGCAGGATTCTCCTCTTGCCTCCCTTCAGCAGCAGCCTGACAGTGGTGGCCAGATACCACGGCAATTCCTGAAGGCACTGCAGTGCTGCTACTTCCCTTTGTGGCTGCTCAGCAGCAGGGCTGGGAAGGACAAGACAAGCCTGAATGAGTTTGTAGGAATTCCAGCCCCTGTCTGTGGGATTATGGGCAGCAGGGACAGAAAGGCTGGTTCCCTGCAGGTCTCAGGGTACTCATGTACACAAGGAAAACTCAAGGGGTTAGTGAGATGAACCCTCTTTAACTCTTCTCCTCCTCATGGGCCTTCTGGAACTCCCAGAAGCTTAAAACTTAATTCTGAGCCTTATTTTAACTAATATGAATAATTTTTGTTCCAGTTATTGAACCAGATAATTTTCCTAGAAGAATCCTCATTTGACTGCCAGGCTATTTTCCATGATAATTCACCTGAAAATTGTTATTTGAAATACTTTAGTGTTTTCTTACCTCTCTCTCTCTGTCTCTCCATTCAGTTCCTTTAAATCAAATGCAAAGCAGCAGTTGTTGCTGGTTACATTTCCTGGAGCTTATCAGGGCTTGACGGGAAGAGAGGCTCACAGGACTGTAAGCTGTATGTGAGCTAGTCCTGCTCCCTGGTCCATATGCCTCACCTCATTACCTTAATAAAAAAATGCATACATGGTTTGGAAAACAGGACTAATTACAGGGGTCAGGGAAATGGGGTCCTGGGAATAGAAGGCAAAAAAATTGTCTAGAAATATTCATTGCCCTCACCCACCACCTTGCCCATCACTCAACATATAAATGACACTTTATTCACCCATCGAGATATGAATTACTTTACAAAGTGTGTGAATACCTATAGTTTTAGAGGGTTGATTTATTATGGCTCTTCATTTCTAAGGAAAAAGGCTGACCAGAATGTGGTATGGGGTGGCCTGGTTTTCCTTTTCTTTTGTGCTGTACTTCCAGCTTTTGCTGTAGGTGGATACCATCTGTGGGAAAATGTGCACTCAAGTGGCAAACAGTAGCTGACTGACAGGGGTACAAGCACTTCCACGGGTGCTGTGCTGGCAGGTGATCGGGCAGAAGGTACAGGATATTTTACAGAGGAACCTCCCCAGATTCCTCCCAGCTGTGATATTAATATGCATGCAGAGTCTGACAAAATACTGATTAATGTCCAGTATCAGTCAGTGATAAAACAGCATCTGTTTTAATGTTAATAAATGAGGTGGCAAGCAATTTCCGTATAGAAATTACTCATGCATTTCATTTGCTGGTGACACAAGCTAATTGCAGAGTTAGAAGATAACACAGCACAGTTAATTTGGGTTATGCTGTACTCAAGCCAGAGTTCAAATCCAAAGCTTACTAGCATGCAATCTAGGGGAATCCAGAATTCTCATAAAATGAGAAGGTCCTCCATATTTAAATGCCTTTCAGAATTCCTAAATCCAAATGACAGCTTTTGGAATTTAGCCTTAAAATCTCCGTCAGCTGCAGAGTACTTGTAGAGAGGTCTCTATCCACCAGGCCCCGTTCCTGCACTGATCCCACCCCCCCAGTTCAGCCAGCAGACCTGCACACAAGGCTGGGCAGCTCCCAGCACGGGGTGCCTGAGCCCCACAGGCTGCCTGGACTGAGCTCCTGCCTCTCCCACCTGCCAGACCCCGTGCACCAGCTGCTTCTGGGCTGCTTCTGGTGGGATGGTGCACAGGATGCAGTGACCTGTTCCAGCCTGGCAGGAGCTAAGGACATCCACTTAGGATACACTGGTGTTAGTTCAGAGCCTTCCACGGAATGTGGAATCCTTGGCTTCAAAAACACCTTGCCTTGGAGGTGATGGGACCAGCAGCCTCACAGGCTCATTTTGCCCCATTAACTGGGGCTGCATTTTTCCCAAGTCTGTTGGAGATACGATTTCAACTTCACTAATCCTAAATTTAAAGCAGTAAATTTACACCAAGCAGTACAGGTTTACCCTCAAGGACCCAAGAGTAAAATCCGGCTTCAGAGCAAGAAGGAAGAGCAGTCTAAATGACAGGCAGAGGCCTACTTATTTAGTAGTTCTTAACAAAAATACACCACATGGAAATGTATCCTATTAGATTTACAGGAACCATACAAATGATTCATTTAGGCGACAGTAAGAGGTCCAGTGTATCAAAAAAGTGAAAAATTAATTGAAGATTGAGTTCTAATAGTTGTAGTTTAGAAGTAATAAATTTCTATATGAAGGGCAGCCTTAGATTACAAATACGTTTTCTGTAGGTGAGGTGATGAAGGATTTTGTTTCACTCTTATGTATTCCAGTGAGAATATATTTCATAAGTTTAGAATCCATCTTATTCTAGAAATGTAATTTTATTGTTATTCTGGTCTTGTAAGATTGATCACCATGTTGTGTTACGAGGAAGCCAGATTGATCAAATTAAAACGTTAATCTAAAGCACAAATGGAAAGCAGCAGCAATATCACACATTACCTCTGCATATACAATATGGATAACGGCAGAATAAGAAAAATTAGAAAATTGCGTAGGTGACAGAATTACACAGTAAAAATAATGACCAGCACAGACTACTGACAGATTGTGGATGCATTCATTTGAAAGTGAGCTTAAATATTAGCTCTTCAAAATGAAAATAATCAATTGTATATTAGAGCTGACAGCCCTGCATCTGTATCAGACTTCCTGCTCTGTGCTAGGGTCCTGTTCAGCTCCGGCTTTAACAAGAGCAGCTCCAAGGCTTCACTTAATGCCGATAACTGGGAAATTTCCTGCCACAGCAAAACAGTTGGTAGCAACTGGGGAGAGAGGGATACGATTGGATAATTCTGTCTGGGACAGCTTGCTCTCTTTGAATTTATGACAGAGAGAGTTGTGTGAGTTCCTGTCAGCCCAAAATGCCTGTGCCCAAAGTAAAAAACCATAATGGGTATAGGTTAATGTAGAGATTAAAACAAAAGGAGAATGAATTGCTCTGGCTTATTATAATACGAATGTGCCATTTACAGAATGTTACATGGAAACACTGAGGTCAGAACTGCTAAAATGAACTTTACCCTAAGTATCTAATTGGTGTTTGGCATATCCTGTGTGTCACCACCAGTCACTCATCTCCCGCTGGGAAATGTGAATGAGTTCACAAGGTCAGACGGATACTATGGGTGAACTGTTTTAATTTTTAGCTTAGATACATGAAAGCTGCTGTTGTAAAATAAAGAACTCATTTGTGCATCAGACGTTTGATTAAAACCCCAGCAGCCTGTCCCACTGACCTGGCATGCAGACACTCATTGAAGTTGTGGTCTCGGAACCTCGCACAGCGTGCTGGGAATGTTCAGCTGAGCTGATGTGACACAGATAACCACCTCCATCTATCGTCTTCTCTTTCTTCCCCCAGTTCAGTAAATACCTCTGCAAGACCTTTTACAAATAACAATCTAAATTTAAATCTCTTCTAAGCAGTTTACTTCAAATTTCATAGTAGTAACACAGCTCTGCAGCACTCTCCCTTGTTTCTGAGCTACTGTTGTCCTTCATTTGACTGGGAGGAAGAGGATTAAAGGAGAGCAGAAGAAAAAGCAAAGAAAACACCTTTGCCCCATTCTGATGTATTAGAAAGGCAAGAAAAAAACCAGCTACCTAGTTTAACTGGGAGAAAAAGTGGATTTGAGCTCATCGGTTCATTAAAGATAGCATCTTTTCAATCAATGAAAAAGAACATCTTAGGCTTCCATCTCTTTTCTTTTTTCCACAGGGATCCTAATCATCTTTCAGTACCTTATCATTACTACGAACCTCTGGGACCCGACGAGTGCACAATGTACATTTCCCACGAGCGGGGCCGCAAGGGCAGCCACCACCGCTTCATCACCGAGAAACGCGTCTTCGAGAACTGGGCACGGACATTCGACATCCACTTCTTCCAGCCAGACTGGAAACCAGAACCGCTCACTGTAACCCACCCCCAGGTGAAACCGCTGGCCTGAGGGACGGACGCACAAGCCCGGTCACAGTCGCCTCCCGTAGCAGCCTTTGGACCTTGTGGGCCAGCACGGCAGCCTGGAGGAGAAGGGTAACAGGGTCTGCAGCTGGCACCTGCAGCAGCAGTCAGGGAGTTGGCATGGAGGAGCAGCACACACCAAGAGTACTTTCTGTTAAACTGTATTAACCCAGTCCATCACCTTTTGGGGCCATCTGACTTCCTGTGTGTGTTTGTGATTCGTGAAACACAACCTGAGTGTCATTAAGGGATGGTTAATTCATTATGGCTTTTTTAAGTACGACGCCACTGAATTTTCATAGTGAAAACTTTCCGTATTTATTTAATGGAGGTTTTTATGCAACCTAGGCCAGTATTTTTCTAATTCACAGTTATGTGGTTGTTTATCTTTCATAATCTTTTAAATCAAAAATTAATACTGCTGATGGTTTGAAAGGCCTAGCTTTTTATTTATAAAACTTGTTTGAAATATATAATTCTATATAGCATGTAATTAATATTTGATTGGGAAATGTTGGATTCCTTCTAAGAATTTTGGGCTCCGTTCCAGCCTAAAGCCTTTAACAGCAAGAGTGGTCCCATGTGCAGATCCAGCTCGCTTTACATTCTGATATCTCATGTTAATACGAAAACGGTAGTGAAAATTCTGTTTGATATTAATGTGCATTTGCTGCTGTGCTATCAAGCTGCTGTTTTTTAAATAGGGGTGGGAGGAAGGAGGGCAAACAAAATCTATCCGAAAAAAGCCAAACCCCCCACTGGCCATGGCAGCAGCTTCTCAGTGAAGACAGGCTAAGGCTGGAGGGGTTGTGTTCTGGTTTGCCTCTTGTGTTCCCGCAAGAGGCTGCCAGCAACTCTCCTGAGGCAACAGACTACGGAACCGGGCCACAGCTGCTCGACACGACGTTACCAAGTTTCTGGAATGAAGAAGGTGAACTACCAGTACTGCAATGCAGCCATAGTAGCCAGAGAGATCACAGCACTGCACCTGCAAAAATCTCTGCCTTCCACTGTCCCAAGATCACCACTGATCTCAGAGATTCTGGATCACATTGAAGCTGGGATGTGAAAAGAGTTCCATGAGTACAAAGATGTCCTCTTGAAAGGAGCAAAGTTAAACTCTGCTTTTTTTTCCATGAAGTACCTGTATGTGCATGGTGAGTCCCTGCAAGACAAGGGGAAGGACAAATGCTCATGCTGTGTATGGAACCTCACGGTGGGAATTACTGGGTTACATTTAGGTTGTGAATAAAGAAGATTTCAGTTATGGTATTACTTTTCCTTTTGCTTCACAAATATCAAATCTCAAATTTCTTCGAAGTAATCAGTAACTATTGCATGAAACGTACCTCAGGTGATGAAAGGTGTCTCTCATTAGACAAGTGCAAAAGCTAGAACAAAGATACTACCTTTAAACACCTAAATCCAAGAAGCTGAACCTCAGAGGCGAGATGTAGAACTGGGACCAAACACTCTCATTTAAACCCCCTTATAACCAATGGTCTTCCTCTTTCCAAAACTGGATAGCAATAGCTGCAGCTGCCCCAAAGATACCCCGATTTTCTGGGGACAAAGTGAACTGTCCTGGCAGGGGCAAACCAGTGTCGCCTCTGTAACACTGCCTGGACCTGAAGTGTAGGTCTCCAAGAGCCACTGTCCTGCTGCAGCCCTGCCCACTATCAAAAAGTAAGAAACTATCATATGTTTTGCCTTAAAAGCTTTATTTTGGTGTTCTTCCTGGTACACACCACTCAGCTTACAAACTGAATGCCAAGTGCTTGTTACCTTTCTCTTGTCAGCTGGTGTTTAACTCTCCTTCTTTCACTGATGGTGTTTTATTCCTTCCACTTGATTTCACTGCATTCTGTAAAACCCAGAATGGGTTTCGAACTAATGGCAATTTGAACATCCCTTTCAACATGTGTACTGGGGTGTGTATCCAGCATATATTGCTCCAATTGATGAAATCTGTCAAACTCATTTACAGATCATTTTGAATGTGACTGCAAGACATGGTACAGATCACAGGAGGTCCTCTGATGCTACCGTCCTTGTTTTATTACTGATACAATAATAAAAAGATCTTGTCATTTTAAACTAGAGCTCTTAGTTTTTCCGTCAGTCAAGGGCTGCAGGATGTGTATGCTATGTGTTTAGCTATGTTATTGTTAAAACCAGATCCTTTAAAGATAGAGTATGCTATCTTTAAATACTTTTAGTATTCTGTAGGAACACAGGGACTTGCCAGATCCCATTGTGTTCCACAGGCTTGCTCCCTGTCTGCAAGACTGCTCAGTATCAAGTACATATGGGGAAGCATTAAGAATATGAAGAAATATGGCATAAACTGACAGTAAATCTCCTAACAGAGCCAGCTCAGCATTGTAACTCATTGCTTGTTCAGTTTCTGTTAATAACTGTGTGTTCTTGCTACCCTCATACACATTTAAAAAAAAAACTGAACCCAAACTCACTTTGGTCTCATCAACCTCCTGTGAAGTTTCAGCAAGGTCCCCCATCTAATTATAAAAAATATGAAGGAGTATTTTCTAAGACTGTCACACCTGTATATATATAAAAAGGAANTCAGCAAGGTCCCCCATCTAATTACAAAAAGTATGAAGGAGTATTTCCTAAGACTGTATATATGTAAAAAGGAGTTTGATGAAGCGAAGAAGACAGCAAGTTTTAAATAGATCACACAGATTTACATGGAACATAAATCGAGTCCAAAAAGGACGAGTTATAAGAGTGCAAAAGAAATGTAAATAACTCTTAAAGCACTGCAATTTTAATTAACAAATCACTGATGTATTTCTCTATAAATGCAGAATTTTGAACTACAGAATCCTGCTGCATTTCAGCCTGATGTAAGGTTTTATGGCCTAGTTATAAACCAAACAGATTTATGACAGAAAATGCTGTCAGCCCAGGGATAAGTAGTACAAACTAGGCATTGCTGCCATTCTCTGCTTTATGCTGTCATCTCACTCTCTTCACTATAATTCGATGGATTCATGATCTGCAGCGCATCATTTCACATATTAAAAGCTGTTGAAAAACTGTTTACAGACATCAGCAATTTTAAGATCTATGTTAGTTTAGTTCTGAACTCCTTGCATACCTGTAGGCTTTTACACTTGGCTTTGTCAGAGGAGCTATTTTTCATCTTGAAGAACTGTAGCTCTTACGCCATGATATGTGCAACTGGAATTGAGAATGATAAAGACAACATCTCTGCAACTAAGAACAAAAAAGTACCACAGCTGCTTTTTGTTCTGTTGGCTCAGTGGTGGCAGCACCACGGTACAAAGCAAAACCATGATGCACTTGGAGAAACCTTCCACCCACAGCATTAAAGCCCCTCAGAAGGACAAGTTAACACTTCATTCCTGGTAGGGAAACTGAGGAAAGGGGAGCTTAAGAAACTAAGACCAAGTTACAGCCTTGGAACAAGATTGGGAGAGATCTGGGTCTGCTGTCTGGCAGCCCTGGCTTGATCCAGCAGAACACACAGTGGTACTGCCACATATATTCATACAGAGGAACATGGCAGTAAACTAATGAAATCCTTCTGGAGCTGCTTACCTGGGACTTGTCCTGCTGTATTTTCCGGGCAAACTTCACAGGAAACTAAGTGATTTTTACCCAAAATACCTCTGAGGTTGCAAGGAAACGGTAACATAAAAATAGCTGGAAAAACATTGGGGAATGGGGTGAGGGGAATCTAAAGAGTAAGGAATAAAATGTGCCTTGTGCCATCTAGCTTTATTCCCCTGGAATGTGAAGATCAAACTCGGGCTGGAGCTGATGGAGTGTAATGTCCTGGCTCAGTAGCAATGGCTGTCCTGCACAGATTTCTTTGCAGTATTCTGTAAGTTGATCATAGGTGCCACAAAAACTCTTTGAAAAATGCTGATAATAATTTCTGTAATGAAAGTTAATTATTTTATCTGATGCAAGGAGATGCAATTTCTAATTCAATTTAAAACATAGCTTAGGGATTAAAAAAAATAGTAAGCAGTTAAACAGTCAAAGAGTACTTGTAAGGCAGCAAAAGGTACTGCAAAAGGAAAGAAGTATAGAAACCTTATAGGCACAAATACTTCTGTCTTCCCTGGACCACCAGTTCATGCTGATCACTTTGAATTTCCAGCTGCCTGCTGCAAAAGCACACCTTGCATATCACAAACATATGATTTTGTAAGGAGATATAAAAAAAATTAAGGACAATCTTCTTTAATAGAAACCTAGGACATATTCTTAAAAAAAACCCTAGGAAATATGAAAGGGCAAATGTCTAAGGTGGTGTGAAATTTCTCCGTGCTGAAGCAGAAGAGTATAAAATTCAAAGACTCGTTTATGAAATGGCTGTCAAATAGCACTGCTTATGCTAAATACCCTTCAAACCACTAGACTGTTAAATGTTTTCCACACTGAAAATTACACCAAAACATGAAATGTCAAATGATGCCCTTTGACCAGTGTGTGGATGGAGATTCAGCATCACAGACGAAGCAAAGCTGGTGATTTCACCTCGGCCAGCTGTGGAACAGACTCCATGGCAAAGGCAGACGTGTGGAACCAGGCCCTGAACCAGCATCCCCTCGGTGCTGGGCCCCCCCCAGGGGTGCCAGCAGAGAGCATACGGCTGCCAGGACTGCCAGGAGAAAGGGACACATCTCTTTGTCCTGCCTGGCACTGAAGACCGGGCCATGCCACAGAAGCTGCACAGAGATGATCAACACAGTGTCCCTGTCTGCCATGGTCAGGAAGACAGAACAGACAGGAGAACTACAGACAACCTCAGCAATCCAGCCAAACAGATGGAAAACTGTAAGAACAAAACTAGGAGTCATAAAGAAGATACATGGGCTAAGATGTAAATGCAGCCTTTGTAAGCAAAACCCTGCCTTGCAAATCTATTTAGAGTTCTTCAAAGTTCTCTGAAGCAAGGGGACAAAGAGATCCAAGTGACGGATCCACTTTGAATTCCACAAGGAGGTTTGCAAAAGACTTCCAAAGAACTTACAGTTAACACAGAAAAAAAAGAAAGATCCTCACCCTGTGGAACCTATCTGAACATAGGAAAATAAGGCTAAGAGGACACAGCATCAGCTTAAGGGTACAAGCAGAATTCCACAGGAAAAATGTCACAATGTATTTTCCTCTATTTTTCTGTGCTATTCCCTTGGTATCTACCACAGGCCATTCCTAGATGCAGGATACAGGAGCTAGACTGCATTTAAATAAATGGATAAATAAAAATATGAAAAAATGTATCCAGTGAACATCACAAAGCCCAGTTCCAGCCCTGCCATACTCTCCATATGCCGGGCCCACCACGAGATCTAACACAGGAACTGCATTCTCATTTTACTGAAAGCAATGCAAAGCATCCAGCACAGATGGAGAGCAAGACTGGACCCTTTTTAACACACACAGAAAGTCATCTTAATAATTTGATTTCGGAGAACAGGTTTGTCTGCTTTAGGAGATCTCTAGTGATATTTAAATATGCCAGTTTCTTTACACAACCCAGACAGGTGTTAAAATAACATCAATAACTTTTAGGACACTAGCTACTTCCTGAAGTACAGGGAAGATAAAGGGAGTAATTTGTAGTTAGCAAGGTATAAGGTTTTAGGACTTTGCTGACTTAACTTTGGCTATCAGATCAGTTGGAGCCTATTAGGATCCAAACATACAGCACGGTGAGAGTCTGTTAATGGCAAAACAAAGGAAATTCTGAAGGGAACCATTTGGTGTGGCTTTGTTTAAGGCAAGAGCTTAGGTTAGTTTTATGTTTTAACACCAAGGCAAAAGGAGTGAACAGATTTATAGCCTGTGAGGATATGCTTCCCCATTGCATCCTTGCTGCACACAAGGCCAAAACTAAAAGTGGTTACTGATATTCGGTGGGACTGCCCATTTGTGTTGGAGAAAATTGGAACATTCCCACCACACCATTATTATTTTTTTACTGTGGCTGTACATGAGTAGATGTGCATTACATGAAACACGGAAAAAACTCTTCCTCGTTCCTCCACTGCAAATGATGCTGCAGAGAGGGAGCAGATTAAAGAAACAATCAACAACAGCAAGTACAGAAAGCCTTCTATATATATAAAAAAACAGAAATACAGGGACCACTGCAGAGAAGGGTGTGTAAAAGAACTGCACAAAACACAAACATACATTGCAATGATACACTGATGACCCCATTGATCCTATTTGCCATCTCATATGCACTATAAAGACCAAGGGAGGCAAGGGGACCCTAAAATCATCACAATTTGAGCCATAATATTTTGAGCTACAAACTTAACCTGGACTGGAAAACCAGTACAGAAAAAGTAATTTAATGAAAATCAGACATAATCTAATGTTTAGTGAAGCACTTTGTTGCTAAGTATCAAAGCATTTGACAAAGGAAATAAGTACCATTATATTGGAGATGGATATAAAGGACAGAGGCTAAGTTTAAAATACTCACTACATGCAGAGCCAGTGGGCCCAGTCAAACATTTAATTAAGAGCATTATTTCAGTAAGTCAGGACAAGAAAGGAAATCTATTTCCTATTTCAGATTAGTCAGTTTTGTCACAGGGACTAGTATGACATGCCATGAATCTCCCAAATAAACCACAGCCTGGTGGCCTGGTCTCTGCTGAGCTGTCACCACAGCCATGTCAACTGCAGTGTGAAAAATGCCACTTTCATAGGGAAGACCCCCTAGGCTGAGCTTTGCCAGCACTGCTGTTACACTGTCCCAACAGTCTGCTTCTCGTGGGGCTTCTTTTGTTCAAGGGATTGCTGCAAACAACACTAAAATGATTTAGGCCAATACAATTTGCATCTCTATTAAGCCTGTTGGCCAAAGCAGCCAAACTGGCTTGGTATTGGCCAAGGCTTCAGTGTTATTTCCACACAGACCTGAAAAGAAAGAAAGGAAAAAAAGTTAAATCTATAATCTGCATGAGGAGGAAGACATGGCCCAATCAAACATTAATAGATGTACATCCTTGAATGGAAACCTTAAACACTATCAATTTAATCACTAAATCAAGCAGAAATCCTCATTAGGGGAGAAAAAGTCTTAAAGAGCTCGCAAGTGAAATGAGTTCTAAGAAATGCTGATTTCAGAGCATGTTATGCAGCCTATGCAAGTTTCCATTGCAAAACACAGACACTTTCAAGATACATCTCCTGAAAGCTTTTTATTTTTAAAAGTTTACAGAAAGAGGGAAAGCAGAAATAAATTAGAGTACAGAGTTTCTCTTCCATGAGAAACTTTCTCCATTTTTTAAATTTGCCTTTCACCACTTAAGAAATGCAAAAAACTACTATGCTCGTTATTGTACAGAAGTGCTGAAGTGCTGGTTAGAAGAGTTTTTGTGTGATTCATTTGTATTATACTGAAAAGAGACTTCTGCAGGACAACTATTGCTACCGAGCCCCAACTCTCCTCTCTTTCAGCTCCAGCCTGAGTTTGATCTTCACATGGTTGAGAAGACACTTTCATTATACACACTGCTTTTTCCTGCAGTTCATAACTTTATCAATAGATTGGTCTCTTGGGTGAAATATTTTATGCTTGTCTCAGTCCAAAGGTGAATTAGTCTGGAAGCATGATAAAATTCTACCAGGTCACACAGAGCTCTGTAACAGACAGAGCTGAAGATCTGTACATGAGGACACTGAGCTTTCTTGTCCCAATCCTTGTCCCCACACTGTACCATATACAAAGGTTGTCTTCTCTCCAAATACCACAGACTTTCTGAAATGCACCGTTCTCACTTTGTGGATTGCCTTCCACTTCACCTATTTTTATCCAGTCCAAATAATCCTGACCACATAAAAGCTTTTCACTTCACAATGCAAAGTACTGGATCAAACCTTCACTATTTACCAGAAGCTAGCAGCATCTCATTTCCTCAGCTATACTGAATGGATAATTAGGGAAGCCTTCAGATCAGAAACTTCCTTTTTATTCCTTCCCTCTAAGCATCCATCAGAGAAGAGAAAGCAGCCGTTCTCTAACATCAAAAACCCCCTTACTGACATGCTGTCAGTATCAGGATTGCCAGGGCTGCAGAATTCCCTTGCCTTGCCTCAGCTGGTCCCTCCAGTCCCTCTCACAGGGACTACATACAGTGCAACACCTCCCTGTCCTCATCACTGCACAGATCCTCTCCACCCCAGGGTAAATTCACAGCTGTACCTGGCCTTAGCCCCTTTGCAAATCACTGATTTAGTGCAACTCAGCCCTGCTCCAGCATGCAGTGATGCCCATGTGAAGGCAGACTGGACCACAAGTTCCATTTACTTCCAGTACATTCTGTGGATGTGGTAACTGAGAATAAAAATCCCTGACTCCTGAAACAAGAGACGGAAACGGGCTTAATGTGCAGGCAAGAGAATTAGACCCAGATTACATTTGCTTTTCTTTAATCAATAACAGACACCAGCTTTCAGGGGGAAAAACCAACCAAAAGAAAAAAACCCTCCACTCTCTAGAAGAAACACACCATCGCTAATGATGTTTGTAAAGATACCTGTGAACAGTCTCTGGTATTTGTTTATGCCAAGAGAACAGCACGTCATGGTAACAGTCATTAAACATGAAAATATTCAGCTGGCACAGACCAAGAAACACTGATTGTCTCCCCCCTGCTCAGGTTTCTCTCTCCACTCATTTTTTGTAGGAACCTCACTTTTCAGTCTGTAACAGAAGCACAGCTTAGTCACATATTGTGTCAGCCTTTGGGCCGGGTAAGAGGCACTCCAGAGGACAGGAGAGCACCTGGATACGAGTACAACCCTACCGGAGACCTACCATTTCTTCAGTTCAATAATAAAACATGCATTTTAACATGTGATCCTGAAAGAGAGCTGAAAAACTGAAATGATCAACTTCTATTTGTATCATCCATGAGTGTTCTAAACAACATCTTAAAACCCCTGGCAGGACCTACCAATGCAGTTCCACAGCACAGGGTGCAGACACGAATACACCGAGTTTTGCAAGCCTGGGCACGCTCGGTTCACAGACCTATCTATGCAGAGTCGCAAAATGCTGAAATTCAATTCTGCTCTAAAAGTTCCCATGCAAAGAAACATCAAGAAACTGCCATGTGGCTTGTCTTCTGGATTCCATTTGAAAGATCATCTGTGCACCTTGGAGGAAGCATCTATACTGCAAAGCACACTTGGCCTGCAAAATACTAATGGTTTGTGACTCAGGGTGACATGGCTGGTTCCCAGAGCCCACATTCCAAACTGAGCTTGAAGGCCTCCCAGGGAAAATGAAAAGATGACTAACTTTAAATACAAAATAAATATACAAAACACATTTACAGACAATTCTGTGACATTTCTGTACTTGCTTTCAGACTATAACTGTTCAAGGCGTAAAAGTTATCACAGCACAGAAAATACTGTCTCAGAGGTGTAGCACAGGCAACTTTATGGTGTCTCAGAATGATCCATTTCAGCTCCTCACTTCTGTGCATACAAAAATGTTAAAAATGCCTGAAGCATAGTTTGCTGCATTCCAGTCAAACTGTTGTTCTCACTTCAATTTAATCACCTTCACATGCACACTTACTGAGTGCCTCGATTCATAAATTGCATTTTAATAACCCACCTAATTGCCTCCTTTTCCCTAAGCAGATAAGCTTTTAAAAAGACAGAATCTCTGGTATCTTCTGCTACTGGCAAAATTCAGCTGAGTTCTGTAGACGTTTCTATCACTTCCTGCAAAAGGTGGCTGAAAGAGGGAAAGAAAAAAATTGAAAAAGGCCTGAGGAGTCCAAATAAGTGCAACTGCAACAAGGCACAAAGCTCTATCAACTTCACTTTATACACTTTTTAAAGTGTGGCAAAACTTGCCTATAAAATAAATATTTGATTAAAATATTTACTACAATTGAAAAAGAGTTAGCTTAAGAAAGGAAAGCTAAGCAAATCCTCTAAAGAATTCTGTAGGATTAATTTCTGCAGTGGGTCTACACATTTCTACATGGTTTTGTGTACAGCAGATTTTACTTGATTGTGGTATTAGAAATTGCTGAGGGGAAAAAAAAAGGTTTAGTGATTTTAAGAAAAGTCACGATTATATCAGATTCCAGATACGAAGTCATCGCTTTTGAAGGACACGATCCAAAAAAACAACCCCCAAACCCAACACGTGGTGAATAGATCCAGACATCCAGCACTAGGAATGCTGCTCAGACCCATCCCACAGGGTGTTTCTCTTTCCCACTAAATTGCATGGATGTTGGCAGGGAGGATCTGATCAGCACACTGGGAGTGTCCAGTATTGCCTACCACACAATTATCAGTTTACAGAACTGTAAGGACAGTAGGAATGCTTTTGTTTTAATCCCTATTCCTGGTGCTGAGCACCCGCTACTGAAAACAATTCCAGCTCTTCGCCAAGAAGTGCCACAAAGAGGTGGAGAAGGCAAATGTTTACCTTTCCATAATGGATCATTTTGCACCTTCAACGTCTCCAAGCCCAGAAAATCTTTGGAGAAAAACCCCAAGGCTTTAATACTCGAGCTGCACCACACTGCTGTTTTCCCTGTTCTCTGGAAGCCTCGGTGGCTTCTCTGCAGCCCTCCCAGGCTCACACAGCTCTGACAGTTCACCTCCCCTCACCTGAGGCTGGGATGCCACAGTCACGCTGGAAGATAAGAAAAAAGGACAAAAATGTTAATGCACTCCGATTTGTATGTGCTGTGCGACAGGAAAACACTCAGAAACCATATTCCAAGAAAAATATACTGACCTTGATATTATGTGTGATTATAAATAATTCCTAATAACTTCTAGAGATATATGTCTAGTACTTACACCATGGATGCATCAGGTAAGCTTTATTTTGATTAAGGTAGAGAACAAGTTCCAAAAGCACAGGGCAAAAGCTTCTCCTCCCTGACAGACGTGTTTCTACACATGCACAAATTGGCTCTTCTCTTCACAAATATCAATATATTATACAGACAAAACCCTTTTAGCATACATTCATCAGTAAATGTCCAGGAAGAACAAATCAATATGCCAAACCAGAATTTACAAAACACAGGCAACAAAGCACATTTTCTAAGGGCTCAGAAACTACAGAATACAATAGTACCATTTATAATGTTTTTCATCCTGATGCCAGAGTCGATTTTCTTCAGTGCAAAAATCCAATGCACTGAAAATTCTGAAAGCATCCAAGTCCATATTGTATGCAGTGAAAATACAACACCTATGAAGGGTTTCTAACGGACGTGGTGAAGTCCTTTCATGTTTTTTGGTCTTCTTTTTAAGTAGATTCAGCGAGGTCATAATTTTCTTTTCACTTTCACCAACTCATAGAATTCTAGACTCAAAACTGCCTAAGGTGAAAGGACTGATCTAACAGCTGCATTTAACAGGGAAGACAAAAGAATAAGAAAAAAAGAAATCAATATATTCCAGAGTATTTTTATTTTTGTGAAGAAAGCTTTCAATATGTCATGCCAAAGTCTGCAAAGTGGGTTAAGTTTTTATTGACAAAACGACATCTTAAATAACGTTCTGCACAATGTCCAGTTCTTTAGTAATAGGTGACTTCTAAGATTTACTTTGAAGTACAGTGGAAAAAATTTGCCCATTTACAATCCAGAAGCAACCTCAGAAATCCTGTTACTGGGTTTAGGTCCTGCCCCTTTTTAAGTTTAACCAGAAAGAAAAAATGCTCAGAAAAGCATTAAAATATGTTTAAATCAAGACAAAGTGAAATAACAGTAACATTAAAACCATTTGTTAGAATCTTTCCAGAAAAAGAGGCAGAAGAGATGACTTCAAAAGAACCTTTAGAAGCGAGATGTCAACAGTGTTTCAACACAACCATAATGCACGTGCAGAGAACACGGGTGATACCCATGAGCCCAAAGTAGCAGCCAATTCAAGTATCTTGTTTGCTCCAGTTCAGAAGACATGTTTCATGTGCTTGATTCCATATGTTTTGAAGAAAACCATGATGATCAATGCCCAGAGTCCTAAAATAAACCCTCCAGGAGGATGCCAATCCTTTTGTTTTGGTTTCTGAAAAAAAAGAAAAAACAAAAAGAGAAAGAAAATTTGGACTTAGTTCTCACAATAAGCAGTGCACGGTGTTTATCAAGTGCAAAAAACAATCCTTGCAGTAGAACAAAATACCAATAAACGGTATTTCTTCATGAAGTAGAAGCATCTTTGTGATGTGATGGGCAGGCTAATGGGAGGCAAGCTGCCCCTCCCCACAAGGGAGGGTAAGTACCACAAAAAGGCCACTGGAACTGTGCCTGAGACACCACTTTGCCTGGGCGCATTGGTATTGTGGGACGTGTTCCAACTCATTTGTTTGGACAGATTTTCTTCTATTTGGTCTCCTGTTTATACAAGAGAAAAATTCTGTAAGTATGAAAAACAGCTCCTACAAGTGAAAATGTGAAAGAGAAAAGAGAGTGTTGTTTTTCCACTACCTGTTTTCTACAGTTGCTTTTGTACTCAGAATTATGTGAATAAACAGATACCTGACCACATAAGAAGCGAAGACTCATCATTACAGGAATATCATAAAACAAAATAGGACTGTTTTCAATGTCAATCATATTTCCCAGGGGCCTCATTGAGTCTAACTGCCTTTCCCTAATGTAGAAATATATTCTGTAATTCTAACTTCTGTCCCTCTTCAACAAATTTTTCATCTTCAGTAAAAAGTCATACGTTGCAATTGAAGGCCTTTTCTGTCTCACACGTAGCAGCTAGACAAGACAGAACTTGCCTGTCTTCTTCCTCCCCTTATTAAAACAAAAACTCAGATACTCCACAGTCAGCGAAGAGAGAAGTGGATTGTAGAAGATAAGAGCTGCCATGTGCCCCAAGATCTGTCTCTGGGGCTAGGAATAAGGTGACTATATGAATGCAAACTTTTAGTGAAGACTATCATAACAAAAATAGCAGAATTATAGTATTTAGAAGTATAACTCAGTCCCTCAGGCCTGTGCCCACTCTAGCCCTCAGCAGGTATGTTTTACAGATCTTCTAGGCAGACAGAGATGATTTACTATTACGATAATAAATACTGAAGCGCTTGCTGAGATTTTTATTCCTGCCTTGCTGAAAGATTTGCACCGTTTTGTCCTTGTGCAGAATGAGACACGAGGGGCACAGAGCATTTTGGTTTTGTTGCATTTAAGTCAAATTTAAAATTCTCTTTCTGCCAAGTGAATAGTGTTAGAAAAGATGTTGCTGTTTTAATTTCAGCATCAATCCACACAGAGAAGCTTGTTGTTCTCTGCTAAATGTACCAGGAGACTGGTAAACTTTAATGCAAGAAGGAACAGTTTGCAGTGTCTATTCTTTCAAAACAGCTTTCCTATCAACACAAAAACAATGTTGATTGCTCAGCTCCCACTTTCTAAATCACATAGTCTTAGCTTTAGGATTTTTCTTTAAGTATCATGCCTGCAATTAAAAAGTAGAACAAATAGTCACATCACCTGAGACACCCAAAGAACTTGGCAGTCTGAAATATTAATGATTTTACTCTGATACAGGAATCACAAAACCAGCATTATAATTTACATCAACCACAACAAAACCAAAGATGTGAGCAGAGCAGGTGTCTCTCTATGCTAACCACTGAACTCCCTGAGCTGCACTCGTCAGCTGCAGCGTGCTGTTGGTGATCTGCCACCTCGCTGATATTCACAACTGCACATCTCCACATAAACATCTCTGAAAATCAACTCTGCCTGTTCAAAAGGCTGCCAGCACACCTCGCTTCTGAGAGTAACAGCACATGACACTTCTCCACACAAAGGGACTTTCTTGTTTAAATCTTCCTAATTAATCCGTAACTTCGTATGCATATTGCAGTGCCTGTTCCATCAATCTCTTTGTACTATCAATCTTTCCCTTCTTGGATCTCAGACAAGTATCTTACCACAAAGTGGCACCTGACCCTTCTAGACAAATGACTTCAATTTGCAGCCAGTGACACTAAAAGCCTCTCTTTCCTATTTTGTATAGAACACGTAATTTAATTTCTTTAAAGAATTTATATGAATAAATATTTATAAGGTGATCTATGAGTACGGTTTTACATTTTGTCATGTCATGTACTGAAGTCTCCATGGAATTGTGCAAGGGAAGAGAGGCCAGTGCAGCAGTGGCTCCGCACTGGGAAATCAAGGACATACATATAGTCAGCTTAAAGTCATGGGATGCAATATTAAAATGTAAAGGATTAAAACCATGAAGGCATGACAAAAGTTATATGAGGCTGTGCAAGAGCTACATACTCAGTAATCTTAAAAATAAATTACCTTCAGAAAGATTTACAGACCCAGAAACTGACATCTACACGTAAATACTAAACCACAATAAAAGGGCAAAAAGATGCAACTCTGTTGAATATCTGTAAGTCAATATCTGTAAGTGGTTAATTGAGCACAAAATCATACTGAAATAGGCCAGTATTTTCCACGAGGACATCAAAACCTTATGAATATCTAAAATGGGATTACACAGATTCACATTTAAACCTACAAAGAATACCTGCAGGAGCTGAAATACCTGATTTCGTTTAAATTAACTTGCTCATAGATTCCCAAGAGAGTTCACCACTGAATTAAAAATATAATTAGTTGTCAAACTAACAAGTTAATCTTTTAAAAGTCTTACTAATACAACACAGAAAGCGTCAATAGCAAAACTCTGCTCAGGTGGACACGTCAGCTCAGAGGCAAAGAGTGCCGGAGTTCCTTTACAAAAAGCTGCTTTTGGCACCTGTGCACGACCTCATCTGCATGGGAGATGGAGCCACTGCTCCCATGCACTGTGCCAGCAAGCTGTGCTTGTCACACAGGCTGGTGGGGCGCTTCCAGCTGTACCCCTGCCAGCGCAGAGCCAACGACTCCTGCCCCGGGCAGGGCTGGGTCACCCAGAGCGCTGTTCCTGTGGCGGTGACGGAGTGTGGCACCGGCCTGAGATGCCACCGGCCTGAGATGCCACCAAGCTGGAAGCCAAGGAGGGATGGGAAATAAACACACGAGTGCCTCAACCATGCTGCTGCAGAAGCTGCTGTGGCTATTTTGTGTAGGGAAAAGGGGAAGAGTCACAGAGATTTCTCCTAATGGGAAAGACTGCTATAGTAAGAAAGAATCACTTTAATAGCAAATGAAAATCCTTTGTAGATCCACATAAAGGAAAAAGGTTTAGAAAAGCCAGAATTTCTTTCTATGCTTATACCAGTTCTGTGGCCACAAGCAATGCCTAGAAAAACTATCTCTTTATATCAATTTTAGGATTGATCAGAAAGCATTAATGAAAGTAAAGTTTTTCACAGATTCAAAAAAAAAAAATCAGTAGTTCTCCTGTGAATATCACCTAGTATGGAGTCGTACTTCAGCAAATTTCTGTGAGATTCAGGCAATTTTTACAAGTCAGGCATTTTCTCACTCGCAAGAAAATGCTAAATGGACCAAAACCATGTTAAGTGTCACAGTATTTCAATCTGCAATTTATAATGGATCACTATTATGTTCCAAATTGATATGAGAATGTGTACTGTTAAAAGACTACAGACTGGTTGCACTACCTACAAATTACACAAAACTTGTTCATATTGGGACTGCTCTGGAGGAGCAGAGGCAACACTCTTTTCACGCATGTTATTCTGAATTTCATTGTTGCAGTACCCACCCAAGAACTGCTTCTGTAATCGACATATTTAGGTATTGTGATTTACACCACGATACAATGCTATTACAAACACTCTCTTTATCCCTACAATAATAGCAGTAACACACAGGTGAAAAGCACATTCAGAATGGTACAATCTGTCATGAACAAATATATTTAGCAGCTTAAGGACTCGTCATTATGGAATTGCTGGAGGTTCCAAATTAAAAAGATAGGTAGCTAAGCAACAGCAAGCTTCCTCCTGTGAACAGTTTTCTGTTGTACGCTCTCTAGTTCTGGTAGACTCATTATCCTGTGGAACTTAAAAACAGTTAACACAGAGTTGCTCCAAGTACTGTAATTAAGGAGAGGATAAAACAGTGTATTTTCAAACTGGATGGGTCTATAGGGACCTGAATGGAAAGTATCCAAGACTTTCAATGAAGGTGTTTCACAAAACATGCAATACAAGTTACTCCAATTAAAATGAGCTTTATGAAAAAAATAATTTTAAACAGCTGAAGTGGTAATTAGATGAAGAATGGCTTAATTTTAAAATGTTACATCACAACAGAAATAAGATTTAAAACATCACATATTAACATTTCACGTGGACAACACTGTGTAAAACTTATCTGTAAGGATAAATTCAACAGTGTTTTCCACACTGGACGACTATCGGATTATAATATCCACAGTCTTCCAACAGAACTCTGCTTGTCTTAATGTTCTCAATAAGGACAAAAATATTGCTACAGTAAGCTTTGGGTTAAGCTCAGAATCCACATCTGGATAGTGGCAGCACAGAAAGCCATGCAAACAGTCAGGAATTAAGTAATTCCCAAATGAAACAGGAATACGCAAATTCTTCAATCTCCTCCAGCATCTTTTCCAAAGAGGGTTTTAGGAAAGGGTGTAAAAGCTTAGAAATGAATGTGCACATCATCCTTGTTGCAGGGGATGTTCTCCCCAACCTGAGGCAGATGGTGTGTGTTTGTACCAGGAGTGCAAAATATCCCTGTGCAACTGCACAAAAATAACACATCAGAAGCGCTGTGTGCCAGCGAGCCCATTAAAGTGGCAGCTATTGGATTTCAAATTAATCCCTGCTTAATTCTCGCTGCAGCTTCAGTGCTGAGTGTCCTAGACCCAGTTTTGGCCTATTTATTGCAGCACACATGGTATAAAACATCACGGAGGGTTCTGGGGCTGCCTGGCAGACAGCAGCAGCTACAACCCAGGAGAGGGGGTGTGCACATCCTCTGCGGGGTTTTCCACCTCCCATAGTCCCGGGGGTCAGCAAGCACTCGCAGGGAAGTGAAACACTTGTCTGTGCAGTGCTTGCACTCACTGGGCTGAATTTTATATATTTTGGGGGGTGAATTTCCAAATTTTCTTCTTGATCATTCTCCATTGTTTCTCAAGGTACCAAATTTTATGCGAGGCTCTGTTGTAAAGACCAGTACTGAAATCTGAAAAAAAGATCCATGTCTCAAAACAGGTCTTTGAAATTCAAGGCAAACCTCAGATCCAAAACTGAAACAACCCACCTGCTTCTCATCTCAGAAAACTGATCTCAAACTGAAGGAAATTCCTTGGAAAAGCTAAATTCTGCTATGCAGTGCACCGTGCCAATAGCACACTACGTATTTCCTAGAGGCACTCTAACAACTCAGGCTTACTTGCAATTTAGAATTTCAAACGGGATAATCCTTTCAATTCGTATGACAAAGCACACAACAAAGTTTATTTTCAGAATGAATTTAAATGTATCACATGCAAATCACAGCATAAAGCATGTCCTCAAAGCTTTCAGTGGCAGTCTGCACTTCTAATTTGTCGGGTACAGTTTGGGTTTTGGGGTCCTCGCAGGGCAGTGGGGCAAATCAAATAACTCCAGCCATCAAGTAATAGTTTAATCCTTTCTGTGCCCACAGAAAGATTAAAGTCATAAGAGAACTCCAGCAGAAATGGTGCCTGTTAATCTGCAAAACAATTTGAAGTACTTTTGTCTAATCTCTCCGTTTGTATTTATTAACCACAGTGCCATGATTACTGATATCTCCAATATTAATAAAATAATGAAGAAAGTTCGTTCATCAACAACAAAAACTCACAAAGGGTACGGGAAAAAACAGCAGCTCAACTAAATTAACATCAATACCAACAACTGCATTTTAATATTTACTTTGTATAATCATTGTAATAGGAACAATACTGTTATGATAGCTTTACTTTTTCATTTCCTTCTAAAATTCGTAATCTATAAAGGCTTTTTTAAAATGAGCTTCTACTTATTACTGCCTACCTTCAGAGTTCTCTCTTAGCATTTCACAGCACTGTAAAGTGCTTTTAGTGGTTTAACAATTATTCGCTAATCTTCCAACCTATGATACAGTACATAATACACAACTTCTAATCAAAGGGAGCCTTGCCAGCCCTTGGGACCCAGGGCAGTTGAATTCCCAGACAAGCCAGTGCTCAGGTGAGTGACGCCCACCCAGCAAACACAACAGGGGTTGCACCAGGGGGACTCCAAATGCAGGTGTACGATCTTCTGCACCCAGAGAGAACACACACGTCTCTGGACTGGCATCAGGAACCATTCCTACCTGTCCTCAACAGCCTGGCAAAGGGCTGAGCTCTCACCTGCTCTGCTGACAGTGACCTACATACCGGAATTCACAAATGCTTTAGAGAGGAGATGAGAAAAGTCATACTATAAAGTTGTATTTTAAAAAAAAAAAAGTGCAACTACTTCGATTTAAGGTATGCTAAGTAAATAGTTCTTTATATTTTAATCAAATTCATACCCGTATATGAAGCCGTGATCATGATTTTCCACAAAAGGACACCTAAGTCGACAGCAAATATATGAATTACATTTGCAAACACAAAGGTTCACGCCAACTGAAGCATGCAAAAATACCAGATGAGAAGCTTAATTAAGAAGACTTGGTATTCAAAACTTAGAGAAGCATGCTCCTTTTTTAATATGCTTATATTTAATCAATTTAAGCAAGAGGAGGATTATTAGCAAAAACAAGACTAAAGGCAAGACTTTAGTGCTCAGTGTCATGCCACAAATGGAAAGATAAACTCCTTGAGGTCCTTACACTGGAGGGGGTCAGAAAATGACAAAAACACACACTGGTGAGGCAGACCTCAGCAGGGAGAAGCCTCTAAAAATGATCAGATATAAAAGCAACTCACTTGCTGCTACTGAAACTTTGGGTTAAGCAGACAGAGATAGCAGGGAACAAAGGAGAGGGAAAAGGGTGTGTGAAGGCTGCTAAAGGGACAAGGATGTTTTGCATTCACAAAAATACACTGGTGTGAATAGGGCCAAGTTATTCTCAGAGCACTATTTTTCCAAGAGCATGCACTGCTCACCTTCCCCTGGGAAAAGATTATCTCAATCTTCTACTGTGCAGGTCTCGCTCACACAAATGCAACATTGCCCTGCCAGTGGGATCACACCAGAGCCAAACTCTCACCTCTGCAGAGCCAAGGCCCCCACACATGGGCATATGCACTCATGGGCTCCCACCTGTTTCATCGGGGATCACTATTCCAAGTACCAGCCTCATCCAGCCCAGCCTTTCTGAGGAGCACAGCACTCGTGTTTCCTCTTAGGAACTCTCACTTGGATTTCCCTTAGCATCTCTCTGAACCACAAGGTGAGTCTACACAAACGCTTTTAAATCAATTTTTCTAAGGAAGATTTTATTCCTAATCTTATGAAATTAATTGTATGCTTAGAACTTCCATTATGAAGTGTAATTTTGAGCATTCAAATTCAAGCAGAGTTTTTTCTGTTTATACAGAGAAACCATGATGTTCATAAATTACTATGCTGTTTCTTTCAAAGTAGTAGTGGTGGTTCCAATCACATTTTTTTTGCACATCCCATAAGTATATATTAATTTACTGCCAGGTGACAGGCTGTATTAACAGCAGATGTTAGACTGCATTAGCTCTCATACCAAGTATGCCATACTGAGTACAAGATCTAATCAAATACTTCAAAAGCTACATTTGAAATCCAAGTAAGTATTCCTTATTCCCATAGTTTTAAATGTCCATTTCTCAAATCTCTACAGCTATAATTTAAAAAGGTCTCTGTTACCCTAAGCTCTCAGCTGCATTATATGCATGTGCAGTTAAGCTCCACATTTTCTAGCTCCAGCTTGCACAGCTTGAAACAGCATTACACTGAAGAGCCAGGCATGACAAAATGAATGGAGGGAGAAGCAGGGCTGAGGCAAAAGATGCCTTCACACTCATAAGAGCAAGATCAAGTATGGCTGTACTTTTATTGTAATACATTTTCATTTTCAGTGAGAAACCAGTGAGTAACAGCTGCTGACAGGCTGATTTGTTCCCCACCACCACCCAGCTTTTAAAGGTGATCATGTATTCAGTAGTTTTGTACTCATAAGCCAAACAAGTGTTCTTACCCAAGTTTATGTTGTATGTACTCTCTTATGGGACCAGGAAAAGAGGAAAAGGAAAAAGACCTGTTCTGAAATATCAACCCAATACTTCTGGGTACTCTAGCTGCTAAAGAAAACAAATCATAAAACGTGGACATGGCAATCATACAGGCACTTATTTAGCGGCTGCACGTAATTACGCCTACACAAAAAAGCCATTTCTGTTACACTCATTATGTCAAAGGACAAGGAGTCCCAGAGAGCAGATGCATTCCTGCAAAGAGGTTTTGTAGGCATTAAGAAAGAACAGCAGATTTATGGTATCATAAATAATCACTGTTCCCACGTGATATTTGCATGACACAGGTCACAAATATTAT
This sequence comes from Mohoua ochrocephala, assembly GCA_013398855.1. Taxonomy (NCBI): domain Eukaryota; kingdom Metazoa; phylum Chordata; class Aves; order Passeriformes; family Acanthizidae; genus Mohoua; species Mohoua ochrocephala. The sequence goes on along the minus strand of VZTA01013818.1, from coordinate 825,236 downwards.
GTGGGGCTCACAAAGAGCATCCTTCTGGAAGAATGAATGAGTGTAGCTGAGGACACACCGTCCCAACACCCCCACGGACTACCACATGTAACATGAACAGAAGCAACAGCTTCCAAAAGGGTCTTTGAAAAGGATGAAACCACACATGGTTTTATCTAGGGGCAAACCAGTTGCACCTTTCCTGCCTCCATCTACACTAACCACAGGTTACTGCACTACTGACGTCCTGCTGTCACTCAGTCCCCTCTAAGCACCACTCATCACCCATTTGTCAGCCAAGTATTTGTAGATGGGCTATCATGTTAAGCATTCCTGAAAACCACTGGCTAATTCACAGGAACAGGGAACCACAATGTCAGCGGTGAGGCCTCTCATCCTGGGGAGAGCTGCCTAAAGCAGGGAGCCACACACTGAGCAGGAATGCCAGTCATTACAGAAGGAATCGCTTGCACAAGGCTGAATCACAAGCCCATGCAAAGAATTTGCACAGCAATGATGATGCAGGATGCTGTCCTGTCTGTCCAACAGTATGAACACAACTGCTCCATTACCAGAGTCTTCATTCATTTGCCCCTTCCATTCGTTCTTCAAATGGAAATGATTTCATCAAATTTCAACCCTCTGAATTATTTAGGAAAACAATTCTAGACAGAGCACTAGAGAGCAGCCTGCCAATATCTCTATCTGTGACCATTCATCAGTCCTGTCAAGAGCTCGTGAGTTACAGTGCTGTGCTCCTCACAGCATGCCACTGAAGAGTAAACAAAACATAATTAACTTAACACAAAAAAATCACCAGTAACACCTAGGATTACATGGTTAAGCGGGATAAATGTGCGAATATATTTGGAGCTAACAGTGCCTTCCCCTGAGGAGAAGTGTTCAGAAAAGGTATTTGCTGTTACAGCACTGCAAAATACATCAAGATTGATAACATTTCTATTTTTTCCTTATCAATGCGAGCTTATTGGTAACAGCTACTTTTTATGCTGCATAAGCTCAGAAGAAATACGGTAGATAGAAGAAAAAAATCTAGCAAAACTCCTACTGTTAATTTTACTACTCACTGAAATACCATTTAAATAAACACTGTCTATCAGGGAAGCTTTCGTGTGTAAACAATAAAAAAGTAATGATTAATAAGAACTGTACAAGGTTATGTGAGAAATGAAAATGTTACACAACACTGAACAGACATCAGAAAATGGAATTAAATCTTGCATCTTGGACAACCTACTATAAAATACTTCAGTAATCTGCTTTATAAAAGAAGGTCCTGATCCCGCATATATTTAGTGACAGGTAACACAAACTGGGTCAAAAATTTAGTCTTACACTCAAAATACACATATGCTTATACACACGCTAATGTTGTACAACATTAAGCAATAAAGTAAGAATAAAGACCAAGATCCATTTCCCTTTGCCTAAAGATCTTACAGCATCCTCTCCTTTCCTCTACCCAGCACACATCCGTGCTCACACTTGGCTATCTTATTCCTGCCATTATTATTCCAGGGACAAAAATACAACCCATCAGAAACCAGAGAACTCATTTAACAGCCACAGTGGCTGCTGACTCTCCTCTCCAGGCCTCATCTCAGCAAAACTGCATGACCAACACTGTACTTTTAGTCAGGTAATTGCCAAACACAGCTCTGGGGAGAGAAGGGCTAAGGAACAATGAGACCCCTCTAAGGTTTGTGTGAAGAGACACTGGAAGAGGGTTTTGACAGAAGCCATGCAACAGCACCACAAAAGTGCTGAAGCAGAACGTGCCTCACTCCTGCACTACAGCAAATCTCTGTCCTTTTATCAGTTTCTACTGCAGACAAAGCCAGAAAAATTCTCAACAAATTTGGCATAATTCGGGGATGCCAAAGGCAGCATTTTCATAGCCCAAACAGGCTTCTGCAGAAAAATCAGCTGCAAGCTAGGAAAGGGGCCCTTTCTCTGCATATAAAAGCTGAAGTCTTACCAATCAATGACCACTAAGGAGCATTGCTCACTTTTACATTTGCCAATAAGTCTCATTCCAAATGCAAAGCCTGGTCCACCAAAGACTCCTCCTAGGGAACAGCAAAACTGATCACCAAAATGAAACTAACTTGGGAACAGTATTCCTGCTGTTAATCCTGTATTTAACAAAAGAAAAAGTGATTTAATTCACCATTAAAAGCATTTGATAAATCAGTTTTCCGTTACCTAGGGAAGTCCTAAAATTTATTCTAGGTCAACCATAAATTTTGAATTACTACACCATAGCAATTTATAGGTTGCTCTGATATAGGCAAGATTTATATTTTTTTAATTTAAGAAAGATTAAAAAAATAAATGCAGCAGTAGCTCTTCATTCCATGATATCTTCAGCTTTTACTACACATTAAAAGACAATGAATAAAGTAATTTCTTTTAAATGTAGACTTTTAATGCTACTGCTTACAATAGTAATAGTAATAATAATAATAATAATAATGAACATGATAATCTCTACAATCCCAAAATTCTACTGCTAGGAAATATGCTTTCTCACTAAAGTTTTGATGGCTTAATTGTCTTCATGTATTATTGATATCTGTTACTTGGCTGTAATTAAGAATAGGGGAACCATTCTTAGAGTACTATTCCAATCCATTAGGTAAATTTTCTCACTATGACATGAAAATTTTCATCTACTTAATTAGCACACCTACTTCTTCCATGCCTAAGTGCACCTAAGCTGCGTTTTATGATGGCCCAAGGAAAGGAAAAAGAAACCACAACACATCAATTATGCCTCCACTCAGTTGTACAACTATTTTAAAATGTGTGAACAGTTAAGACAAAATTGAAAAATTACCATAATAGGCTTTTGACACTTCCCCGCTTAAGCAAAAATTAATTCCAACTCCCTGTTTTTATGCAATGCCTTTATAATTTCTCTAATCTCGAGTTCCCACGAGAGAGAACACAATTCTTTCAAGTACACGTATGTGAGGCTTGGCATCTTCTCTTTTTAGTTATGCAGTTTATTTGATGGAAGCCTAAACCACTAAGCCTCCCTTTGTGCTTAATATAAGCCATCCTCAGTGGAGATACAAGTTAATTTAGGTAAAATGAAGTTTTAGGAAGAATACATTCTCTTGCACAGAAAGCCTCACTAAATCAAAGCTTTTTTAAAGGCAGCATCTGTTTCCTGAATTGCTCTAGAACCTGTAATAAAAATAAACTAAAAAGAAGAAACATTTCTAAAAGGTACTTTTACATATGAAACATCATAAACATAAAACCAGACGAATGGAACAGCTTATTTCTCATTTTACTGTGTTTTGCAGCCTCACCTTGCATCGTGCATGAAGACACTTGCAACGTATAGAATTAGCACATTTTAAGCATCATCTGCTTTATTAATGGTGACTATTAGTAAAACCTACTGCTTGTGTTACAAAGCTGCATCAGCTGTATTCTATTGCTGGGATACACTTCCATACACACTAAGCTGTGCGGACCACATCCTAAATTCACAGTTGTTTCACAGCACTGCTTAGCCCTGAAACACACCTGAAGTATTTGTACATCACACACTTTGTTTCAGCAGCACGGGGTGTACTGTGATGCCTACAAACCGATTAAGGTCACGGACAGCTTGTGCAGATATTTAGTCCGTTCCCACGAGAGGCAGAGGTATATTATTTGCATGCCATTATGTACTGAAAAACCTATTCAGTTATCCCCGCTGGAGACAACTCACCTCACTGCCCTAAATAGAATTCACTTTTCCAATATTTGAAGGAACAGCAAATAAATGGGACCCAGTGCAGACAAATCCAAAAAGACTCAGAATATCTAAGAATCTCAGCTTATAAATGACAAATGTGAATAAATGCAGACCAATTTATCATAAAAAATTATCATGGAAGCAAGGAATGATGAAAAAAGTGAATTATATGCTTAGAAGAGGACTAAAATGTTGAGAGTGAAAATCACTGAAGAGTTAATTTTAGCAAAAAAGCGGACATTAGGTAAGCTTATTATGACCGCAAAGGAGAGCAAAGAATCTCAAAGCACAGAACTCACTTAAAAATAGCCTCCTTACATTTGCAGTGACAGCAGCGGTTCTAATATCATCTGCCCAAAACAAAGTGAGAGAGCCATTGATATTTTATCTATAGCAGTGTGCAACAGTTCACATCATGCCAGCAACTGAGACCCATGGGACACGCACATGTTGGTTCTTCAGTACCAGCTGCAATACTGGGAATATTTGCTGTAATTACAAATATATTCTAACATGCCCTAATGGTCCCCCTCGGTTTTATTCCCCCCATAATTACAAAGTTTTGAATAAACATCTCCCAACCTCTGCTCACTCCCTTTTTCTACTTAGCCTTCCTGATGTCAATACAGCCATAAAGAAGGGAGAATATAAATAAAGTATCTGTGCGCTTTGTGCAGGAAGTCAGAAGAGATTAACATAATGGTCCTTTACAGCCTTAGTCTGCAAATCAGAAGCTCTTGCTGTTCACCTTGGTTTGCTTTTTGCCAAGCTGCTATGTGAAGTTTACTTTAAGCTGTAAGCATTTTTGAACCTGTCTCTTTCTGTAAAGCTCTGAGCACAGATACAGCACAATAGAAACAGTAACCATCGCCTTGAAGTCACAGTTGTGAGCAGCTCGTGAAGATCAACAAAAGGGGATCATGGTACAATCAGTCCCATGCCAAAACAAAGACACAGAAACATCAATAGTGCATATTGAAAGGTTTGTGCACACAGGATCTTCAAATGCATGGCTGCTTCAGCCGAAAAGAAGCAAATCAATTTTTTGAATATAAGGAATATAACAATTTTTTGAGTCCATGGCCATACCGTTACTACCGACCCTTGAAATGCAGTTATTTGAAGTTCAGATGAGTAAACCCCAGAGATCTACAGCACTCTATAAAGCCTGCCATGTTACAGTATTTCTTGAACATCTTCCTTCATTTTACATCTTAAATAGTGCTTATTAAAAAGAAACGGTTACAGAAATTACCCCTTAAAGAAGCTGCAAATCCAATGCAGCACCTCTAACAATTATAGCTACTATAGAGCCAGGGTATCTTTCAATGTATTTTTTAATAGTACATCTGACAATTCTATATGCTAGTGAGTATGAAACTGATGTCTCATAATCCACGAAATGGATGAGGCTACAGTCACATATAAAGCCTCATATTAGCAGTATTCTCAAGGGCAAATTGAGCACTCCCATGATATGCACAAAAGCCTCAAATTTATTTCCACTTCAACTTTCCACAGTAACAGCTATTTTTACTCTCATCTGCTCATGAGAAATATAAACAAAAACTTTCAGGAATACAAGTACGCTCTATCAGTTTTAGCTAATACTACCTATCCTAGCTGGCTGTAGAAATTCTGTAGTCACATACCCAGCCAGGATGAAAAATGCCCTTTTCTTTTCAAGCAGTAGTTTGCACCATTGCTGTGCTTAATGAGCACGGGACTCTACCAGGACTGGTGAGAGTGGAGTGTGGCCACTTGAGGGGCAGCCCCTAGAATTGCTCCAAGCTGTCTGTCAAACTGATCTCCCATCCCGTGCCAAAGAAGAATGGAGATAAAATGCCAATCTATACATGTCAGGGTTTCACGGGTTGGGAAAGAGAAAAGAGACATGACCTCAGAAAACCGACAGATCAGAGTTAAAACTTCTTTGTCCAAACTGCAGGATCTGGACAGCCTCAAGCAGTCATTTTGAAAGCACGGCATCAGTTGCATCCACGTCTGTTACTGCAACTCCCTGAAGAAGAGACAGGTTTTGAGGGAGAGCACGGACTGGGGGTTACTGTCACCTTGCTGAGAGCCATTTCTGTGAAGGAGGGATAAATTCACATTCCAAGACGTGACAGCAGAGACCGGACTCTACTCATGCCCAGACGAGCTCATAATGTACACGCAGGTCAAACAGAACATTTTGATAACTGCTCCATTAACTGTTCTTAGTAGAGTGTGTAAGAGGAAAAAACAGGTCATTCTTTTATTGGTTTTAAAATATACTTTGGTTTCATTTTTTAAAAATGCAAGGAAGGAGGTAAAGTTGCGTGCTTTTATGCATAAACAGGGAAGAAAAGATGGACCATGTGTGCAACAGTTCTTGCAAGAAGCAGCTACCAAACATCATCCTAAATGTCTCCGGCATGCTGGAACAGGCAAAACTTCCCCTCCTTGGCTTACAGAAAACGTTCAGGGTGGTATTTCTAGTACAAAATGGTTAAAAACAAGAACCCCACAACTGACTGTTCAGGTTCCTCATGCAAGATACCTTTCAATGCATTTAGTTATTCAACCCATTGTATTCAGCTATAATTGGAAAAATTTAATACTACATTCAGTTCCCCTGTAATGCTTGGTCAGCAACAAAAAGCACTCATGGCTCTTTTCTGGCTCTGCTGAGCAGTGTTGTGTGCAGACAAAGGAAGTGCTCCCCATGCATTAATACTTTGGCACTCCGGCCCTACAGAAATGAGGTTCCCCATAATTGCTACTAAATTTTTAAGATTTGGGGGGTGGCATTTGAAAGAAAAATAATTCTAAGATACTCATCTTTATTCTGTCCTGAAGACTAAGAAGAGATTCCATCTAATATTTCAACTTAACAAAGAGATAAACCAGCAGAACTTCCCCTGTGGTTGAGAAACAGTAAAATAATGGTCCTGGGTAGGCAGAGAGTTATCACCCACAAGAGTCCTTTAATGGGAAGACGGAAGACAAGAGACTGCTTTACTACATCTCTGCTTCTCTGCTTCATCATCATGATCAGATGAAAAACATAACAAAACAGAAGCAGCCATGTCTTGTCAGTCATTTATGCTAACTCCACAGCACGGTAACTCTGTGATTGGAAAAAAACTGATGAGAAAAACCACAACAAATTTTAAAAATTACACTTTCTCTATTTTACAAAAATACTTTATGCTGCACCCAGATATGCTGTATTTCAGGAACGTGATGAAATTTCACTTGGCTAATGAGCTACTTAATTTCTGAAGAAGAAAAAAAGAGAGACAACCTTACTGTTTGTGTGGACTACTGGATTACATTTGAAGGTCCTGAGTACCATTCCTGACTCTGCAGCAGTGCACTAGACAAAAAAAAAAAGCCTGAAAAATCTCTGGTTTAATGGTTTGCCAGTAAAAGATCTGCACCATCTATAACCAAGTCATCTATAACCAAGTTTGGTGACTTCTTGCAGTGAGTCAGAGAAACAGGGGACTGTGCCATTCTTAATACATTACATGACTCATACACACATCAAGATTCTGCTACTCAACTTTTTAAATCAAACTTAGTATTAGAAGAAATCTTAAGGAGTGAACTTCGAAGCACCTATATGCACCAAGTAGCACAAGGTATTGGCAGGAATACCTCTGCTGCTCTATGACATATTTGGTTTGGTTGACAAAAGTGTGCAGTAATAGCTCTTTCTCTTTTGGTCCTTTTGAGCACTGAGTTTTCTACTAGGTAGCATTCAATTTAAAGAAAGCCCAAAAGATTTAAATGATCTCTAACTTATGCAGCAGTAAGAGAAATTAAGTCTATACACTGTTTACAATTTAGGGAAAAAAAGGGAGTTCTTACTTGCTGGATGACATCCAGTCATGATTCCACTTGAGAGCACTTCCATTACAGTTATAAAATGTAGGCAAACCACCTCTAGGTTAAACAATTCACAAACATATGTTTAATACACAAAAGAAATGGAAAAAACCCGAACACAGTAGACCACATTAATTTCTAACTCCCATACATCCTAAGTGCCCTAGATGAAGAAAGGCTGGTTCAGTAAAAGGGGTACAGCACACCTGAATTTAGCTCTGCACAGAATGTCTGAGCCCCAAAAACCACTTTAGGTGAGCTGGTGAGGAAGAGGATGTCAACATATTTCCACGACGTGAATCGAAAAGAACTTTTCTCACCTGAAGTCTGGACCAGACAGATGTGAGCACTGACAGAACTGGCTGCTGTTTTCCAGACACTCCAAAGTGGCCACAAGAAGTGGCCACGGTAGGGGGACAACACTGTCTTCAGCATGTTGCTCAGAACTGCAATGGTAAAGCCTGACCAGGCAGGTGTCCTAGGGCAAGCTGACACATCACAAGGCTTTTTGGTGGGAAGCCAAGTGACGTATTTTGTTAAAATAAAACTGGACTCTGAAGTCAGTGTACTTTTAAATATTTGGTACGAAAAATTCCATTTTCAATCATCCTAACAAAAACCATTTTTGATAAAGAAAAGCATCCCTGCCTGAGCAGACCTGTGTCTGTGACAGCAGGTGCAGTAGAACTTGGACCTTTTGGTGAAAGGTTGTATTTCATCCCTGACATCATCCAGCTGAATACCATGACCGGTGTTCTAAAAAGTAAGCTATGCTTCAGAGTTATTTTCAAACACAGATACATGAATGGATTTTCAAAGAATGTATAAATAGCTCTGTCTAAAACTTTACACATCGAACCTGACACCTCTAAGTATTACAAGTTGCTTTTGAACCTCTTAGCCCGTAAAGACACAGTAAAATGCAAGTACCACTTATCAAAGCACTTTAAGACTTTTAATAAATTAATATTCCTAAACAAAAACTACTGTCTGCATCCAAAATAAAACTAAAAATCTGGGTTACTGCTGTGCTGTTAAACACCTTGCATGCTTAACCAAAGTTCTGGACACTAATGGCTTTTTAAAATACTGATAGGAACCAAGACTTCACCGTCAGGACAGAAGCAGACTGGGAGTGAGGGGAACTCCTGAAATGCATAAACTGCCAAAGGGCAGCTGCAAGGCAATGGGCAAGGCACCAGTGCGATCCCTGAATTTTAAAGTTTTGTTTTCAAGTCTGTATCAGCATGTGATGGGTTACCTTTCATATCGAGCGTTTCACAAAGATCGTAAGCCACATAAAACCACTTTAATTTAATGTTTGTGAAAACATTTTAAGTCTGAGAGCTAAAACTGTTGTGTTATAGATAATAAAAAGATACTTCAAAAAAATCACACACAACATAGTGTGTTCTATTTTCTTAATACTGTTTCAACAATTTCTGGCAAATGCTACTAAGGAAAACCTTTGTCAATTAAATCAGCATGAAACCAGACTAACATCAACAAAGGCAATAAACTAACAGCCCTCTACAACATGAGAATGAGGCCCTGAGAATGAACAAAAAATTGATCTTCAAAGCACAAGGATTTTATTCGGGGGAAGGGTGGGGTGGGTCATGGCTGCGAACTTGTTACAGAAACGCAGAAACGATGGAAACAAATGCCTTCCTGCAAGACTTCCTGGAGAACTGCAACCCTGCAGTATCCTTTGATGGTGGCCATCTGTCTCTATATTGATAACTCTGGAGATCCCCCTCCCATCACCTTTCTTAAATTTCCTATTTAATTTCCCTTATGGTGGCTGCAGTCAGCACCCTCAGACCAGACCGGATGTAGCAACTCCCTAACACTCCCTGAGTCTGAGCTGAGCCAAGCTCCCGGTGCTCCCATGACCTGCTCAACTGGACCCTGGAACAGAGACACCTCCTCAACAGGGTTAGCACAACTTCCCAGGAATCTCCTGGAATTACTGAAGACATTTTCCACTGAGGCTTCTTATGGAGAGGCAACAGAAAAGCACAGGTTAAGACTTCTACAAACCAAACAAACTTAACACATTTCTCCAAAAGGAAACTCAATCTAATTTAATTAGATATCACATGTAGCAGTCCCCCCATGAGAAAATACCTAAGGAACTCCTTATTTTTAAGTAAATCTGCAACTGTAAACCATGTCAGATTTCAAGTAAATTGTGCAATTTCCACTACAGGCTGCAAGTCACTTTCCTGAAATACCATCCTGGTGTAACAGCACGTTCATTTATCTACTTAATGGTTTGAAATGGACTAAAATAAGTATGCAAGTTGATCGTGGTCTGAATTTGCTGTTTCATTTTGTTTTCAATTATAACACCATCAGGAGATCTGGTGTTTACCTGCTGAAATGTGCCTTTCATCAATAAAACATTCTTCCATCAGTAAGACACCTGTAACAATTTAAATCTCTTCAATATCCTAAATCCTGGTTAGGCCAAATATGTTAACACGCAGTGACATTCCAAGCACAAGCACTGGCACCGAAGTTAGGTACTTTTATTGAAATGACTTGCTGAACTGCAAGGCCAGCAATGAATATCATTTATGATAAATGGAAACAATCTTCTCAAATGCAGTTTGCCCTGCTCTTCCACCAGACCTATTTTGACAAAAGACAAGTGCAGAATTAAAGTAATCTCTCCTTTTTCTCCCCTTTCTGGTTTGGGGTTCTTTTGGCCTTATTCTAAGTAGCATAAACTTACTGTAAGTAGCAGCACTGTATGCATGGCTGTACAGAGAGAATCTCATTTAAAAGGTTGTCTCATGCGGGCATTACTCTGAAAGCTCAACTTTTACAAGTTTATATTAATGACTGCATTCCTTTACCAAGCACTAGTGGCTTTTTATTTCAGTTAAAAGCACAAGGAGCATTTTAGTAGTGTTCAGCAGAATAAATTTACAGCGAAAGTTGGATAGTACTAGTGGCTATGGTGGCTAACAAGTATAATTAAAATGTACTTTATACGTTATACTGATTTAGGATACCTGTCCACCACTGTGAAATTTTAATATATATTTATGCTATAAATACACGGCACTGATGCTATTATGTATGTCTAGAGTATGTATGTATCCATTTGGATACAGCATCATAACACCACAAATACTACCCACTGTTTTCACTCCTGTCATTTTTTAGTTTCTTATAATTTCCTTCTTTTTCCTTAAAGCAAAAAAACCCCTTGTTCACACAAAATAGCCCCCGCACAACCTGTCCCAGTTGTGCCAAGTCCCTCAGAAAGGGCTTAAGGGGATTCCTGCAGAGCTAATACAGCAGGATGCTGGTGCAGTGATGCTCAGCTGGTTACAGCTCCTGCAGGCTCAGGCAGGGCATCCGCCTCACACACAGCCAGGGCTCGGTGCCAAACTCCCTGTCACCACAGCTAAATAATGCTCCTTTTATGTGGCTTCTCTGCATCCAAGACATTTGCAGGTCTGTTGGGTCTGTTCTGCTGCCTTGTGCAGAGCCCAGCTCTGTACCACTGGCAAGTTTAGCAAACAGGTAAGAGTACATAAAGCAGCTTTTTGCCTTTCCACAGGGCAATATTCTACTGCAGTGTAACACTCAGCAGCCAAGTGAACCCTCCGTAGTTATCACCCATCTAATGCTGTAAAAATATTGCTATGACATTTTGTCTGCTTGACCATTTTAAAGGTTAATTCTGTTTCCTATTTGAGATTTTCCTCTAGGTGAGCCATTCCATGCACTTTCTATTTACTGATTCCAAACAACCTCCAAACTGTTTCATTGCTCACTCTCACTGTTAAGAACATATTGACTGGCTGCCTGCTCTGCTGTTTAATTAATTTATGCTGAGAGTCAGGCATGAAGACAGAATTTTAAATGTGACATTTGCAGGCTGTTGGGTCATTTGAAGCTCTGACAACACCAGGGAGTTCCTGACATGCAAACTGGTCCTGATTTCCAATCTTCCATGTTCTGAACACATCAGAAATTCTTCACGAAGGTGCGGATTTCAGCCAAAAGTTTTAAATCCCTTGTGTTTACAACTTGTAGGAAAGGCTTGTACGCTTTAAGGTTTTAAAATAAAGCTTATGTTTTCTTTAAGGTAAAACCAGCACTGCCTGCAGCATGAGACTCAATGCTTTAAAAACACTTATTGACAAAGGTATTTGGGAAGATCTACAATAATAATGAATACACATAAAGTTGTTTACAAAATTCTATTAAGGAAGTTAGTGGACTTTTATTTGTTCCCGTTGATCTTCAAGCAGTTAAAAACAGCTCAGCCTGAAACCACAGCTTTATCTAACATCACCTATCTGGCTTAGTGCTACTCTGACCAGTACCAAGTCCCAGTTTTCAGTCTGGAAGTTTTCCTTATCTCAAAGCAGCAAACGGGCTGCACCATTTTGCCTCCCATGATGAACTGTCATTATCTTACCCAAATTCCAGGTCAATTTTTCAGAGCACGCTTGATTACCTGAAAGATTCCATATGGCCAAGGTACCATTAGGAAAACAGCAACGTGACCTGTTTGCTCCTGACTTATGAAAACTACAGTTACTTGTCCCGGAAGCAGGACTCGTATCTACAAAGTTTAAAAATTATTTATTTTATTCTGAGAAAATTCCAAATGACTGCAACAGAATAGGTCACTTTGCTCCCTTTAAGGCGTCCCCAAGAAGAAGGATGCTAAGTCTCCACAGCCATGTTTGACACAAGTTTTATGTTATTTGGCCATAAACTTTTCCACACAACAGGCAGAGTCGGCCTCTGTGGCTGACAGTAAAGAATGAGGAGACACCTGAATGCAGACTGGGTACCTGATCTACCAGCAGGATGGATTGAAAAGCACACCTTGAACTCTGAGAGAAGAGCAAGAAGGGAATATAGAACCTTCTGCACAGAAAAGATCTCTTCCTCCTCCTTGCCATGAATTAGGGGAGATATGTTACAATAAAAACTTCTATTCGATCCCAGCTCTTATCCCTCATTTGTTTACTTAAATCAATAGCACGGCATTCCATTTAAATAAAGATGAAGTTAGAAGGCACAATCTAGGAAAAACATAAACCTTTTTTTTAAATTGTGCAAAACAAAAAGCAAACAAAAAAACCCTGTTCCAAGCAGAAAGTATGATGACACTGCTACAGTTAGAAATCAAAATGGTGCTAATTCAGAACTGTATTAGGAGGATTGTTTTCCCTGCTCAACTCGTCATGACAATTATTCCACAATAATGACTCCATACTTTGGCTGCTTTTTCAAGAAGGGGAATATGATTTAGGTCAAGATGCAAATTGGGAGAAATTAATGGATTTTTTTCCTTTTCTATCAGCAGACACACAACAATTTTAACAAGTAGCTCTGAAGTGTTAACCGTGTCATACAGCAAGCATCTTTTCATTGCCATGTTCAGAATAAGACTTTTATAATTTAATAGTTGTCATCTGAACAAGAGTATCTTGTTTATACATACTTCCAGCATGAGGACATTAATTCTGTGTGACCTAGAAAAGCAGTTTAAGGATTACAGATCTTCTTTATTTTCAAAGGAATTTTTAAAATAGAAAGACATACCTGGTGTATTATCTGAGCTACAGGAAGTTGTTCAGCATATTTTAGTGGCTCTGTTGCCAACTCCTCCTCTGGAAACCTGGGAAGAAATTAAGTTCACATTTGTCAAAGTTAGTACAATATTTACCAAATTAAATTAATGAAATTAAGTGTTTCAGGGATATTGTTTTGCTTAAGATGAAGAAAAAGTGTATTTTATGACAGTAATGGAATACATTTCTTATAAAGTTGAGTGAAAAAACAAATTTATAGTGCACAGAAATGTGCATTACATTGTGGATTTTTTTTCCTTGACATAAAGCACAAATTTAGCAGCAGAAACCTAAGAAAACCTTTAAATTTATTTTTAGGTGAACAAGGACTGGTGAAAGCTGGATTGAAATCCCCATGGAAAAAAAGTCTTATGCCTTTACAAAGCAGATTCAGCACTGTTAACAATACAAGCTTCTTCACTCAGTCCTGCCAACATAATTCAAATATGACCATCTCAAAAGGCAGAAGGGATTATTCGCCCTTTCCCATTTTTGCTGCAAGTGCACAGCAGTGTTTAGCCGTGGTAGAAGTCCACCGCAAATATTCACGCATTTGCCAGCACAGCAGAGTGTACTTCTGGTTACCAAAAAGCCAAAAAGCTAGTGTGAAAAAAAGAGTGAATACTTCACAAAGAATATACATCATAGCCCTTTAAACTTTGAATAAACTGTGGTTGCAGCTGAAAAATCAGAATCCATAAGCAGTCTCTTAAAAGAATATTTAAATGATAGTAAATTAATATGAAAGCATGTTTTAAACCCTTCAACCATGCTGCTTTCATCTACTGGAACTGCACAGCATGTGCTACATTTTCAAAGTATCACTCAAGTTTTTCATCAGCCATTCCTCTCTCTTTCTGAAGAGTTCTGAATATAGGAATTTGAGCACTATGACAAGAAACGAAGGGGAAAAAAAAAAATCCTGACAAAAACAAGGCCCTTCTCTAAAGCTGATGCAGAATTATTTTCAGACAAAAACTGTGGCCAAGACGTTATTTTCCAGGCTCAAACCTTATACTCATTCTAGTCAAAAAGGATCCACACCTGCTGGGTTAATTTACCTGCAGACGAGCTGCCAGGTAAGAGCCAGAAACTACAAGCTCAGTGTCTGCATTGGGAGTCAACAGGCTGTGGAAAGAGGAAGAACAATAAGTGCACATCTCTTCCCTTTTCCACTACTGAATTTTTGCTGTGGTTTGAAAGGCTTTAAGCTCAAGTAAGAGTCTGAATACCCAGAAATTTGTAATGAACAGAGTATGAAAGTACGAAAGTCTTACTGTTTAAGAAATTTAAAAGCAGAGAACAAAAGAAACACAGCAATATTTCAAAGATCGTAGTGACAGCCTGCCTAGAACCGTTTAATATGCTTAAGAAAAATTAAATAAGCAGGCTCTGAACTACTGAAGCTGGTCCTCAGACAGAGCTCATTTACTGATACGGTTTTCACAGTTTTTGGATTATTATGACAATGATGAATTCACACTTTTAGCATGAAATATACTGCTGTTAAAGTCCAACACAACCATCAGAGCTTAGAGGGGGCTCAGCAACTCCACCACAGTGTGCAGAAGGAATCTTTCCACTCAATTCCTCCCTACTTTCTATCATTGGTCCTGATTGGCAAACATACCACAGTCAGTGTGAGTTGGAGATTACTTCTGTTCTGCTGGGAGCCTGTTAGCGTACACAACACCTTGATTTATGGATACCAGCTACATAAATCCATTTTTTAGCCATAGTTCTGGATATGAAACAACTGTACACAACACAATATTCATCAATATCTTGAACGCTTATCTTGACAGTCTTTACAGGGACATTGCAAATCTGGGGGAAAAAAAAAGAGTATCTCAAATCCCAAAATTAAACACTTGAAGCTGAAAGTAAGAGCTGAAATTACTATAAACTGAATGTTAGCAGAAACTAAAAAAAAAAGAGGCTTGTCTGTCTGTTCTGTCAAGGACCTTGTGCATCTGGCAATTTTTCTGTCTAGACAGAATCAGCATTCCCTTGCATTGTCAAACACACTCCTTGTCAACTGCAGGAAAAAAAGACCTTTCTTCAAATGACAAAGGATTAAAAAAGATAAAGAAAAATTATCAAGATAATTTTAAGCCTTAGGAAGCTTAACTCAAAAAAAGAGGAAGGGGAGAGTAGTATAAACATGCATTTTAAAGTAATTAGATTTAAATTGAAATTACGCTGATAGGAGCCTTTCAACATCAAGAAAGACATTTTATTTTTTTTCTAATTTACTTTCTGAAAAAAAAAATCAAGTTACTTGAACTACACTACATTTTATATATAAATAAATTATAAGATAAAGATTAGCTAGGTGGACATTCTAATGTATTTACATACACGTCTACATTTATATACCCACATTATAAAATGTTTACACACACACACACACAGGTATTTTGGAAGAGAAGTTCAGAACTGTTTTCTCAAAATTTTTGCTGTAATGCCATGAACTTTTTGTATATATATTTAGTGATGTACTG
This sequence comes from Mohoua ochrocephala, assembly GCA_013398855.1. Taxonomy (NCBI): domain Eukaryota; kingdom Metazoa; phylum Chordata; class Aves; order Passeriformes; family Acanthizidae; genus Mohoua; species Mohoua ochrocephala. The sequence continues at coordinate 809,487 of VZTA01013818.1, read as the reverse complement.
ACTGTCAAGTCCATAAAAGAGTTTTGATTCTTCTCCCCTGCAGATAAGCCTAAAATCTCCTGCAAGTGGGCATAAAGGATGTATTTTAACCAGTCATTTATGTAAGAACAGAGACAGCTCATGGCCAGTAAGATCAAACCCCATGATACAGCTCACAAATGGCTAAATTCTCTCCCCCAAAGCACGGGCTGCATCTCAAACTGGCTCCTCCAGGCACGTGCTAAGCCTTGAACCACTCACAAACACTGTCCAGCTGGGATGAGCCACAACGGTGACAGGGGCCACAGTGACAGTGGCACAGCACGTGACCGCGGGACAGGACATCAGCCTAACTCACAAGCACAGGCGCAGCCTCACCCTGTCTTTAAGGACGTTGTCTCGGTTAGCTCGGTCGGTTTGCTATGGATCAAAGCAAGCCACTACCAGGGCTGTTCGTAACAAGAAGAAAGAAACCTGCTGTAAAACTGCTCCTTCATTCTAGCCCCAGGAATAGCAGCCCACCAGCACTCCTAGACTGGCAGAAGGACCTGCAAAAGGCAGTCCTCTTCAAAAAAGCATAAGGGATAGAAAGGCCTAGAGAGGAGAAACAGGTCAACACAGAAGAGGGTTTTCTACTTCCTCCTCTTTGCAGGGTGGAGGAAGAGAACACGTCAGGATAAAGATAATCTCCATCACAATTCTTCTGACCTTGTCTCTCTCTTTCACAGAGGGACACAAGCAAATTGGTTACTCCTTCCAGAGATAATTTCCAGATGTCTGGGGAGGCACTCACTTTTGCTCAAAACTAGTTATGTCAGGAAAAAAAATCCAAGTACAAAAACCATCTCAGCTGATGGAATTTGTGCTCAGATCACGTGTGGCAATTTGAGGCTGTAATTTCACAAAATTAGTTGGCCTCACTGTGTTTAGTTCATTCCTATTTGACACTTAAACCTTTATAAAATCAAGGGCTAATTTCTTGTAATACAGTTTTCTTTGTATGTTTAATTTCTTTCAAAACAATTCTGTTACAGAAACAAAGGTAATTTTTCATGAATTAATTTTCCAGTAAGAAACAGTCCTTTCTGTCTCAATTGAGCATGACAGCAGAGTGCTGCCAACAGTGGCAAAGCAAGCTAACACAGTGGCATATCAGCATATACGGCATCATGCCTGACAGCTGGTAATGCAAAGCATAAGGAGATCTTGATTTTCAGGGAGAAGACTAGGAAGAAATGTAAAATCAGAAGAGAAGTGGGAAGCAGTAAGAGATAGCAGAAGAGGAGGGTCTCGAAAAATTCAATTTAAAAGTTATTTTTATACTGCCACTGTGACTGCTCTTAGATGAAGGAAAGTGAGCATGAAACAGAAACTGTGGAAAGTGAATCTAAATCCGGTAAAATGTGTCAAGATATTTGGTGAAATATCTTATTTGTTATTTATATTTGCATGCTCACTCTTAAGGGAGAAATCCTGTGAAAGTCAACGTGTGCTAAAGAAAAGTAAATTCTGAGCATGAGGAGGCAGCACATTCTGCCACAAGGGCTAACCCAGCCCATGGTCTTCCACACAGAACAGCTGCAGTGGCTTTAGGGAAGAGATGTTATTTTACCTCACGCAAGTATGACAAAAACATAGGGGGGGAAAAAGTACAACATATGATCACGAACTGGTTTGCTCAGGGCAGAAATGGGCTGTTAAGACATTCAAGAGACAGAAAAGTCTAGGTAACATAAAACCTGTCTCTCTGGGTAAATATAAACATTCACTAATTTTAACAGGCAACAGGACTAAGGTTAATATTTCTTCCTTCTTATATGTTCTCTAGACTTGATGGCTTGGACAGGTCACTGCATTTCATGCCTATGACCCACGCACAGGTAATATTGCATCTCTTTTGAAACTCTTGCTCCTTGATGGTAAGTCCTAATAAGGAACCACCTCTCTTGGAAACTATACAAACTGGAAGTCAGAGTGTGAATGGTGTACAAGAGATGAAAATGCATGGGAAGAAGGGGGTTGGGGACCACCATCTTTCTTTTCTGTAGACACAAATGAACATGCTCAAGTTCTGCCTGGCTTGTTTGAGACATGACTTCTGAATAATGTGAATGAAAATACTGGAATGGGCTGCCCCACTTGTAGAAGCAGCTCCGAGCAGAAACAGTGCAACTGCTCGGACAGTCAGCGTGAGACCAAGGGATGCAAATAACACAGCAGGGCCTCAATCTGATACCCAAGACTGAAAGGCTGAAATTATTAATCTAAACCTGTGTATAGCACCGATAGCTTTATTGACTGTAAATACATGAACACACTTGCATCTGGCAATAAAAAGAAAACAAAATACCAGAGGTTTATGCACCACATCAGAAAAAGTTATTAGCTTTCCTATTAAAGAGAGGCTGAAATGGGCTACGTCAGGTTTGAGTGAATAGTTTTTAAAATTGGCCATTGAGAAATTTATCTACCATATCCATAGTACAGAAGACTAAGAATTAGACCTTGGATTGATGCCAGGTACTTGATCTATCTGTTAAATCCTAACTTCACACATATTTAAGAACTGGGTATGTTTAAACAACAGAAACACTAAGGTACACGGAAAATACCAGTGCTTGAAAAGGTGAGATCATGCTTAAGTCTGCTCTTCTCCCAAAAGTGTGCTCATCAATGCTCATCTTTATAAGGGAATGCCAGATTTGCCTACACTCATGTTTACCACATGGATAGTCACAAAGAAAACAAATACTTGAGAGCATCATCATTCCAGGCAACTTCCTCACAACGTCTCCTTCCTGGCACAGTTTCTTTAGTTAAAGGGTCAAAACTCAGTGTACATTTTGTTGCTGCAACCTTTGCTCAGGTGAGTGTGGATGTCTCCCTCTAAAGACCCAATAATGCAAACAACTTCCTTCACTACCCTAGTCCTGAGCTCTGGGATGCTGGGCAGCTGGGGACTGACCTCAGGGGACCTCACAGGTCAGTCTCACAACACTAACACTCATCTTTGCCCTGCATTGCTGTGCAGTCTGAATGTCTTTGGACGGCAAAACCATTAGTGCATATTCAAAGATGAGGAGAGGAGAAAGCTGCGGTGGACATGTATAAGCATTTCACAGGTACAGCCAAAACCACCAAGATTCTCATCCACAAATGCTGTGACTTCCACTCAATAATGCTAGCAGCACCTTCTGCAGCAGATGGCAGACTATCAAAGACAGCTTCAAAGGAAGATTGCACAAAAATGAACAATAGAATATGGAGATAAAGGAAAAAAATAAATTGACAGCAAAAATATCTTTGATGCAATGAAAAAACTAAATCAGTGTTAGACACAATCAGTTTTATAATTTTTTGAAGAAGGAAGCTACTGACTTGCATTGTGAAGAAAAAGTAACTACTTCAGCTTGCTGGCCTTTACAGAGAGATATTCCTGTGGAATAAAGCAGCAAAACATCTTACAGTTCAGAAATGCAAAATACATTCTGTAATCTTTTCATTTTTTTTCAAACAAATATGAAAGATTTTGACCCAAGCTAGTCATACAGACTTATTCCGGGAGTTTAAAAAATACCTAAAGTCTGTGAATGCACAGCACTTTCTCTTGGACCTGATCATAAAAAAGTCTGCTGGTGATCCCAGAGTCTGCCAGATACACTGAGTTCATAAACTGGATAAAAATTGACTGCAACGAATGTTTCCTCTGTCTTTCTGTGATCCATACGATTTCTTATCTGAAGAATTTCAGGTGATTAACCTTTGTCAAGCCACATAGTCTTAGCCATCCTAAGATCCTAAAAAGAGGTAACACAAATCTATAGTGTGTTTTAACAGAGGTTGACCAGTATTGTCTCTCTCCTTTTTTCTAGCCAATGACTTTTGTCAAAAAATGTCACCGAAGGGATTCTCTGTTCTGCCTGCTCCTATTTTTATTCTGAGGCAAGACATAGGGAAGGAATTAAAAAGAATATTAGCTTAAGTAAGCAGAACTGACTTTCCTGCGACTGGAAACCACATGACCTATAGGGCTTAATTTTGTTATCTCAACTATTCCACATTTTGGGTAAATTAGAAAATCTCTTTTGAATTAATTTAAAACTTCCACATGATGATGATGCTGAAGCACAAAATGCTAATCAAGAGTTGGAGATAAAAAGACCCACTAAGTCTCTCTTCTATCATTGAAAATCACCATTTGAGTCCACAGCTAAAAGTAGGCGCTCATCGCTTAATGCTAATTCAGTCTCACAACAGGCAGGTTTTGTGGGAGAAAAAAAAAAGAGAACAAGTGTCAAATTTCCCAAACTTGGGGCACGTTTATAAAGACAAGTCCAGCAATATCAGAGGAGCTTCTACTTATGGTTCAAACCAGTCAAAAGAGAGCACTGCCCACCTCACTGAGCAAATGTTTGATCCAGTCTGAAGCGCCTATGAATCGAGTGCCCTTAAGAATCGAGGCTGCAAATTTCCCCCTTGAATCCATTCCCTCCTAATTGCATGGGAAAATGTTTCCAAGAGTGGTTAAAAACCACACAGGTTATTATCACTCTGTGTCTGGAAACCTATGACTGAATTTCACAGGAATCTCAAAGAAGAAAGTCCAAATCCTCCCATGCCACCACATCACACATGCAGCTTAAATACTGCTACCAGTACACGCTGAAATTATACTTTCAGCTGGATAAAGCAAGCTTGCTCATTTTTCTCAACTGAAAGTTTATCCACAGTGCCTGATCTTTATGTAGACCAATTCAACACCACCTGCCAGTGCACTGCAAGTCAGGAAAATCAGTGGGAAGATTTTTTTAAATCAAAGAATTAACCTGGGAATGTGCCAGCATAGCAGCTCCATTATTTAGTGGCCACAATTAGTCTTTATAGCAAAGTTCATCTTGTGTTTAATACTACTCTTCTTTCCTGAACATATTCAAACCAAACAATACATCTGCATTGGTTTATATTGTTATACTTTTCAACAAGCACCTTCTAAAAACTCCGTAATACACATATTTTAAGTCCCAATATTTCTACACCTACAGTACATATTTCTATTTTTTCAGTTCATGAGTCACATAATGTACCATCCAGCTGTAATTTCTCAGGAGACTGCTTAGTTCAGTACAAGAATCTGTCAAAGTAGCAGTGTTCTCTGCCCAAAACCATCCTCAGTCCTTTTACTTTACTCCCTTCATTTCAAGCTTCCTATTTTGCTTTTTTGACCCTTTACTCCAATTAATCAAGGGAGGTAACCATACAGAACTACAGAAATCTTGTTTCTAAAGTACTTTCGGAGACCATCCAGTTCAGCCTCCCAACACCAGGTCAGGCCAGCCACAGCTTTGTCCAGCTGAATCTTCACAACCTCCACAACCTCTCTGTGCTAACTCACCTTTCTTTGCAAACATCTCTCCTCATGCACAACCCGAACGTCTTGCTACCACAGTAAGAGTTTACCTTAACCACCTCTGTGACTGCATTCCAAACAGCTGCAGCCTGCTATTACATTTCTGCCTTTTTAAGGGCAAGCAAGCCCAAATCTCTCAACCACCTCTCACAGGACGTGTGACCATCTTGGCAACCACTCTCAACATCGTCACTGAAGGGGAAGGCCAAATGCCAGACACAGTGTTTCAGGTAGGGCTTCAGCAGCATCAAAGAGAAATGATAACAGTATTGCTCAAGCTGCTCATCAGACCCCTCATGTAGCTCAGTAGGCAGCTTGTCTTATTGATGGTGACGGCACCGGTGCCTATCTCCGCCTCCAGGTCCTTTACAGCGGGGCTGCTGATCTGCCTGCCAATTCCCAGCTCCTATAGATAGGGCGTTACAAGGGAAGACATCAACTGTACTTCTATCTACAAGTGTATAAAAGAGCACATACTGGTACCTGTAATAGACTCAGATTTTCTTGAAACATGCTATACCCTAGGTGCTCAGAAAATTAATCATAAAAATTACAGTTCTGGGCTTTTGAGAAATGGTTTACTGTGCAATCATGTCTCTCCTGAATACTTGATGTTGCTTTTGATCTTTTTTGCTACAACATGATCAGTAACACATTTCCATAAAGCAGACAACCAAGATACACCAAGAATTGCAGAACACTATACTACAAAACTTAATCAACTGTTTTCCCCTTTTTCACCAGTGCTGTTCCTCATACAATTTAAGTGGCCCCAGGAACAAAAGCAGAAGCAGCAAGTCATACTTATCCTGTGTCAAGGGCATGGCAATGCCACTTGCCAGCCTCTCAAGAGGCACACAAACTTGGCAACTCCTCTGCCTATCCAGGCAAGACACTAGGTCTGAGGCCTGTGGGACAGAAAGAGGGACTTTATGATCTTGTGTTCAGTTCAGGGCTGTACTAATTCTAGTATCTGTCAGCTGTACCTATACAAGACATCTATCTGGATTTACAAGTTATTCCTAGTTGCAAAGCCAAGCAATAGGCTGGAGAAGCCAAACTTCTAATATTCACAGGTGGTTTCTAATCCAAATACTTGACACAAAATCTGGCATCCCAGACACCTGCCAAGTCCAGATCTCCGATTACCTCACCCCCTTCTTGCAGGGAAGAGACAGATGCAGTAGCTCAGAGCATGCCACAGGCTATCAGCACCCTTTCTCTCTGCAGTCTCCAAGGGACAAGGCTAGAGCAGGAACAGAAACAGCTCTGAGGGCTACAGGCATGTCCCTCCCCTTTCTTTCTTCTCAGTTACCTTAAATTCTCTGTACAGATTTATTTGTCTTACTGCAAGAGTAAAGAGATAAAACCATTTCAATAGGGAAAATCTTATTTACAAAGTTTCCTTTTATTTACTTATCAATTCCGCAGCATGGTAAATGCCAAGCAATGTTTAAGCAATCATCAAAGACCTTCTTTATAATGCAATAAAGCAAAAACTATTTCTATGAAATGTTCCTAAAAAATTAATTAGCACATTTTTCAACACCTATATGGGTTGGACTTGGCCAACAGTAAAAATATGTTAGTAGAATTATTATACTAACAAAAACGTCTAACAAAGACTAATATTAAATAGTTATTTTTGAAAATGGGACTTAAACTTTTAAAATTAAACCTTCAGTATTCAGTCATGCCCAAACTTAAGCTGACTATGACTTTCTAGGACTGTCTTAGGACAGTAGAGTACATATAACAAATGGGTTTACCTGGTTTTACTTTCAGAAACAAAACAGAAAGAAACCAGCAAGTTCACTCTTTTGTCAGAGGATTGTTCCATGTTTTTTCTTTTAAAACAAATGCAAGGATTTATACAAAAATGATTTATGACTTCAACTAAGACTGAATGCTGAGTATTACTACCCTAATCTCAGTCTTTATCTCATTCTTATGGTAGGTTCTTCCATTATTTAAAAGTCACTTTCTGCAAACATTTATAATCTACAGAACATCGCATCAGTAAATCTGAATGTTAAGTGTACATTATCAGTAGACACCAGCACCAAGAGACTGTGTAAAGCAGAAAAGATCACAATGCCAATCTGTCACTCAGTTTTTAGAACATCAGCCTCTCGGTACACCTTATGTAAAGAACAAACTCTCCAGTGCGGTAAGGTCTTTCACAATCCCACACACACACATATATATATAAAAAATGAATGTGTCTGTGTGTGTATACACATATGCATAAAAGGCAACTTTGAACCTAAGGCAAAAATTAAAAGTTTCTTAGTTCATTTAGCACAGATAATGAAGCCAGATTTCTCTTCTGCCACCTTCAGATGTAATAAGTAACAGTTATAGAAACAATGGAACAACTCCAATTACACAGTAATAGGTTCAAGAAAAAATTTCCAAATTAAGAGAAGCACAAAGCAGGCAAGAGCCAAAAGATTTCATTCTAAAGAATTTTACATGCTACATTATCAAATACATGAGATCTAATAAAGAGTTTACATTCTGTCTTGTACCTTTTAACTCCGTACTTTACATGTTTCGTGGAAAACAAACTTCTTTTTTAAATCACCCATTTTCTCTCACGTTTTTATGAATGTTCAATGTACCTGTCACCAAAACTGCTAGAGTACTTTGAATGGGAATCTTTCTTGTATATGTTCATTGCTCAGCTACAGTGGATCCTCACTCATGAGTGGGACTCCCACACACTACTACAATGTAAGCAACCAAAACCATAGGCACTGGATTTTTACACTTACATTTTTACAGCAGGAATAACAAACAGACATACCACGAGGCCCTTCTACTTGCATCGCCATATAGTTCTACTCTGGTTTTGGAGTTAATGATAGCCAAAAGTGCATGATGGCAATTGAGTATGCTGGTCCTCTACCCAAGGAAAAAAATATTTTCTTTCTGCATTTTAAGACTAATACCTCTACTGCAATTTTTCTATGTGTACTCTGTAGAGGCTATACAGTACAATAGAATCTTATTGCAAAACCCAGAGTATGTGTTGACTATTTGTGGTTAGTGTATATATTCTTTATGGCTGCTGGTCAACTGAGATTCATGGGCATAAGCTTTTTATACTTTAATGCCTTATTTCCTAAAAAAAAATCCAAACAAAAAAAAGCCCCACAAAAACTCCAATCAAAAAACCAACACAAAAACCCCCCAATCAATACACCAACAAAACCCCGCTTCTGCTGCATTTGTCAACACTCGGATGAATGCGGCAAACACGTCCATCCCAACTGATGAATACTTAAGTCACTTTGAAATGAAAAATTTCCATTTCAGTAAATATACGGCACAGTAATATATATTTCACTAGAGAGCTGCTCAGTGACTGCAGTTACTGTCTCATTACAGAGTCCTGGACTGCAAGGTGATAATACAGTATTTACTGATGCACTGTGCTCACGGAGCGAGCGAGGCCTGGCACACAGATACCGAGGGGGAACCTGCAGCAGGAAGAAGAGCTGCTCTGTCGGGCTGACTGCTAAGCAGCCACCGACGCTCACTGCAGCACTTGCCCTTTAGCACAGGCAGGGCTCTGCTCAGGATCGGGGCAGCACCGCAGCGCCGCTGCCTTCCCAGAAGAGCTGGCAGCCTGCAGTCTACAGGGAAGCCACATAAACTCTGTAAAATATGATTACTGACAAGAAAACGAGAGTGCTGATGGCTCTCCACAGGTAGAAATTCCTGGGGTCTTCCACTTATCTCAAGAATGTGCAGTTTCTTGTTATGCAAAAACTTTTTGCTACTGATCTTATGGCTATAGAAATATGTTGACCATGTATGGGCCACTGCATCTTCAGTAAAACCACCACTGCACAAGAGGTGTTTTCAGTGCAGAGCAGAGGATATTGAAAGGTTATATAGCCTGAACTTAAGACAATGGCATAGCCAAGCACAACACAAACTGGTAAGGTTATATTATAGTCACCTCGGGAGTACAATGAAGGTCTGGAGTTTTGTTTTGTGGCTTTCTGGTTTGTTTATTTCTAAATAAAACATAATCTAACTACGGATCTCTTTGACATACACATTAACCCTTACAGACTAACCACAAACATTATATGTCAAAATTATTTTCTACTGGAACCTTATTCACTCCACTGTAAATGGACAGTACATTATTATAACTTACTGTTTGAAATCTGTTCTTTGAACAAACAAATACTTTTAACTGTAGGTAGACAGTAGAGCTGTAAAGGTAAGCAAATCTGAAGTGAAACTGGCATAGGATGAACTGCAACAATAGAGATCCTGAGAGAGAATACTCCAAGCAGACGCCAAGTCCGGAAATGCCTCAGTCAGTTTGTAGGAAGGATGTTATTTCACAGCAGCCACTTTTGATAGCACAGCAAAACACAATGGAAGCCCTCTGTCCACTACGTGCTCTGAGAGCCCCTAGCCCACCTATGAATACACCATCGTGGTGCTGGCCCACACTGTAACAAAGGCAGACATGCAAGTCTCAGCCAAAACCAGAATGCACTTTTTTACCTATATGTGGAAATACCAGGCTAAGACAGCATTAAATACTAAATTTTAATAACTATTGTACAAAACCACAAATAAAAAAACCCCCAAACAATCAATCAAAGAATATATTTTAATTTGGTGAAAGACACCCTTTCTCCAAGTTTATTCATCTGGAGAGAAGTATTTTGCAAGGTGGTTTATTTGCTTGCACCACCTAGTGGGGTTTAGCTTAATCTACCAAAATAGTCAGAGGTCAGTTGTGCTCCTACCTCATGACATTAATGACACTACATGTTCTCACAACACGTTTCAAGCCTCCATGACCCACTAATAGCACTACACTGTTTCCACACATCGATAAAAACACAGCACAAAAAATGCAAGACAACAATACCTATTTTGCTTGTATTAAGTTCTGCAGGAACTTAACAGAGATGTCAAAAAAAAAACTGTTTCATAAAGTGATGTTAATGAGTTTCTAAGTCAAAGTACATGTTAACTGTACCTTGTCAGAGCGTACCATACATAAACTCCAGAGTCTGAACAGATTGTTAGGTGGTAACAAGGCCACACACTGAGATTTGCAAGATTTCTGCAGGACTTTAGAATCAAGCCCCTGGCAGAGGCAGGCACAGAGTGCGAAGGGTTCTGCCTGCAGGAATGAGGGCTCATCAGGCAGCAGCAACCACTTGTGACACAGTCCAGCTGCAGCAGGAAAAGCACCTACACTGCCTCTGTCCTGGCTCCAGGTTGTTCCGCCACAGTTTGTGCTCATTACCTGGCTGCTTCACAATGCACTGCCCCAGCACAATACTACTACATCAAGTCCAGCCACACTGGAAAAGTTTATCAGGTCAAACCTCGACCTGATACTAGACAAGAATTAATTAAATATGCCACTTAAGGCTTGTATTGAAACACAAAACCAATCTTATACAGAATACATTCTTTTCCTAGTTATTCCTAGGGAAGAGCTCGCATACTGGAGTAAGAAGTCTGTTGCATTTGATCTGGAGCAGAAGTCATGCCATAGAGGCACTACAGAATGTTTTTAGATGAGGCAATTAAACAAAAGATCAGTGCCAAAGTGCTTCCAGATCCTCCGTGTGAATTTTGCAGAGAGGGGACCGTGAGCATTTACAGAAATTCACACCACCTTTCTTTCTTACAAAATTCATTATTTCATGATTTCAACTTCATCAGTTTCAGTTCTCACTTCCATACAGATGTGCGTTTGTAACTCTGACAATAGTAGAGGAGAAAAAACGCCGTACCCTTTTTACAATACGGAACTCATAACAAATGTTTCATTTGGATGCACAGGAAGACTTTGGGAAATGATGCAAGACTTTTTACCCTTCGATAAACTTCCATATGAGACTAGATGAGAGAAAACATTTTTGTTTCTCAGTGGCTTATAAAATAACCAAAATCTGTTTGTTCGGAAACAATTCCTTTTTTTCCAAAAGAAACAGATGCCAGTAACAACTGCTCTGACATGCACGCAAAGCCCCAGGCTACGGCTCTGTCTAGGACAGTTAAGTACCATCTACTACTACACACAGAATCATCTTCTAACAATGGGAGAGGATAACTGCTGCAGCCAAGCACACAGCAACACAGTCGTTTGAAGAGAAGGCAAGAATTGAATCAGACTGTATTATAAAGAAAGGATAAAGTGTTTGTTGTTTCCAGTTTTGTACTCAAACTTTTAGATTGTTTCAATCCTCATATGAAGCCCTTTTTCAGGACAGAATATTAAAGTTATTTTTTTCAAACTCTTATTTGGTTAAGGTTCCAACACAGGCCATTTTGCTCTATGAAGACTAAGATCAAATTTAAGACAACAGCTACATAGGACTTAGGAAAGAAAAGATGCTTGCAATTTTATCCCATGTACATTTGATGCTCACCCACATAAAATCTAATCCTGCACAAACATGAAGCAATATCTAGGCAAGACACCACACTTCTTACCCAATACCAGTGCACTGCAGAACGCGGACTCCATTCAGAAGGACAAAAAAGACAAAAGAAGTACCAAAACTCAGCCTTTAAGTTAATCACTGATATCAGAATATAGGTTCAGATACAACAGCACGGGCGACAGACTGTACATTTATTTTATGTAAGGGTGCTATAAATGGGCAACTCACACCCCTAAACTTATCAATGTGGCTCTTCCCTGAAATTTTTATGTCCATGAATTTTAAAGCTGCTTTTGCCACTCCTGTCCTGTGAAGGGCAGTGCTACGTGGTCAGCTGACCCCATGAAGAACTCACAGTAGTGCCACTGTGGGATCACATTTATTAGTAGGACTTTTGGTCATGTTTATACCATAAAGGACATTTTCAGAGCCCACTCTGCTGCACAGATGAAGACTGCAGTTGCTCGGAAAACCATGTGCAGAGAAAAAAAAAGGTAAGAAAAAACCCCCAACAAACAACAACTCATAAAACTTTCAGTCACTTTTAACCAAATTCAGAAAAGTATCTCCTTAATAGGGTCTAATGGGGACTAAACACTAAAACTTTATCAACAACGGTCCTGTTTTTAAACAAAGACAAGCTACTGCTTATCAGGGTTTCTAAGATAAAAGCTGAGCAGTAATCATATTTGCCTTAAATTTCATTTTTATTTTTAATGCTTTATGAAATGGCCCTCATATTTTCTGTTACATTTCTGCTCTTTTTACTCAGCTATTTTCTAAAGCACTGGTGGTTGCTATGGTAACTTTGGCTTTTTTCCCCTCAATGCTCATGCAGGTTTTCATCAAACCCAATGACTTTTTTTTAATCTTATCTGCTCTATAACAATAGTTCTTTGACTAAGGTGCTGGATACTGTACCAGATGAGAACCCTGGTATTTCACAATAGCAAATGAAAAAATGGTAAGTTTTGCTAAATTCTGAAAACTAGCAATTAAAGTAGGAGGTTTTAGGGGGTTGATTTGTTTGTTTTTAAATGTCTGAGTACATTTCTTTCTTCCTTTTAATCTGCATACTATTCAGGTGAAAGATAAAGCCGATTTTTAAAAATAGCAATGCTTGAGGAACAGAAGACCTTGTGTGGAAACTTTTTAAAAGACAAGTAATCGCTGCTGTTTCACACAGACTCAGCAGGACACAACTAAACTAAATGAGAACTGTGATTTTTACTGCATTCCCACTACAGATTAACACTGATCCAAATATCCCTGTCATAGTGTCCCGGTTTGAGACAAATTGGAGGAAAACATCTGAGATGAACATCCTCTGATAGAAGGCAGGTTTCAGCAGCCCCTCCCCCACCAGGTTCAGAAAGAAATTTTCTCGGAGGAAAGTGAAAAAAACCTATTTATTTAACAAGCAGGGTGCACGCAGGCACAAAAAAAAAAAAGAATAATGTTAGATAACAAAACCTCTCGCTGTAGAGAAAAGCCTGGGTAGATTCAGAGTCCTTTGTAGGTGCAGTTCTGCCCTCTCTGGAGCTGAGGTTTGGCATGGGCCCCTCTGGGCCACGGTGTGGGGCCTCCTGGTGACGGTGATCCAGAGTAGAGCTGAAACAGTTCCAGGAAAAGTTCTTGCCTCAGAAGCCAGCAGGCTAGCTAAAAAGCAAAGAATTTTAACTGTACGTCTCTCCTGAGAAAAGGAGCCAAAAGCTGGGGAAAAGCAGGAAAGTTCTTTCCTGGGCTCTGCTGCAGCGAGAACACAAGGGAGTGACGTGTCCTTGAACACAAAACCGCTCTGAAGAATTCGCTGGGCTTCTCTCCCCCCTCTCCTGGACCCAGTTTAGAGGCACAGAAAGGCACAGGATTCATGTCTGGCATAGAGCAGGCGATAGGGGATACAGCATCATAAAGTCACCCCAAGACACACAGGACAAACATACTTCTGGTCACTTTAATACAGTATTTCTTAAGATCAGCACACAGTCTCACCAAGTTGATCTATAACCTACAGGAAACAAACTGCATATGCCAACAAACAGATGGCATATATGCAAAGGTTTGAGCCATTTCCAAACACTCTTTCCTAAGATTCTAGTTTAAATCTATTTTTCCAAGAATATTTAAGTTTAGGGCTAAATTTTTCAATGCAGATTTGGTCTTAAAGGTTTGCTTTTCCTTGTATTAATGCAAAGGAGATGCACTCTTGATATTTTCTACAGGACGAGGTTATCTTTTTCTGCTCTAGATAGGAAGAACCTCTCAGGAGGACTTACCACCTTACTCACCAAAAGTAATACACACAGCCATTCAATCAGACTGAGCTGATTAAATGACACAAAATTAAATGAACATACAGGACTGAACAGTCAAAAAAATAAATCCACACCAAACTTTTAGCAAGAAACAGATGAACTACTTCACCCACTAAACGAGGTCCAAAAGTAGCATTACTGGACTGAAGTTTTACTCCAAGGTAATTGCCTGAACCCGGTCTCTGACTTTGTAATATTTACAGGCAGGGCCGTGCTGGAGACAGTTTGGTCCAGTTCAGCAGAGTAGGCCATTGAAATAACCCTTGATAAAATTAATTCACCTTTAATGGTGTCATTTTCTTAAGCAATATCAAAAACATGAGCTAAAAGAGAAAGGCTTTACAAGCTAAGAAAATTACTGTTTCATAGAATTCAACTCCGAAAATGAATTTGTATTACTTTCTGTGGGGATGGGTTGCATTCAATATCCATTCGCCTCGACAGTAATAATTCACCTTTTTGTCTTTTATTATGGTTATGGAAATTTGCCTTAATTTCACGTTTTATAATCAGAAGCGCATTATGTTTTTTGACTTGAGTAGATGACTAACATGTATATTGCTGTTATTTCTGATTATATTGATTTCCTGATTCCCTCCTCTCCTATTAACTTTTTTCAATTCAGTTTGTAAGAAGCATACCTAAAAATTACTCTTCTATTTTTCAAGGACAGATGAAAATAAATAATCTGCAATTTGCTTCACTTCATTTCAGCAATTCTGTTTCTTTTCAAATTTCTGGTGAAGTTAGCTTTATTATATAATTATTCTTTTTACAATTCTGATTACATTTAACAAAATAATCTGATTACTAGATGAGCACAGCAGGCATAAAATGCATTAATACATTAATTATTCCCTGTTTCAATTTACATTACCCTAGTTTTACTGAGACTTCAGTTTGTTACCGTGTTCAGGTTGCATATTCATTTGGCACATTAAAGATGGTTGGATTTCCTCGGTAGGTAGGATCTCCTTTCTAATGATATCTGTATCAGCCACAAATTCTACAGCTTCCTCTTATGCTCACAGCAAGATACAGGCAACAGTCACACAGCAATTAGGTCTCTTCCATAGCTGCATTTTATGATATAATTACCAACATGTAAAATGAGCTTCCCCTCCCCCCACTTTTTCTTTCCCGTCCCAGTGTATCTTGTAAAGGACTTCATTTTACATCCAGAGAAAGAAACAGTTAGAAATCAGTAAGAAACAATTACCTAGGCTATCTAAAAGCTCAACTAAGTACCTCCTGGGTGATGTACTACCATAAATAAATACCACATCAAACTACTAATCACTATTATTCTAAGACATCTCTTGCATCTATTATTTTCATCCATAAAACTCACATAAACGTATACAAAATTCAATGCAGTGATAATGATAATCTTTTAAGAACTGCACTGTAATTTTATATGTTTTATATTTACTATTATCTGAGTTTAAGAACAGTCATAATATGGCAGAGAATTACCAACTGACTCATGCATATTCTCACATTGTGTTAAAGAAATAATTATGTTTGCGCAAAACCTCAATAGTGCAATATAATAAGAATTCTGTGACCAGAATGGAATCCCTCTGTTTGCAGAATATGTACAGCTACATACAAAAACTACAATTTTTTTCTCCCACACTCCACCACCAACTGGAAGCGTGTCCTCATCCGTGACCTTTCCACAGCTTCCAGTGTTGCTGGAAGCATCCCCATGAATGACAACTGGAGAAGCTGTTTTCATGACACAGCTGCTTGTTAGTAACTGAACAGACACATCACATAAATACAACAATTATTACTATAAAATATTTAGAGTGACACTGATGTAAACCATCTTTGAATCTACGACATGAGAAGTCTTCTTGCCACAGCTAGCTAATACTTTCTCTTGTCCTTCCTAAATTACTTTATAAACGCACAGATTAATAAACAGTCTAATATTTTTCAGTAGTGCCATTAGATTTGCAAACCACATAGAAATATTCTGATTTAAGGACAATTTTCTATCTAACCACCTTTTTTGTGTGCACACACAGTTTCCAGTTTTAAAACATTACAGCAGAGTGCAGATTTATCCATTTTAAAGATAGGCCATATATTTTTATGGAGACATTTGTAAAAACTCCTAAGCATCTAATAAGATAGAAGTCAGCTCAGAATGTTTTGTAATAAAGTACCTGTTAGTAAAAACTACCTCAGAGGGGAACCACACACAAAGGAAAAAGGAACTAGGGCACTCTATTTGACAGCTGAGGAAGAAACAGAGGTTACGTCCTCTATGGCTGAGATTTAGAGCAGTTTCACTTAGTGGCTGTTCTGCTCCAATTCCCCAGTTAAAATTTAGACCTACAGCAAGAAGTCTTCATTCCTATTTTATTCTAGCAGGAAGTCATGGTTCAGACTCTTAAGTAACCAACAGAAAAAAAAAAAAAATACTAGCCAGTGGGGAACTATGAAGCTTAAATATTATGTTACAGTTAAATTGAGATAAACCTAAGAGTAACTACAGGGTTCACTATATCCTCCCAAACTAAAAAGACTTATAAATTGCTAACTATTTAGAGGTGTAACTTTTGTCCTACTATTTCAAACACAAAAATACTACTGAAATTTTAGAGCATGTCTGTGGTAACATGCCTCACTTGCAGATAACACAGGACCAGGAATCATCTAGGAATACAAGTAATCCTTTCTGATTTTTATCTCACTCAAATTATTTAATACAACTGTAATATTATATGTACTACCCCACCTGTCAAATTAAATAACTACTGTGGAACTAGAGGAAAAACATACTCTTATCTCCTCCTTTTACACAATTTATACTTAGGTCATCTTTCTGATTGCATAGAAGATCTAACCATTCCTACTGTTCAGAGCACTGTGCTGCTTGGGAGGAAATTCAGATGGATGATCTGCAAGCCAAATTTGGCCCCAGTTTTGGGAAGCTTCTGCCAGCAGAACAGTGGCCCCAGACTGCAGTTCCAGGAAGGCAGCCACAGGGAAAACATATTGGCACCAAGCAGCCCCAGCCTCCTGTCCCTCTGAGAGCCCAGATGGGGTCTGAGCACACCGCAAGGCAAACGGGGCCGTTCAGCAGGACACCACAGCCCTCGGCACAGATTAACTCTGCCCCTCCGTGCCACGGTGCCCTCAGCGAGGAGCACGCAGACCATCTGCTCTCTCCTTGCAGTCGATCCCCCTCCCAAGGAGGGCAGCAGCTCTGCCATGCCAGCGGAGCGCGTGTGGGACGGGCTCCCTGCGCGCCCGGGAACAGCTACGGTGCAGCTACGGCATTCGGGAGATGCATTTCGGCGGCCTACTCTGACAGCCAGTTTATCCTGCCCAGGAAAAGGACAGCCAAAGGCACCCAGCTTTGGCTTAAGAGCATTCAGTGTCCCAGGACAGCAAACCCACTTTCAGTAATGGTTAACTCGATGAGGGTACTCAAGATTCCTCATGAGGTTACAAGAGGTAACCCACTTCTATAAAGTATCCTTCTGAAGCTGTATAAATACAAATGTCTGTCATTTACCATTCATTGCTGAAACACCAACAATCTAATGAACATTTTTTAAAATATTGCAATAAGAAAGATAAAGAGTGAAAACATAACATCAATTTAAAGATTATCATCTGTTGAAGATTAATCTGAAAGATTAGCAGAGCTTTTCCTTATCCTTCAATCAGTGTCTAAAATTATACCAATACATTGCCAGTATTATTCAGTCTCTTCCTCTGCATCTGGCCCCTCCAGAACTGACTTTTTGTGTGTTTTTCACACAGCAATTACACAGAGAATTATACAGAAAATACCACTGTAAAATTAAAAATCCAGCAACAGAAGGCAGGAAGAAGGTGCAACACTTTTAATTGTTTCCGTTTCTGACAAAACATTCCCTTAGTAGAGGAACAAACTTGTACATCAGCTACACTTCAGCAACGTTTTTTAACCAGTAGGAAGAGAAATTTGAAATGGCTATCATATAATTCAAAGAATTTATGCTAAAGCAACTGTGAATACCAATGGTCAACAATTATCCTTCCCTTCCCTCCAGGAAAGGAGATTCTAGCCTCCATTGTGGTCTTGCCTTCTCTTGGGAACTACTGGACTGAACTGTTCATGTCTCAACACTTGGCTGGGGTGGGAAGGAGACACATTCTCCCTCCCCAAACTCGCTTCTAAATTCTCATTCCTGCCTGTCACCAAAATGCTGTTCAAGTAATGCTGTGCTCTCACTAATTTTATGTAGTATGTACAAAGTGAAAGGTGAATTCCCTAAACCATCTGGTGGTTTCAATTTATATATGTTGGAAGTCCACTGATTTCAACCATTCCTGCATCCATGAAAAACATAAATATATTTTGGTTACATAAAAAAAATAGTAATTTCAGTTTGCAATAAACTCTGGTGCTACATTACAGAATATGAACACATCTCTACCCTTACACACAGAGTAGCAACTTCCAGTTCATTTTGTGAAAGAGAAATCCTGCCTGTCTTTATATTCCAAATGAGATCAGATCTCTAGGCAGATGACTAAGGTGTTTTCAACCTTTTCAGTTCTTTTTCAGTATCATGTAAACTTGTGCCCAGTTTAACTGGCAGAACAGAGATGGGCTGTCGCCATTCTGTAAAACCTGAACATCCAGAGTTGCCACCCCAGGAATCTCCAAATAGTGAACTGGAACCACCTGAATTAAGTTTACTAGGATTCAAAAGACATAACATATTCAGCCCTCGAACAGATATTCCTCCAGCCCCCTATATATCCTGCTTTCATCCATTTTTCATTCTTTTTCCACTTCAGGGGATACAACACTTTATTGTGCTTCATTACTTCTTGTTTGTTTCTCCTGGTATTTACCCATAACAAACTCGTCATGCAGTCAGTCTTCTGCCTACAAAAATGCTGAATAAATCCCATTTTGCACTAAATTCTTTGTTTGCAGTATTACTATCTTTTCCTGAAAGATCAGTCTCACCACAGAGATAATATTTTGCTGTCCTACAAACTTCATAAAATAATCTTAGCAGTAGCTTGGGCACTTTGGTAGATGTATTCAGCATCTGTTTCTATAGATTTTTGATACTCT
Source organism: Mohoua ochrocephala (assembly GCA_013398855.1). Classification (NCBI taxonomy): domain Eukaryota; kingdom Metazoa; phylum Chordata; class Aves; order Passeriformes; family Acanthizidae; genus Mohoua; species Mohoua ochrocephala. Next base: position 790,248 of record VZTA01013818.1, on the reverse strand, counting down.
TGACCAAACACATAAAACAATCTCATTTTATACAGTAATATTAAACAGTGCTCAGCAAGCCATCTGTAAATCCAGTGCTTTATGTGATCAGAATCGCCTTTTGTAATCACCTCTAGTTTTCTTTCCATCCTTTGATGCAATTGTGACTTTCTTGCTCCCCTGATATCAGAAATTCACACTGGTCTATTCAAAGAGCTAGCTGGAAAGAAAAGAGATGCCTGGCAATAATGCAATGCTTTTTTTTGGAGTTCAGCTCTTCTTTCACAACTTATATTTCACTTCTTTGCTAAAGAACTAGGTCTCTCCGTATGCCCACTGTGCAGCCTAACTTCTCCGAGTATAGTACAGCCTTCAGAAAGAAGCAGTGCAGGGACACATCTCAGTCTTCCAGACCATCATGCAGCTCACCAAAACCAACAACAGGGCTCCAGGGACTTGTACTTAAGCAATAAATACAATAGCTCCACAGTGAAAGCTTTGGTCCACCAAACGCCTGATGTGAGAAAGGTCCCTCCTATTGGGAGGGCTGGAAGATGTAAACCGAGATCAGTTTATGGTCTTTTAACCATCGTTATATCAATATGTTGTGAAGGCAGACTGCCCCTTTCCCACCACAGCTTTGGGCAAGACACAAATTTTCAGAGGCAGAAATTTCTGACCATCCAGAAGGTCATCCCTCGGGCGCTCAAAAACATCAAGCGTAAGCCTTTTCACAATATGGAAACAGGCAAAGACTAAAAGCGTTTGCATATGGCTTAATACCATATTTTTAAAAAAGCAGTAATGTTGCTTGAGCCTTGGAAATTTAGCAGTTATGTGCCCAGATTCATTTCTAGGGCATAAAGAATGCCAGTGTGAGCTTGGCCGCTAAATTCCAAAGACCTAAGAGCCCCACAATCACTGCTTCCAGACGCCTGTTTATCTTCACCCCCAGTTTTTTCACTCTGCTAGAAATCACACAAGGAGGGTATCCTAACAAACATCAATGGCAGTTCTGGTACTTCTGACAGGAAGCACATAATAGTCATACAGTTTTACTGAAACTCCCATGTTCTCTCACAGTGCTGAAAACATGCCAAAATGACATGAAAATACTTCCCGGTCAGACTTACACCAAATACTACAGCTGTTGTCATGGTCTTCTTCAGCAGAAATATAAGAATACACAGCTACAGAAGTACCTCCAGGAACAGACATTAATTTTTATTTAGCACCTGGGCAGCAAAGCAAGAAGATCAAGCCAGGACCTCCATATAAATAGCACTAGAAAGAATAACAAGCACTTCAGCAGACTGCAATTATAAAGCAGCCTGCTCAACTGCAAAAATAATAGCAGGTAAAGATCATACAAGGAGAAGAGATGAAGAAGAAATAATGAAACAAAATAAGAATGTTACATAGGAAAGGTGTAAGAAGAAATGGGTAACAGAAAACAAAATAAAAACCTTAGACAGAATATCCTGTGATATCTGGATATTCTCAAGCTATGCAGGTGATGTTAAAATCTACTAGGCATACTAAAGATCAAATCTGCCATGCAACAATTTTAGACCTTGCCTGGCCACTGCCTAACACTATATGTCCCCAAGTCAACTGGCATATCTAAGTACTTATGAAGAATGTAACGGCTCTGAACTTGCTTCAAAAGCTGAATTCAATAAAATATTGCCATTGACTTGCATGTGCTTCATAGTACCTCTACAGACCAAGAGGTTTCTTTGCTGTCAATGCCTATCAAAATTACACATAGAAATAACTAACTACATATAGGTTCAACAAAGCAGTGTTGTACTGAAAACCTGAAATGATAGAAGCACAACCTGGTTCAACCAACAGTTGGAAGTTTTCTCATAGAAAAAATGTAGGATGCCACACAAAACAAAAATTTGGAGGAAGAGGGGGGGAAAGTCACCAAAGAAAATCTGAGTCAAGAACTATAGTTTTGAAACAAAACTTTTTTTTTTTAAATTACCAAAAAAACCCCAAAATCTGTCAAAATGCATGGTAAAAAATCCTTTCAAAGGAACAAAAAATATATTGTTCAAAGCTGCTTTTTAAAATACCTTGCTAAACAGGGACTGTAATTACCAAGCATAGCACTTTAGTGTATTTAAAGTCTTCCCGACACAATTTATACCTGCCATTCCTTTAGATATTGTCAGTAATCCTTATTTATTTTATACCGACATTAAACTAGTGAAATTGTTTCCTCCTATGTAATTTTTCCTTCTGTAGCCTTCATACTAATTTCAGTTGTATTACCTTCTGCACTTCTAAGTTCTTCTACACTAGCAGGTACAGGAGTGTACATATATATGCCGATGTATATATTGACCTATCTTTATGCAAGCAAAGAAAACCCAAACGTATTTACAAAATACTTTAGGAAATACAGCAATAATATTTAACAGCAAGTACTGGTTCACCTATCTTCTTTAATTACTCGTAGGCTATTAAAAACCACCTGGATTACAGAATTGTACCCTTTACAGAATTGTATCCAAATTTACCATTAAAACAGAATAAATTTGTAAGACATTAGAGGAAAATACAGTATGTGTGTAACTGATTAGTGCTCTTCATGAAAAAAATTATGAAACCCATCTGAAGATGTTTGTGGAAGAACAATGCTATCTAGAATTAACAGCTTCTTAATCCCACTGAAAATTCAATTCTGATGAGTAGAGACCTGCTGATTTTTGAGTTCTTTTTCTATCTTTGCATTACTCTGAAACTGAAACACGTTACATCTCTACCAGGTCGTCGCCCAGCAGGAAAAGTGGAAAATAAGATAAAAACCTCCCATTTTCCCGTCAAATTTCCACCGAACAAGGACCAAGTTCTACGCCCCCTTGATTCCGAAGGGATCCCGCAGAGGGGGGCGCGGGGCGGGCACGGCGGGGCCCCCTCGGTCCCGGTCTCAGCCCCGGTCCCGGTCCCAGCCCCGGGCACAG
>VZTA01013818.1:769733-787097 GCA_013398855.1 Mohoua ochrocephala | reverse complement strand
AGCGGCCGCGGGGCGCACCCGGCCCTGCCCGACCCGCGGAGTGCGGGGCCCCCGCCAGCGCCGCGACTGCTCCCGCCGAGCCAAGGAACCGGGAATCTGTCCGGCAACGTGAGCTGGCAGAATCAGTCCTAAAAGTGACTTATGAAACTTGACAGAGCTACGAATTTGTGGCACCTGGTACAGACTGAACGGGGATCTCACAACAAACCCTGACACTCTCATTTTAAGGAAAGCCCACTGATCTGAACAGCATCTACCTGCCAAACAAACAAATTTACCTATTGGTTCATAAACTGGATCCCCCAAGGCTTCAGGACCACACAACAGCAGCTTCATTTCTTAAGCACATCAAATTGAAAATAGCTGGTGGAAAAGAAGAAAGGACAGAAAAGAGACACCAACACACACACACAAAAAAACAGATTGAGAGAACATTAGGTAGTAATAGTCTGCAAATGAACCAATTACTCATAATTAGCCTGTTACACAAGCATTCCTCCTAACACAAGTGGCCAATTTATTTATTTTTAGGTAAACAGTCACTGCCAGTAGTATCACAATTCTTCATAACAGAAGTATTAAATACAAAGCCTAATTCTCAACAGTAATGAAACTAGGATGGTTTTATATGATGCTGTCTTTAATTCACTTCTTACTACCCTCAAGGGAAATATTCATCCCAATTTTTACCAACACTTTCTGCTGATACAGATCTTTTCCTCATGACAAGAACTGAAAAGGAGAAAGTGTTCCGACTAGCTGTAGAGTTACAAGCCAAGTTTAAGAGACACACTCCTAATTTATTAGATGTTCTAAACCCTGCAAGGCTCCTCCTCCAAAGATGCAGGATTTCTTCTATTCCTTAATGTTGACTTTTTGCACTTGCACGGGGATTTAGACAAAACATAACCATCTGAAGCCTCAGAACCCCTAGACTGTCAGATTTTCTGCTAAAATTGGCAGCTACAGATCCAGTCAGGACTGAGGCAGCTGCAGAACAAGCCCTTTGAAGTGAACACAGCTTAGACTGAAACAGCTATGAAGAAAGGAAATAGCAGAGGAACCTTCTCTTTATTTTTTAAAGCTTTTACTCGCAAATATTCACCTACCACTACGTGGATAGAAAGAAAGCCTCTTCTCTTGGTTAATTAGTAGTTGTTCTCTGTATGAGTCTCAGCCCAAGCCAGAGGAAACTTCAAAGGCCTCACTCGTCAAATGTCACGGCATGAGCTCCACGTGAAGCTGCCAGTTCTGATCTGGTTGCACAGCTATGGCTCACGCTGGGCTTGGGAGCAGATCTGTATAACCAAGTAATTGCTAAGCAATTGTGTAACAAAAGAACAAACTTCTATTGAAAAGATTTGGCAAAGTCACAGCAGTGGGCAAGATGAGAACTTGAACAGTCTGCCAGCAGTACAATCCTGATACGTGTTCATGCCTCACACGACAGCATCTTCTTTACCCATAATCTGTGTAATCAGTGGTTTACCTCTTTTGTTCATTTGGCTTTTAATGTCCTTATCTGCACGTGTGACACCTGCAGCTTTGAAACAAACAAATAAGATCTAACTCAGACTACTTAAGACTGTGTCAGAGTTGAAGTCTGAATTTCATTTTCTGGTTATGCTCTGTGACACAAACATTCTGTAACATTCTATTGCCACCAGTGTGTAAAAGAAGAAGAAAGGTATCAAGCTAACATTGAGGAAAGAATAAAACAGAGGACATGATTCATAAAGGAATGAAACCTCGAGACTTCATCAAATATTAAACCAATAACGTCTTCACACTCAGTAACCAATGTAATACAAATTGTGATGTACTAACCGTATATACTTGTGATCTATCAGACACTTCTTGGTAAATACTTCTTACAAACTCTTAAGGGCTCAAGTTCAATTCTTATTACTTTCTTCTGCTTCATCAGGGCTTTTAAAACAATGTTGGGCATGAACAAGATTAGTCATAACTAATTTGGAAGGATTATTTCACTTTTAATAAGCTTGGTTTAGTTCGCTCCCAATGAAACAAAAAAGAATAAACCAGGCTGTGATAGCACCATCTTTCTCCAGCTGTTTTACCTGAGAGTGTCAACAGCCGTCACATTCCCAAAACGCGCAGAATGGTTTAACTGATACTAAGAAGGTTAAGAACATTCTTTCATTCAGGAGTCATTCTTACATTAATTTGAGACAATCAGTGGTAGCACCTATTCAAAAATCATGTAATTTGTGTTCTGCCTTCTCAACACCCTCAGAAATAGATGTGTGTAGTGATCATAATATTCTTTAAAAAAAACCCAGAGTAACTAGGTCTTGTAGATCAGATGCTCCAAAACTGCATTTTTAAAAAGCATTAACATTTTCATTCAATAAATTCACTTCAAGCTGTAATTCTTAAATTTGTTGCAGCTAAACAGAGCTGTCATACCAAGAGTTACTGACCTCAGAATTCTGTTTAAGGATTATATTAAGCACTCTATATTAATGTCTATTACAGCTATACTACAACTTTTCAGTACTTTTTTAACAAACTCCATACTTTCTCCTCCATTAAAAACATATTGTCTATAAACTCTTTCCAAATGGTAACAAGACACTGAGAACTTAAGTACTTTTATAGAAAATGGTAAAAAGACCTATTCAGCTATTAAACCAGCATGTCCCCATCCCTTCCAATTTCACAGACTTAAGTGGAATTGCCATGATAATGCAATACAGCTTCCATTAAATATCAGAACATTTCACAAGGACAATATTCCCCTCTGCGCATGAGTGCCCATTTCTCAACACGCTTCCACGAGTCCCGTCCAGTAGTGTCAGGCACCAAAAACCCCTCCACTACTGGCACCAAACTAACACCCACAAAAAACAGCTGAAAATTCCAGCCAGTCATTTCCTGTTTCAGAATGGCAAAGTCCTTCAAAATCCATTTCTCCTTTCAATTGTCCACAAATTAGAAACCCACACAGGTAAGTTTTCATCATGGTTTTTGACCAGCAAAATGTCTGTTACTTGCCAAGAGCTTTTTTATTCTTCAGTGAAAAAACAAACTTAGTGTCACTAAGTATTGTTCTATACTAAGGAATCACAAAATTAGCTGTAGATTTATATGGTATGTACTAATGCATATGATCCAGACATAAACACGGTATGAAGGTAAAATATGAAATACACTAAACCTTGTAGGATATTTATAATTACAAGGACCAGAGTTACTGTTATCTTTAAAATAAATAAAACTGCTATCCACTAGCTTGAGCAACAGTAAATAACAAGGCAGACAAGAATTTACATAAATTTATGTGTTGAAAAGTATTCAGTCCCTGACATAACACAGTATTTCGATCCTTTGTCTCCCCCTCCTACAGGGCAGTATCATCAAGCACAAAAGATGCAACAGAAATGGAAGTACAATGCTTAATAAACCCTACAGAACAAGAACATCTTCCTTTACATCTTCCCAATAGGTGGCAACAGAATCCCAAAAATACAAAGAAGTTTATACTTCTTTCTTCATCCATAAAGTAACGGAAGCCCTGTTACAACTTCAATCAATGAACTTGCACCAGTAATTTTAATCAAATGAATCACTACATCTCAGGAACAGAAATTCTCAGGACAGTATAATGTCAAAGGCCAGAGAATTCAGAGAACTCAAACAAAGCATTTCTAAAAAGCTAATTGTTATCAAACACCTAACTGATGGCTTATACTCAGAGCTTACCTGGGGGGGCAAACTACCACAAGCAGGAATTGCAGTAACAAAACATTTGAGCACTAAAGAAGAAACGTCAGGGCAGAAAGAAAATGCTAAACTACTTCTTTTGTTGTTGACATCCACACCTTGGTCTTAAGCAGCATTTATTTACAAGCTCGAGGAAAGGAATGGGCACATTTAAACAAAGTTTTCAGCTGACAACTTTATCACAGTAGGAGGTCCATAGTGACTCCCCAATTCCTTGTAAGAAATGACAGGAAATCAGAGTTCTTTTTCCTCGGCAGTTACACAACTACTTTGTTTTTGTGGCACAAAGCTATACAAATCAAGTCTAAACAATGACTACTTACTTGGGTTCAAACCCAGCCACATCCCGGTCCAAGGAAAGCGTCTCCGTGGTGATCTCCACCTTCCTGACGCTGCCGAAGAAGTCCGTTATCAGAACGTTCTGGGGGTCGCGCTGGAACAGATCGGTTCGGTGCCCAGGGGTGGACACGCACAAGCTTTTTGGGCAGACCTGAAACTGCAAACCAAGATGGACAATCACATCCTGTCCCTCATTCATCAACAGTCTCTACATACACCTTCCAAAACGCAAAACTACTGTTAAAAAAAAAAGACAAATGACACATGTAACTCGCATTCATTTCAGTACAAGCTCCATAGCTGAAAAAAATGGTTGAACAAACACATCAAAATGCATAAACATCTTGATGATGCATTTCTGAAAACCTTTTTCTTTACAATGCCACTTGAGTTTAGAAATGCTCCTGTGAAAGCCAGCCATCAATTACATCTAACTGATAAATGCACAAATATATTTCTGAATATAGATGCAGCAATGCTGCTATAACCTTCCAGAAGTCACAAGTGGGCATAAATTCTTCATATTTACCAAAGGGAGGCATGCAAAATTAAACAAGCTTTGATAAGTAGCTATGTTGAAGGCTTCATAAAGAAGCAAGAATCTACATTTTGATTGAAAATGTAAAAAAAAATCCATCAGTCTTGTTTCTTGTTTATAGCCTATGAATTAATGCAGAATTAGGATCTTCAAGCATCAAAGGTGCTTTATTTATATTAAGTTCACAGACATCCTGTGACACCTACAAATTAGCTAAATACCTTATTATTTATTTTACCCATGTATTTTGTCTACATAGCAGATCCCCTATACCCCGCACACACCGCAACACCTGAAAGACAAAACCAGCACTACCAAAAGCAGGCGGAACAGTGACAGATTTGTTGCAGCATTTAGAACACCTGACAAGACAGAATGCCTATTAAGTAACGAGTTTGTTATGTACCCAGCAGACGCTCAAGGCAATACAAATGCGTTTTGGACACAGATACATTTTGCACAAGTCCTACCACACTTGCCACAACAGAGACCACCTGGTAACAGCACAGGTTATGTGGGTCCTTCACATTCCAGCCACACAGAACATTTAACACCAGAGGTTTAATACAGGACTAAGAATGTCACTCTCCACGTGGGTGCTCATCTTCCTTAATCTTAAATTCTCCAAGTGATTTTCACAAACAGGTCCATCAACCACAGGATCTAGAGCTCATCTACTTAAATTACATCATGGGTCAGCTCTTGGAAGGTTGCATTCTTATGACAAAACCACAGGTCTTAATCAGCTCAGTGCAGATGCAACTTGAATCACCCCAGATTATGACTGACAAAACCTGTGAGTCTCAGGCTATACTTCCCAGCAGAAATTTTGGCCTCAGCCTGACACAAAATGCACAGGCTTTTGTAGCTCATTCTCTTTGGACAACAGAGCCCTACATTACAAGAAGTGTCCCAGAGAGGAACCAATCTACCTGGTTTTTCTTCACAGAGGACAGATTCTATCTCCCCATTCCTCCCTTTTGCTCTATAGCAGTTTCTCTTTGCTCCGTCTTCAGCCTAAGCCTGTGGCCATATGGCATTAGGCTGCTTGCCCAGGGAGACCTCAGCTCACTTTCACCTTTACCTGAAGCATACAAGCACACGTAGACACTGAGCTCTTTTTTCTTAAATGATTCCCAACTCTCTTGTTGGCTGCTATCACACAGCTGCTAAAGAAAAGATGGGGCAAATCAAATCCTTGTTATCTTCCCTGTGGTGAAAACGGACTAGATTTATCAACATCATGCTTCCCATGCAAAAGCCATTTGTTCATGCACACACAAACCCTCTAAAGTTTCCATTTTCACCAAAATGCTATCAATTGTCTCCAGCTCTGCTCCAATTAAGGGCACAAACATAAAAACTAAGTCTCTGAAGTAAACTATAAAAAGGAAGCATTTGTTTTAATCCTACTATTTGAAGCATAAATTTATGCTGCAGTTATACAAGTAAGTCTGCCAAGGTTTTGAGAGTCCAAAAAAACTGCACCAGCCCTGAAAGTGGGAAACTGATACTGCACCCAACTAATTCTAACCTGTCCTGCAACAGCTTACTACCACATGTTGATATGAATTTGAACAAAAATATGCAATGGCAGTGAGAAGAAGACTTCAGTGTTACAAACCTACCCATCCACTACCACTGTGAGAAAGGACTGCAAACCAATTATACCACAGCAGACTAACAGTAATACCTGAAGTCTTCTAACAAAAAAAGGAGAAGGCAAACACTGGGTAAGTTAAACACATTTTCTCCTGTATCAATTTTCCCACATTTTTAAAAAATTTTTTTCAAACAGAGCTAAACAACTCCCCCAACTTTGTTGACTTTTCTTAACAACAATTTAGCTATTTTATGACAAATGACACCTCATTTAGAAATTTACTTGAATCTTACTTTAAAAGTTCAAATGAGCGACATTTCAATGTAGTCTTTATTTTCAGGGAATTGTGATCAAACCTAAAGTCAGTCATTTGCACAGCTTTATGCTATCCCTTAGCAACACAGATGGAGCAGGTGGGGAGTAGGTGGAGTGGATTATGAAAAATGATGTCTCATTCTTTGCAGGAATGCAATATCCAAATCTTAGGTGGATGTGAAGGGAAGCTGTTTCAAGAGCGGTTAGAGAAAAGTAAAGAGGTAACGGAATAGAAGCAGTGTAACGAACACACAGTACTTCAAAAAGAGAAGACATCTGACATATCAGAAGATCAAACAACTAAAGATCATTCAATTTTAAAGCTAGGTAGTGAGCAACATAAGTTACCCTGATCTTGGAAAGCATTAATTTAAATTAAAAAAATCAGAGTTGGATAAGCAGTAGGTCTTTTTTCTTAAGCTAGCTAACACTAACAATGCATTCTAGTGCCAGATTTCCTCCTATAACTGTTGGCAAAAAATAGGTTTATATCCTTACCATGGACTAACCATATGCCATTTTGGAACTCTTAGATGAAGCCTTGAAAAGCACTGACTCAAAGTCAAGTGGTCACATTTGCTGAAATGTGTGCAGCTTATGATTCAGTACATGATCACACAACGGGCTGGGTTGGAAGAGACCTTAAAGATCATCTAGTTCCACTTTTCTGCTAAGGGCAGGGGCACCTCCCAGTAGACCAGGCCTCAAAGTCCCCTCCAACCTGGGGACCGCTCCCTGAGCAACAATCAGCAGATCGATGTATAATAAGATGACTTACACGATGTAAGGAATTTACCAGCACGGATAACTTCCCTCAGCTCTTCCTGACTATTTGGCATATAAGCAAAAACACTGTTAGGTGTCTTCTCCAAAGAACTCAAAAAGTAAACTACTTGGCCAGCTAACAAATTTCTACACTTTTCACAATAATCAGATTAACATTCTGCTGGCCAGACCAGCTATACCACTTCCCAGAGAGTGTCTTACACAGTAGAAAGCACTGCTCCTCCTTAGGACCTTTCATTATTAACACAAATTAAATTTCTGGTTTACAGTGACATGTGAATGAACAGGCTAGACAAAGACACTTAATCAATAAAGAACTCACATATTTTTCTTTATCAAGATTTATTTTAAAGTTATCTGTATCCCATAATTAGAAGGTATTAAATTATAGGACAGAATTTCATTCCCATAGAAGTAAAAGAACCTTGAATCTTAGCCACAGAATCAATTCTGTATCAACACAGAATCTGCCAAGTGTGGGCTGTTTAGAGAGAATTCTAGCATACATGCAGCAGTCAGGCTAACACCATCCTCTGTAGACAGAGGGTGGCATAAAACTTTTGAGCAGCTGCTCCTTTTACAGAAATGAATCTATGACAATGTGTTCTGTAAGTGGTGGCTCTTAGATCACTGATGTGGCACAGCAGGACTTACAAGTACAAGGTACCAAAGTATAATGTATGACTACAAAGAAACTAGCATTGGAACAGCTATAAAGGGTTAACAGAGCAAATACAATACAGTTACTTTTTATGTCATCTCACCAGTGTAGACATCTCACTGCTAAAAAGGCATTTTCATAAATTTTGTCATATGTTATCTGGTTGGCTTCTTCTTTTCCTTCTGCTTCATACCTGAAATCTGCAATAATGTTTGCCCCAGCTATAATTAAGTCCAAACACTGATGGATTTGGACATATCTTGCTCTGGAATCTAAGCAGATATACAGATAAATGAGTCTCTGCAGGCATTTGTAAGTGCACAGTTAGAATTTTAACTGTTTAATCACCTTTGCAAAACAACACCAATGCCTGCTTTTCCACACCTGCGAAGTGTCTGCTATCCATTAAGCTGGTTTTAGAAGCTCCCTACTAAAATTTTTCACATGCAAATGCTTCATTCTATTGAAATGAATATTTAAGGAATACTTTATTATTTTTTCAATGAAAAATACAAAATCTTGCTAATTTTGGTTAATTTTTTCTGTAGCCAGCAAAGCACTTTCAAACGAGGACAATCCCTGAAGTGTTACACGACTACATTTAACAATGGCAAAAAAACCCTCCCTCCAAAGCTGCTTCCAAGAGAAACAGTGGGAGCATAAAAAGCATTTGAAGAACCCTACGGACAAAATAGATTAGTTTTCGAACTATACAATTCATTAGCATATTCATGAATGTTGAGTATTCTACTTACTAGGTCATTCATATTTGTCTGACTGGCAGGATGAATTTCTTCCAAGAACTCTAACACATAGAAGGTGTATCTGTCCATGAGATGAACGCCAATTCCCAGGTCAGGTTGATGCTTTAAAACAAGATACAGCAGTTATTGGGCATTTGCAGGAGAGAACTCAGCATTCAGGAGAGGGAACAGAATGCAATAGCATGTTACAAAAGTTAAGCGTAATTTTTTTTTTCTTAGGCGAATTATGCCAAGAAAACAGCTAGCTGTGAAGAAACCTACTGCTGATAAGGTGAACAATGCGGTTTATCTATAAACTGTATCCTGGTAATATCTCTGTATCCCAAAAAGCAGGGAACTGTTTCTTAATGGTCCAGCGTGGACTTGTGGACTTTGAAAACAGGGCTGGGAGAGCCAGTGTATCTTAGAGCAGTGCATGGGTTCAGGTAATCCTGACCTGCTGCTTTTGGTCTGGCTGGGATCTCTCCTATTGCTCCTTCTGTAATTCAGGTGGGATATAATTACAGCAGGTGAAAGTTACTGTTTTGTTTTGTTTTATATCAAGTGTGGTAAGTCCTAAATTGAATACTCCTCACACTCATCTCTAAGCAGTCTTCCCACAAGATTCCTTGCTATCCTAGGCAATGTACAAACTGGCCAGCAAGGACAGAAATCCATTGTTAGCCTGGTTCTTTGGGACAGCACACAAAAACAAGCAGGAACAGTACACTTACAAGTTTTGTCGAACCCACACTAAACACCTTATACATTCAGCAATTAGAAGGGAAATTTTTAGTTAAAAGTCAGTAGGAATTGTGCTTTTAACTCAGGCATTCTGAAAATTGTCTTCAGGATCACATAAATCTACTTACTGATAAAGAATCTTCTCCTACTTGGCTGCTAGCCAAGGCCATTATATTGGGTGAATAAAATCGTTCATACATGGATGCTCCTTGACAAGTATCAATAATAAACAACAATTCATTGTACCTGAAAGAAATAAAACAGCCTCCTTACCCATTGCTGCTTAAACACCATATACATACTTTGCTTTTTAGTTACCAGGGCAGCTGCTCAGAACCTAAGGAACAGGAGCTCACCCTAATCAGTTTTAAGATGCAAGTTTGGCCAAGGGAACACATTTGAGCAGCTCTAACTGCAGGAAGCTGAAAGTAAAAACTAAAATTCTGCTTTCTGAACGCAAACTTTCACACCATTTTAGGGACAACAGACAGTATCACTGCTGCAGGTAAGCAAGGCCTACCGGTAAGACACACTTAGAGAGTATGTTCAGGATATTCAGCATTCAATATCTAAATAATGCTTATTCCTTACCTCCTTTTCTGCCACATTTGTTCAAAGGCATCAGCAAGTTCGACATTTGTAATTTCTTCAGAATCTTGAAATTTTAGGAAACCATTTCCACCATGGCCTGACAGAAAAACCAGAAGTTAGGCAAGTATGTGGGTTAAAGGAAAACATTCAGTCTGGTTGACCATTTTTCTAAAACAAGGTAACACAATTCTCTTTCTCCAGAGACAGTCCAGCAAAATAAAATATTAGTACAGTAAGAACAGTACACATACACCATTTCAACTGGAAACTATACTGGCTTAGTATTCCTTTACAGGTATTTTTTCTTAATTAGTATGACACGCTAAAACCAGAAAATAATTTTGGTCGATCCTTTTGTTCATTTGGACTACTGATGCTTTCAACAAACCCATCCAACTGAGCAAGCATCAATAAATTGTACACAGAAACCTGCAATTACCTGTCATGTATATCAGAATATTGCTTCTGTCATCAGAAAGAAGACGTTTAGATCGTGGTGTGCTTGGTGGGATTCTTCCCGTTAAAACACGCAAGAAATTTTCAACAGTAACCTATGAATAGAAGCATAAAGTAATTTTTTAAGATAAAAGTACTGATCAGCTATGGGCTGGGTTACAGAAATGTAATAATGGAACACTAAAATATGCAGTGTGTCTAACCAGACATAGTATGGCATGGTATAAACTGCATAAACAGACATTTTCTGTGTAAGGTTTTACTTCAGGTTAAGAATCAAGTGGTAGCTTTTACTTTATCCCACCAACATCAGCCTGTTGCTTAATTATATCCAATAAGTCTACCACCATTATAATTTTAAATACATTTACATTGATCTAAAAACCTGTCAGCATATAGCTTCATTGTGCCAAAGCCGCTCCTGTACTCACAAAATGCTCCAATGTTAGTGCGTGTTACCATGGAAAAACAAAAGTTTAAATTCCCTCTGCAACTCAGGAAGAAAAAACAAGATTAATTTGATTACATAAGTCTGAGTGATCAGATAAGATCCATCTGAGTGGTGACTGCAAGACATCCTATAAAACACCATCCCCTTTTTAAGTACATGTACACAGCTCAAATGCCAGCAAAAAATCCATACTCAGGAAAAAACATGGTAAAAAGAATGTAGCTCTATTCCAGTTCTGTGTCTTCACTTCCTTGTATAAAGCGTCAGAGAAATAAAACATCTATTATATACTTAAATGCAATCCAATAAACCTTTAGCAATAATTCTACAGCACTATTAAACCAAGAAACTGATGTGTAATTTTATCTCAACTGGTAAAGACCTGGTATGAAGGAATATTACATGAAAAGAAAGGTGGCAGAATGCAGATTTTTATACAGCAATTGCTTTGCAGTAATGATTAGGTTACGGCTTTTGTTTTATTTTAAGAGCATATGCTTAAGATTAGGAATTTAAGTGGATCTGCCTAATAAACAATTCACTTGCATACCAAAATTTTCACAGTAATTTTTGTGTTGGCAAGATGAGACACTGAAAAGAAATCTCAAAAGAAATTTCAGTAATATGATTCTATTCCATTATTTAAAATAGCCAATACACTAAACATGTTTCTAGTATAATGAACTTCAAATAAAACCTCAAATATCAAGGAGAGGAGGGGTATGTATTTTAAACTCATCAGCTGATAATAAAAGCCCAGCGCAAAACCAGTAATGTGAACAGAGAGACTTCCTCAGACTTCACAGATGCTGCATAAATCTTTAAACCAACACTAAAAAATAAAGACCCAGAGTTTTAATTAAAGCACAGTTACCTCATAGCTCCTGTAATCCACTTCCACATCATCTCCATAGACATTTAGCTCCATGTTTTTATGACTAAACACAGTAGCTGGTTTGGGATTTCTGGGATTACATGCCATATCATCTGCCAGCATCAAGACAATGTGACTGCAGAAAATAAGAAAAAAAAACATTTCAGCCATTCTACTTTCACATAACAGTCAAAGAGAAATTAGAACAACACTGTTCAACAATTACAACAATAGCTCAAACCCCTCCAAAACAACCAACCTCAAGAATCATGATAAATGTTTATTTTTAAGATGTGATTTTGAGGTTTGTTGGGAATTTTTGGTTGGCTTTTTTTTTTGTCCTGTTAATATTTTGAATGAAGTCTTGCAGCAAAGAAAGAAAAACAGATAAAGTAAGTTTGTCTAAGGAAAAAACACACTCAAATCCACATAAAAATTGCTGCAAATTGCTAAAAAAACAGGCTCGCTCTTTCTCTAGGTCTTCTCCAATGTTTTGGAGAGAGTATTCCTGACTGTAGTCTAAAGCATTGCTGGCTTTCTGAGATTAATTCCAGATCTCTGGATATGGATAAGAAATGGATCTTGCTACTGAACAACAGAAATCTCAGCCACGCCGTAGTTCTTGCAGTGTTTCTAAAAGTGACACCTGTTTTGACTTTAATGGTGAAGACAGAGATGCAAAGCAGATGAAAGCTCTCAGTTAAGGGCAGGACTAGTGACAGAATTTCTGAGGTGGTGCCGAAGGCACCTGTGCTTCAAAGGCTGCACAGGAGAGGGAACAGCTGCTTCTGAATGACATGTGCAAGAACAAAAGGCATCTTTCTATGCCTCTCAGCCCACCGCACTCCCGCAATGTGTTCCCTTGGATTTATAACCCCAAAAATCCATCTAAAAATTGAGTTTCAAAATCTCCTCTTTCAAAACCAGAAAGTCAGTCCTTTTTTTTCTTTTTTCTTTTTTTTTTTTTTTTTTATATAATAAACACAGGGAACAGGATGATGCTGTCATTGCGTTCATAGTTGAGTAGGAGCTAACTGGGGACTCCAATTGTTGAGTTTTGGACTTGGACAAAAAAATGCCATACAGATTTAATCCACCAGAATATGCTTTTTTCAGTGATGAAGCAGGCCACACTTCTTTAGGTAGACACGCTGGAGAAACTACCAGTCCTCTAAACTACCATTAAAAACCAGGACCACCAGGAATTCCATAGGAGCCTATGGTACATATAGCCTATTACACAATGGATACTGGTGCCTTAAATTCACTTCCACAGTTCTGACAGAAGTAAATTACATCCCGAAACAGCTGGATAGAACTGTGCCAACACCCCGAGGACTTCCAGTAGGAACACAAAGAAAAGACACTTCAGAACCCTCCCACTCCTGTTGTCAAAGAAGAGATACTGTTCTAGCCCTTGTGCTATCACTAGAGAAACACAATTTGTATGGACAAAAAAACTGGTTTCTCTAAAAAAAATCACGCAAAATGGATTTTTTCAAGGCAACTGTCAATATAGAGAAGTTGCTCTGTTCAGAGCCTTTAAAGACTCAGTATAGTTACAGATGTGGAAGTCTTACATCTCAGTACAGTCACACTTACCAACATCTCCACACTGAAAGGAAATTAAAGTACAGCAGGACTCATCTCTCACAGTAGTGCTGTCATTGCTGAGTGCATTTTGCAATTTTCACATTACTCTTTCACCAGTTTGCTAAGTGGCTCATTTTAGTGGCCAGATCTAATCAGCCTGTTCCAGTTGGAAATTTTATTATGTAACTTGTTGCTTTTCCTTTTGAGCAACATTGCTGCATTTTTCACCACACTGATGTGCTTGCATTCTTCCTTTTTACTTTTATCCAGTTAAACTGGGAAGATAAATGTATTTCTACACTGCTTCAGACAGTATGAGAACTTTAACAGCACATTTGCAAGGAATTGGATTCATCAAGATTCCCTCACCTATCAGGAATGCCCAGTCTCTTGACACTTCTGTACACTGACAGAGTATTTGCCACATGACGATAATTAAACCAGAATCGAGAGGTACACACCTTGAAAAGAAAAAAAAGCATATTAAATAGTGTAAAGATACAAATTGGCCTGGCACATTGCATCAGAAGAACACGATTACAGGAATATTAAAAAAATAGTAACAACCAGGAAAGGCTATAGTAACACCAAGAAACTTGTGATATAAGCTATATAAATCTTTGCTGTACCAAAGCAAAAAATACTGAAAATAAAAGTTAAAAAAAAAAGTTCTTAGCACACTGACTCATGAAAAAATTGTCATAAACCCTTATTTTTTTTAGAAAGCGGCACTTTAGGGAATAATTCAGCAACAGTAAGTGGATAAGCTAAATTTTCTCATTTGCTTTCTCCTTATCAAATAGAAGAAAAAAATCAAAGGAAGAGTTCTCACCTCAATAGCAAACCCATTCTAGGAGCATTCTTCCACAAAGGCACAAGTGAATTAATTCATGCGGAAGCCACACACAGGGAAAAATGCACTGAGGACATTTGCATTTGAGGAGTCAAATAAAGTAAGAGAAAAGTGAGCTCCAACCAAAATCTGAATACAAATTCTCAGAAACCTCAAGGAAGTTCAATTTCTACTGTTCTAACAGGCAAGGGCGTCAGGGCTCAGTCATTCCCTTCACTTAAACACACTCTACATCAGGTTCTGATTCAGAGGTTTCAAAAGCTTCTAAAAGAGGTGACTTTAAAACCACAAAAACAGAGATGCAGGAAAAAGCATTTCGATAGTTTTTTAATTTTTCAGCTCTAAATGTAGAGCTGTAAGTTACACTACATAGCATCTCTTTCTCTACTCTTTTCATAAAAAGAACTCAGATGTAGCTTAAGTAATAATAAAAATTCAGCCTGAAAGGATCCCCTTGTGTTCGATCACCCTGTCAGAGATTCCAAAAAAGCCCACAGGAATCAGTTCAGGAGGACATTCGCCTTTCAGCAAGATTTAAAGCTCTGAAAATAAACTGTGTCCAATTTAGCTGAGACATTTCAGGTACCATCATCTGCCCCTTGCCTCCATTACCTCCCTTACAACACAATGGAAAATGTGTCTAAGCTTTAAATATAGTTATCCACGCTGCAGCACATTAATTCAAGCTATTGATGAGGTGGGATTGCAGTATGATGCCAGGTTTGAAGTGCCTGACAGCAGTAAACCCTCCCTGCTTAATTTTTACTGCTTAAAAATGAGTAGCAGTTGTTACAAAACTTAACGATAAACCACTGAGAAAATAAAACCACCAGAAAATCTGTTCAGGACAGAAAGCATAGGTCCTTGGACCTAATTTTCCACCTTCTTTGTGTGTTTTTATGGGTACTAATAAAAGCATCTATTTGTTAATAGTATTAAAATAGTATGTTATGTTTTAATAGTTTCAAGTTTGTATATTGTAGAATATACAAATTATTCCTTCTAATTCAGTTAGTTACTGTTAACTTTCCTTTTTTATTGCTCAATTTTAGTATCTGGAAAACAAACAGCTGCTACTGAGTAATTACAATAGTGTTCTGAAACAAATTAGTCATTAAGACCTGAATTGGGATTGAGAACCAATTGTGCAGCATGATTCAATGCTAAAAGAAATTACATGGCAAAGAAAAAAAGAATTAGGGTAAGAACAGTTGATCTAAACACTGTGTTGCCTGAATTGATTTTATTCCCAGCCTGTTATCACAAGTTAACAGATCGAATAAGAGCAAAAATGAGATACAAATTCTACCTTTCTGGTCAAAGAGACCAGACTTCCCTGGTATCAGAATTACATCTTTTTTTCAATATGCAGTATGCTAATTTAACTATTTCAATGCTTTCAGAACTTTTGTTTTATGAATCCTGCCATGTAGCTACACACACTGAGTGTTTGAAATTCAGTCATATTGAAAAGATAATTTCATTACAGTCTAATAAATTTGCAGGCACAATTTCGAATGTATTCATTTCCAAATGTTTATCTTTCCATTTCTTTCAAATGAGCAGGACTCTTGAATGACTGTTGCAATTATGGCTCCTGATGAAAAACCGTCAACTTTATTGGAGGAAAACAACCTGGACCATGCTTACCAAAACTGCCCAGTTATTTGTATGTCCACTTCTAAAAAACTGTTCTGCTTGATCCTGAAAGATGAACAAAATTTTAGATTTTTCAGCAATAAGAAATGACCACTCATAGTTTTGTTATTTCCACAATAGTGTTCAATGCATATGTTTCCCACGTATTAACACTGAATAAACCTTAGAAGAGCTACAAGAGAGGTATTTTTCTTAACATTTACATACTTCATGTGAATTAACTGCTCCAAATCTTTCCCTGAAACTTGCTACAGAACAAAGAGGAACTATTAGTCACTTGCAGCTTAGTTAAAACCAAAAGCCCACACACCTGTACTCCAAAGGACACTCCAAGAACAAAATAATATGATTTATTGACCTACAGTTTCATCCTTAACAGAAAAGAGGACTGGATTCAATTCTATTCTATTTTCAAAAGCAGGTGAGTGAACCTGCAGTTTTAACCCACTTTAAATCCAAGGTGGTTACATTTATCTTCCAAAATTGGGATCTATTACAGCATCCTTCTGTATGATCTGTGTTCTCCATAGTTCCCACTTTCCTTTGCAGATGAGAGGGCCCTTTCTCCTTAACACAGAACATAAATCAAGACACAAAAAGGGGCTAAGACTTTGCAGAGGTAAGGGAATAAGTCTGTCACGGCGCAACAATCCAAATCTGGCGACTCTTAAATCAGACAATAGTTAATAAACAATGAGGAGTTCTAGGATGATGCTTGTGGTCTTACACAAAACAAACAGTAACAGAAATAGTGTTGTACTTCAACCAGCAAACAACTTGAAGTTTAATTAGTCACCCAGAGATTGTAAGAATATTTCTATTGTTCAGGGTGCGGGGGTTGTTTGGTCCTAGTTGTAATTAATTTCAAGCATAACAACTTGTTAATAACGCAGAATTCAAAAGCAAACAACGCTCCAGATGTAGCGTGGGCACAGTGCATTAAGCTAATTGCTGAAACATGAAATTACTCCCACCTGACAAACCCACTGGCACCTGCCATGTGCAAGAGCCCATCACCTGCGGGATGGGCACCGGGCCGGGGAGCCCGGGCAGCGCCCGCACCCAGCCCGGGGCACCCCGAGCTCGGCCAGCCGCGTCCGGGAACGGGCATCAGACACCCTCTAGAAGTTACAGTGCGTGGCCAAGGAGAAACTGAGTTTCAGAAACCCGCAAAAGGATGAAAAGCCTGGGGTTTTGTAACTTTTAGTAGTTTGAACAAGGCACAAGTATGTGCCGGGCCGCCCAGCACCAGCGCTCCCGGCACACAGCGTCCCGCGGTTCCGCCCACGGGGCAGCGCCGGGCGGGGCCGGGGGAGGGTCCGCCAGCGGGGGAGGCAGCGCTGGGGACCGCGCCTCAGTATCGGTGCCCGTCGTGCCAACACGGCCCCTCCTGCCTGCCGCCAGCGCCTCC
>VZTA01013818.1:753939-769625 GCA_013398855.1 Mohoua ochrocephala | reverse complement strand
CTCCTGCGCGGCTCGGCCGCCGCGGCTGCCGGAAAAGGGGGCGGTGGCCTGTGCGCAAGTTCCGCGGGGCGGGAGCGCCGCTGGCCCGGGGCGGCCCGGGACTGTCCTCTGCCCCCTCCCGCCGTCCCGGCGCCTGCACGAGCAGTACCCTGCTGTGAGCACGGCAGGCCCTTGGTCACGTTCAGAGCTCCCCGGCTCTGGAGAGCCCGCTCCAGTCCGGTTCGGTAGAGCAGAGGAGGTAATGGCAGCAGGTCTGGCCGTTGCCTTGGGCACACGAGTTCATCGTGGCTCTGTCATGAGCTGGTGCTAGAAAACACCGGCCGCGCATCTCGCCTTTGGCTTGGTTGGCTCCTGCGGGTGTAACAGCAGGCGTTTCTCTCAGACGCCTTCCAAAAATTCCATGAAATCCTTGGCTCTGTTTGGATCACTAAGAGGGCAGGGCACGGCGAGCTGTGGGCCGAGGCTGTCCTCCGGTCTTGGAGGCCACAGGGCTGCCTTGGACAGTGGAGGGACAGCTCGGGAGAGGGATCACCTTTGGCAAGGGGGGGAGTGGGATCTAAAGGTAGATTTTTATTTTTTTTTTTGTCATGAAGCCTTGCTATAGCTTTGCCTTCAGTGCATGCATCTCTCAGAGCTGACACATCATCAAATTTTTATTTCAATCTATTGAGCCACTTGGTATGATTCTTTTGTTTTCACTATCTCATCTTGTCACTGCTTTGTTCAACTGCCTGATGCCTTCCATTAGTGAAGATGCAGAATCTGCCCTGAACCGTGGAAGCTATTTCCTGCTCTGTGTACTTGTCACCAGTAATGACTTTCTCAGACAGGAGCATATTTCCATGTATTGATGTTGGAATTTCAATAGCATCACTTTTGCTGTTTTAAAGCATCACTGGTTTCCTTGACAAAAATAATCACCTGTTATTAGATCATACTTACTCCCTTCAGAATACCGTAGGCACTAGCTCCTGTTGTGCCTCAACCCATCTTCTGTGTGAGTGAGCCTTTTGTGAACCTACTGAGAAGTGCTGTAGTTGTCAGTGTCTCTTGGTGCCTGCTTTTAAGCTGCAATGTTTATCTTCTTGTGCCAGAAAGCTAAATGAATTTAGGGCCAGGCTTAAGCTTTTTTTTCTTGCCCCTTCAAATGCTTCCACTTAGGTCTCTTGATCATGCTCAGATGTGCTCAAGATGTGTCAGTAATTCTAAAGGATAGGCAAGGATAATTCTAAAGGATATCTCCAAGCATGTATTCATGCAGTTTGATAAACCGATGAGTTGATTTCGTGAGCTTTGACTCAAATAGCACCCCATTACTTTTCAGCTCCCACGTGGAATTGGCCAGAAAACATGTGACAGAAGGTCTGAGCCTCTGACTGAACTTCTTTCAGTTAAGCTTACTTCCTTGCTCTTTGCATTTATTACAAATATTCATCCTTTGGTAACATGCACCTTTTCACACAGAAATAATGCCAGCAGCTGTATCCTGATGATGCATCTTTGAACCAGATATAAGTCCTGACGTTTGTACCATGTGACAAGTTATGTCAAATGTGGCCAAAAGGTGACTTTTGGCTTACCAAGAAACATTCCTGACATGAGAAGTAATGAATGTCTTTTCTGTGAATAAAATTTAAAATCATCCTGTTTGCTTACAAACTCCTGAACCTCCTGAAATTTGTATCGCAGATGACCGTATTGTTTTCATTCTCTGGAATGCTAGACTTCATAGTTTTAATAGCGTTCTTTAAAGGTCACTGTGTATGATTTGCTGCTTAAGAAAATAAATGGAAAAAGTGGAAGAAACCCTCACGTGGCATTGGAATGACATAAACACAAGTTAAGAACTGTAGCAAATTTTCCTTACGTGAAAGATCACTTGTATTTCTCGCGGTTACACGTGGTTGGGTTTGCAATCGCCAGGAAGGTTCAGCTGGCTCCTGATGGAAAAGCGTAGCTGCAAACTCCCAGTTCTTGTGTCCCCTGGTGTCATCTGCAGTGTGTGAGCAGCGTTTGGATCAACCACAGCCACACTGCAGGGGTTACTCTTTGATTGTAGGTATTCAGGTCATATTGCTGCCTTTCCATCCCAGGGCAGAGACAGCACTGAGTTAAGGCAAACTCAGTTGCACAAGCTCATTGAAACATTCCAGAAGAATGGCCGTTATTCCCTCTGATTTATGTGCTGTGTAATACAGTGCATTGTCTTCTTAGGTCTATCTCTGGTTTGCCTTCTGAATTCCCTTAGCCTGTTGGAGTGTATTTTCTAATGGATCTATTTCTCCTTCTACTTCTGGCTTTTATTTCTTTACCGGCTCAGTCTTTCATGGGCTTTAGTATTCATCAGACATGCATGAGTGTGCCAGCGCTTCAGGCATTATTCCTGGAGGTGGTATCACTTCTCTTTTTTTTCTCCAGTAAGACAGTACCAACAGCTTTGTCCTCATTTTTTTCATCTTTATTCCCTTAGGCAGCTCTCACTACATGCTTCCATGCCTGTACAGGATTTTTTTTTTGTCTAGAAGTAAAGCTCTATGCTGTCTGCTTCTGTTTCTTCATTCTGCTTTGTTTCCATGCTAATAACAGTATTTTTCATGCTTCGAGTGTCTTTAGCTTGACCTTTGCCACAATGTGTCTTGTATTTCATGGGGAGTAATTAGAAAGGACACCACATGTGTACCCCGAAATGACTTGTAATTAAAACAAGTGTTTAAAAAGCTGCTGTAACTGCAGCTGGTATTCACATTGGTGCACATCTTGGTGCCCTTCCAGATTCTGTCTTCCTCCAGCAGCTTGCTCAGGCCCTAATCCTCTAATCTATACCCTCTAGAAACTGCCCTTTATGAGCCATCTGTCAGCCTACTTCTGTCCAGCACGGAGCAAACAAGCCTTACCTTCCACTGAGGAGGAGCAGCAATCCCAAGTGTAACCCCATAAGCTCCTAAAACAGGGATTTATGATACTAGAGTTCACCTGACACTTTTTGATCACAAACTTGTTTTTTTTCTATACCAAAATACCAATAAATATCCATAATATTTTTTTGGTATTAACCTTGATTATATTACCTATTTGTATCATGGTGTATCTCTTCTTCTATACTCTTGATCACTGTTCTGTGTCTGCGTTCCTGTTTGTGTTAGACTTGCATGTACTGTCTGATAATTGTCTACTGTATTAGAGAAAAAATATATCTTTGGCTGTATTTATAATGCTTCCAAAAGAAAAATTAAAAGAAGCTCTTGCAATGACGTAAGAGCGTGATTCTTAAGGAATCATCAATAATAGCTTGACTCTACTATCCCACTTAAAAATGCAGATTTATTGCTTTTTTCATTTTGACTATCAATACAATAGATTAAAAAAATGCCAGAACAAGTCTACTGTAGTTCAGTATCTCAGCTGATAAAATGGCTATCTTCAAATATGGAACCTGAATGAAACAAGGGTAATTCAATTATTGATTGATCTTACTCATTTGGGTTTTTTCCCCCTTGTGTTAATGGAAGACTGGCTTGACTACAGAATATTCATGCTCTGAGAAGATTTACAATACCAAATTGATACTGATAAACAATAGGCAAAATTAATATCATGAGAGCAATAGATACAGAACTTCCAAAGGAAAATTATTTGAAAGAAGCTTTGCTTCTAATTTTACTGAGCTGAAACAGTTGTACTCAAGGGTGTTTATCAATAGATTGTCTTTGTACTCTGGCTAAACACAGTAGACCGTCCACTTCCGTTCATCCGTGGCATCAAGTGGCTTAACTCTACATTGGAATCAAACTGGACAGTGTTTGTTACTATTATTTACAAAGTGGGATTACAGACATAATGTTTTACAGGCATTTTGAGGTCAGAATAGAACATAGGCAAAAACCTTGAAGCCTCCAATGAAATTCAGTTGACATTTGTTCTTAATGAATTAACCATCTACCTTGTCATCAGTTCTGTTCTGTCATTAATGATGTAAATGTTACCAGGCGTGCAATTTCCATACTGTTGAATTGTGTAACAAACCAGTGTTTCATCTTCAGAAGACATGAAGTTACCAACCATTCCAACAGTTTATTCTGTTGGTAAAAAAAAAAAGGTAAAATATGAGAAAACAAAACATGGAAAAACAGTGGCAGCTTATCGAGGTAGTTTATTAGGTGCATCACATTTAGTCTTTGTGCATCACTATTTTTCTCAATAGAAAAAGCTGAAAATACTTTCTCAGAGCATTATTAAAAGAGCAAAATATGTGAAAAAGACAGCAGTAAATCCCCCCACCCCCTAACTGTATTATCTATTTAAAACATTATTTAAAATTACCCTCCCCGTTGTATTTTTTCATTAATATTTCAAAAGGGTTCATTCTCAAATAGAAAATTCATGGGCCTCTTAATTAGGAACAAGATAAGAATCTTAATTAAATTGCCCTAAATAAAGCTAAGTTTAGAACCAGTTTTACCCTTGACTTCAAGCAGTGGATGTAACATTGTGTGTTTTAGAATCATTAAGAAGTCATCACTTTTATTCCACTGCCAGTTCTGACATCTCTATAATAAATCTCTGCTGTGTCCTGAACACACCGAGTACCTGAGTGTCTCAGGAAAGTCTTCCCTGTAGGAATTGAGCTGAAGTAGACTCAGCTCTGCTGGTTAAATTAACTCAAATAAAGGGCAGTGTTGCTGATAGACTCATTTTAGCTCCCAAACCAATACTTAAAGCTATTGTGTGTACTCAAACTACTCTTCAGCCTGCAATCTAAATATAACCTTTTGTCTTTCAAGTAATTGTCTTCATTTGTAAGCAAGGGGTTTTGTATTCCATTGAGGACTACTTGTCAGCTATGTGAGAAAACAAACACAAAATGTTTGAAAAAAAAGGCTGAATGCACATCAGCTTTACCTGAAAAAAGTTAATATTATGAAAATCTTATTAGAAATAAGATCTACAGTGAGCCCTGAGTCAACTTTATGAAAGGTTACTCATATTCCAAGTACAATAACATTGATTAACGTTAAATATTTATACAGTGACTAAAACTGAATCCAGTATATTACCAGGAAAGGTTATACAGATCAATGTGTGATGGGTACTGAAATGTTATTAGACCTGATTAATGGAAGAGTGCACTTGAGAGGCAAAATTTAAGACAAATCCAAAAATAGGCCATTAAGGAATTTAAAGAAATATTCTCAGTGAAAGAAATAATTTAATATTTTTAAATGCAAATATGCGTGATGATGATGATGATGATTGTTATGCATGTTTATCCAGGAGTTGTGGAGAAGAGTAGATTGAAACAACCCAATAAATTTTTAGACAAAAGCTTACTTGTACTTTTTAGAGCAGCTGCCCGGCGGTGGATCAGCAAACCTTAATAATTTCCCTGTCTACTCAAACTGTGTAAAGCAGAGAGAGCATTTTGTTCTCTCTTTAGCTTCATTTACCAGGATTCTGTAAAAGCTGCTATGGATCAGGTGGAAAGTGCTCATGCTGAACTAAGCATGGAGTATCCTTCAACAAACTACAAGTTCTAACTCCATGCTCTTGGAAATTAAAAGTATCTGTTTCTGTGATCTCATTTACTGGAAACTCTTCCCAAGCAGAAATGCCAGAATGACTTCATAAATTGAAATCACAGTGCTTGGCAGCCAGATTTTGCTATGATTTATAAAAATGAAGTTTTTTTGAAATTTCTTTCTGTGCAGCTTGGTAAAAGGCCTTTTCTCCATGACAGGGCTGGCACTCAGTGCAAGGTAGAATTTTACTTTAAAAATTAAATGAGCTATTACTAAGCAGAAAGTCTGGAAAGAACCGACATATTCAAAAAGAAAGTAAATCAGTGACTTGTCAACCCACCAAACACTTCCTTTCTTAAAAGCCAAATTATGTGGCCTAAGTTAATGAGGATGTTGTGCAAAGTGAGGAGAACTGCCCACACAAGAGTGCATTGTTATGAAATCTGTAAAAGTTTTTTATATTATTTTGCAACTCGTGAATAAAGAATCCAAGCACCTCATTTTTACCTGTCTTTTATCTTTGTGCTACGGGGTATATCCTGATGAGATTTTTCTAACTGAAAGAGACCATCAAGAAAAAGACCTAGTGATGACTGGAATTACCAATACATGAATATGTGCCTGTCATTTCTGTGTATCTGTCCTGTGACCTGAACTAGTTGTTTTAGCTGCTAAATATCTATATTACATGAAAATGTAAAAGCTGCATTTACTGCAGTTAATGACCTTTTACATTTCAAGGTAGGCATTTGAATTTAAATGTTCATTGAAGGTGATTGATTTTTACATGGAGAAAAGACACCATCAGTCAATCAGTTTCAATTAATCAGTGCCTTAATGGATGCATTTGCAGAAGTATTATCTCAGCAAAAATCACCTTCTTGCACTTGAACTCTTTTAGTTATCAAGGTTTCCTTAAACAAAATTTGTCTCATTATAATATTATGTAACTGCTAAAAAAACCCTTGCATTTTAGCTGCAGGTGCATATTAAATATATATCTCAAAAAATAATAATGCATATCTTTACCAGGTAGAGAAATGTAAGGATTCCAGATCTAAGTTCACAAACAGAACAAATTAAGGCTATTCTTTTCAGAATAATGACATCGAAATCATTATATGAGGTCACGGGTACATAACTTTACTTGCTACTTAGCTTTAGAATAAAGATGGTAATCATTTGACATTGTTAAATGTAAAAATAATTAATGCTTTTTAGCTGTACAGCACCTCTTACTGAAAGATCTCAAGGCAGTCGGTGTTAATTTCATTTCGTCTTGAACCTGGACAGTTCGAACACTATTCAAAAATTTGGGGTGTTGCTAATTTATAATAATTTTTGCTTTCATCTGATTCTGTTTGCCTGGATATTTCCACAAGATTAGGAAAACAGTTTAGTTTTTTTAATTCCTATATATGACCGTGTTGTAGGAAGCATTTTTAATACAGGTTCTTTTCCATGGATTGATTTTGGTCACGTAGAATTAAGGAGACTGAACATATTTTGCCTTTCTTTATATCCTCACCTAGGAACCAGAACAGTATGAACTATCTTTTCCATTTCCTTCAGTGATTCTGTGTCTAGTTGTGATGGCCTAGAATTGCCATATTTGTTTCCAAATCCTTTTGTGAAATAAATTAATCTTCACTGATTATGCTATTTATCTCCTCTGAATTCTAGAGACAAAATATATTTTCTCTCTCATAGGAGATCCTCATGTGTTCATAAATCGAAAATTTTTTTGGAAAGGAAGTGTGTCTCTGTGTGTATTGGTAATATTGAATGATAAAACCAGGATATTTTTTCCAGAAATTGCTCATATTTCAACAAAAGAAGCCATCTAGGGAAGCTGTGCATTCTACCTCTACAGGTCATGTTTCCCTTTTCCCTAGCCCAGAGGCTGATAGAGTAAGGTTCCAGGAGAAAGCCAGTAATCAATAATTTTCAATCAATGTATACAGAAAAATGTCAGCTACACTGTAGAGTAATTCAAAAAGCTATTTCCAAAACTGATTCAGAGGTGATTTAGCTGTATATTGTAAAGGAAGAAGTAATTTAAGGGATCTTTGAATATTCAAGTCTTGTCCGAATAGTGCCAACTCAGTTGTAAGCCAATGATCACTTTGTCAAATACACAAGAGTTAAAATAGGGGTTTTTTTAAAATTCCTGAAAATTTTTTAATAAATTAGAAAACCACAGACACTGAGTTTCTCACTTGTATAGCTGTGTCATTTAATAGTAACCTGCCTCTTCTGATAAGGAGCTCACATAGGAGCAGAACTTTGTAAGGAGTTCTCCTGAAAACAGTGATCCTTAATTAACTTCTTCTGATCCCTGCCTGGTGACATGACTCCAACATCCAGCCAAGGTGGATTTGCTTTCCAGAGCACAATCGCCTGATCTCTTGCAAGGTATTAGTAAGGCAGAGCCAAGGGTTCTGCAGTTCAACAGCAACTTCATTTTATTGGGTAGCATGACAAGAAAAAGAAAGGTCTTGGTAATTCAACAAGTGCTGAAGATTGTTAGTAATTTCAAACGTTATGAGCCACATGGTGTTAGGTTCCATCAAATACTAGGCTAAACTCTTTTCTTCCATTTAGCCAAAAGTTTTCAACCCATGCTGTGTTGAACCTGAGTTCAAGTTCAACCCTCACGTGATAGTTCCATCAACAGTTATCTTCGCTAATAAGCCATCTGGCAGGGCGTCAGCTTCCATGGAAAACAGGTGTTTGATCCAATTCTCATTTGTTACACTGTCAAGAAAGCGTTCACTGAAGTTGGTGACTAAATTCAGGCAATGTTCTTGCACGTCAGCAGAAAGACAGGATGAATTTCAAATTAACATTAAAACATTTCTATGGTTAAAACATTTGCCAGTTTCTCTCACATTTCTCAACTTACCTCATTGTATCTTCAGGTGCAATTTCTTTATCTTGCCTACATTCTATGTTCTGATTTGTGTCTAGTTATTACATAATGTGCATATTTTAATCTCTAGATACTTCATTCTATTCATTGCAATGCAAGAACAAGAAGTTAAAGGGATGAGTTCAAGAACATTAGATCATTAAAAAATAACTTAGGCAAAATTAAAATCCTCCTCCCTCCCAAAATGTGTTCCTTACAATAGAATTCAGAGTTGTGAGCCAATATCTGCCAAAGTTACGGCCTTCCTGGGTCTAGAAAAGAGGGTTTGGACAGTCATTTCCCACTTTATTATAGGATATAAAAAACAAAGAAAGCTTTAGCTCTAGAAAAACTAACAAGGAAAAGTAAGCACCAGTGGCTGACCAACATTTTGGCAGCTAATGCTCTGTGCTGAATACTGGATACACACTGAATATGAAAATGGGCAACTTTACTTTTTACCAGAACACTACATGGTCACTTTCAACAGCAGAACATGCCGACATTATTCCGTCGTGAATCCTAATTATAAAAAATTGCCGTATCGTAAAACAAATTTTTTTTTTCTTAACATTTATTTTATTCCTTGGCATACATGTACCAAGCATGTACCTGACCAAAATTAATGGTCCTCGTGTTTGAGTAGTGAAAAAAAAATCTGTATTTATAAATGCCTTTCATACAAGAAAATAGCCCATCCAGGAAGCCTTCTTGACCCTAGGTAAGAACAAATTATATCAAACTAGATTGCACTTTTTTCCCTTTGACTTGACATCACAATGTTTTTGAGCCACTGTAAAGATACAAGCATCAAAAAATGTTGAAGGTTTCTCAGTGTGAGCAATCCCTGCAATCATTATGTGACTTTTCTAAGCCCTTCATACTTAGGGCTTAGAAATACCAAGGAAATTGGTATTACTTGCAATTCATTTAGCTTTCAATTAAAAAAAAAAATAGTCAAGATGCTTATCTTTTCAAGAGCTGTACTTTGTGAAAGATGATTTTCAAGTAGGGAAGATTTTCACTGTATGACTGAATAAGAAGTTATAGAAATAATATGGTAAGGCACTGGTCCATTTAACCACTGAAATAAACCCCAAATGCTAAGTAACAGGGACTGGTACTTTCTAACAATCTTGAGCTCCATAGTGTTCCCAAGCTGTGCCTGAATTCTTTTCTATTCCCACCACCACTACCCACAGCTCATTATTCAGTTCAAGCCTGTTTTATTGACTGAATTTTGCTGTGGTTTTTTTGGTTTTTGTTTCGGTGTTTTTTCCTACAGCAACACAAATTCCCTTAGCTCATAAAGAGTAAACTAGATGAACAGAAATTATTAACTGGGGACAACATATAGATTAGAACCTTAAAATCTGTGGTTGGATCCTTAGGACTTTTATTGGAAAAAAAAATCGCACATTTATAATTTTTTGAAAATTCAGTATCCACTGATTTGGAGTATTTATTAATCAGTTACTGAAAAATGGTAATTGGGGAACATAAAATAACCCTCCCAAAGAACAATTTCTGTAACACTGTGGGGAGAGGGGGAGATTCAGTTTAACTGGCATAAAATAAAAGCAAAAAGCATCAAGAAGCTGTAATGGGTCAGACGGAAAGTCTGTGTAAGCCCTCAATCTGTGTTCTCCCCAATAGTGATCAGCTGTCTTAGGGGCAAGGACAACCTCTACAGGATCTGCTGCTTTTGATCTCTCAGAGATTTAAGGACTTTCTGAGGTAGTAACCTTGAATTTATTAAGTTACATAATGCTGTAAAATATCCTCATACTATCTACTTACTATAATCCAAATCAAGGATAAAAACTTAAATACAAAAATATGAATTATAATTGGGAATTATTTAAGAAACGTTGACAGAAAAAAAAGCAGCAATTTGCCTTGGAAATGACGATACATAAGAATAAGAACAACATCTATTGCAAATACTAGGAGCCACAGGAAATATATGTGAGAGACTTAAGAACTGTTAAAAAAATGAGAAGGGAAACAAAATGACGTAAACCCCAATGGTCAGAGGGGTGCAACACCATTTAAAAGAGCTGTTTTTCTGAAGAAAGAAAGAAAAGGTTCCTTACAATATTAGTGCAATATGCTTGCGTAGATTTATCAAAAGCAATTGAAAGACTTCACTAAATATTTCTATTCTGTATATAGAGAAATGATCAGATGATGTAATTACACCACAGCATGATAATGAAACATTCTCCATTAGAGCCGTAGTCAAGTAAGTTTTATAAATAGTAGTCACTGAAAATAACTGAGTAAATCTGCATATTTGGATAAGTTGTATCAGAGTTTGAAAACAGCTGGAAAGGACAGGAAAGGGGAAAAACTGCAAAGGGAGTCCAAGAACTCTTGAAATATTTACATTCTGGAAATACGCTAGACCAGTACTTTCTAAGGGTGGTGGCGTAGGGAATTATAGCCCTGGCCATCTCCCATGGAACTTGGTGAAAAATCACAACTGGTAAGAACATACTGAAATATGGCTTATATGAAATTTAATTAATACCTGTCAATGCCAGTTTCTGAAAAAAAGATCCTCTCAGATCTATGCACAGGTACTTGTTCAAGAAGGTTTCTTTTGGATGATGAAGAAAAAAAGTGCTGATCTGATGGCATTTACTTACTGCTGCAATATATTTTCTTTAAGAAACCTGAGTGATTCAAAATCAATGTGTATGTATATTTAATGACTAATTGACTGGCCTCAAAAGTGAAGTGTAAATGGGAAATACTAAGTGAATTTCTGTTTTGGTCCCATGGGAACTGTGTTTTGGCCATGTGTTGTATGGTATTTGCGTTGATTACCAAAACCAAAGGAAATCACTGGTGCCAGTGGCAGGTAACAAAGACTTGGGAAGTGGGAACTCCCAGAGGGGACAGCTCACTGGTACTGAGCACGCTGATTTCTTGGTGAACTGGATGCAAGCTAATACATGAAGTCATACATCAAAGTATAAAGTGCAGGTGTTGATGCTCCAGTGGAGGAATCTAGGCGAGAAAACAGTGGAAAGCAGAGCTGCTGGGAGTCTGCCAGGTACCCAGATAAGGGTGAGCCCTGTTGCAACACCACGGCAGAGCACAAATTCAGTCCATCAGCAGGAAAACAACAGAATGAGGGCAGTGAGGGTGTCACAGGCAGGCTGGAACAGCAGAACAGTGTGTCCTGTTTGATGCCTCAGTATGCCACTCAAGGTGCACGTAGATAAATTGGAGAGTTCAGGGAAGTGTCACAAGAATGATTATACTGTAATTGGAAAATAAAAGGTGCAGCTATTTAGTTTATCATAACAAAGAGGGACTTGATCATAGCATTTCTTTAAAATGTTTTTTTCTTCTCAGCAGATTGAAATTTGCATCTTCAAACTTGTAAGCAGCATGATCTTCTTTCTTCCCTCCCATGTTCTATTCATCTTGGTGTCCTCAAAATTTACATAAAATGTTAATTCTGGGACTTAGTGAAATCTAGATCCAGAGATCAGATTTTTCTTGGTTGATTTTTCACTACTTTTCAATTAGTGATTTAATTCACTTAAGTAACATGTTCAGGTACCAGTAGAAAAAAAGGTCTATCAGAGTGGAAAGGAAAGGTGGGGGAAACATCAGGTTTAAAAAGAAGCTAACAACACTGTAGCAGAAGAGTTCAGAAAGGGATTTCCCATAAAAATGAAAACATCATTTTAGCAATCTTGGTTTAATTTATACCACACTAAGTGCAATATGGGGCTGCAAATAAGTTCCAAATTTACATTAAAATGCATACCATTTCTGGATCAAAAGCGTATAATTCAGCATATTCTATTTAAAAGGCTGCACATAATTGATTTACTTACAGAATCTACAAATTCAAACTGTCCACATATCAGCCTGTATAAGCACATCAGTACAAGGACATTGGTTCTGATTTAATAAAGACATCTAGCAGAGCAGCAACTTGTGTGACAAATCCAGCCACTAGTGCTTGAACAGGCACTAGACAAAAAAAAAAAAAAGATTTATAAAATACTGGGGTATTCTGAAGTGATTTTTGAAAACACAGAACCTAATTAAGGTTTGACTGAAGGCTATGGGTGTTGCGTAATTGGTTTAACCAAGAAGAATAGAAGGCCCAGAACACGATATTCCAGCTGATCCCTGGAAATAATAATTTCGCATTAGTGCAGCTTCATGTAGCTCCTGGAGGAAACAAGAAAGATGAGAATGGAATCTGCCCAATGGTATAGGATCCATAAGAAGTTCTCAAGAGGAATTTTCAGAAATATTATCATTTTGATAGCAGAATTTTGTTCTTTCTGTTGTAGCTTCTTCCCCTCCAGAAAAGGAAGGAAATAGCCAAAGTGATCCTTCTGCCTCACCCAGTACCCTAAAGAGTTGCCTGTACCTCCAGGAATCGGCAGTGCCCTGGAGCTCAGATGAATTCCCATTCCTTTGAGCATTTTTCATCCTGTGTTATTCTCCAAGGCAGTAAGACCACTTCGCTCCCACCCACACTCTTGATCAGACACTTACACAACAAAGAGCTCACCTTCGAACAGCTCTCTTTGTTACCTGCACAACAAATAAACCAGCTTTTTGTGCCCCTTTAGCTCATCTGTGCTTAATCCTTCACTGCCAATGTTCTTCAGAGCCTTCCACCTGTGACCCTGCTTCAACATGGGGACTCTTCTGACAGCAAACGCATAACAAATTGCTTCTAGAAAGAAGTACCATATTATTCGATCCAAAAATATCCTTTCCAGATACATTTCACACATTCAGTCTGATAGATTTCCTAAATGTCTGTATTTGTTCTGAGGTGGTAATTTCTGCAACACAGAATTTGATTTTGTGCAACAAAACAACATTTTGAACAATAATGAAGATGTGCATAATGAGGATGGTTTTATAGCAGGACAGTTATTTCTGTTATTTTATTTTCTGTTAGCATTATCTAACTAAGCAAAATGCCTGGAAGCCTACAGTAAAAAAACAACAAGTAGGACAAGACTTTACACAAACATATTTCACATTCCTGAGGAAGATGCCATGGAAAGCATGTGAAAGGAAATATTTTTCTCATGCCAAACCAGGACATTGGATGAGATACTAATTTACCCATAAATGTTGAGTATATAAAAATATATATTCTGAAAGCCTATAAATGGAATTTATCCAAGACAATGATAATACAGATGAATTTTTTTTGTATCAAGAAACAAATAAAAAAAAATAAACCCACAAAATGTCAAAACCACGGCTCTGTGTTCCTAAATAGAATGGCATCTTCTATTAGCCCTCCTTAGCAAAATCTTATTTTAAGAAAATATCTATTTAATTTAATTCCATCTTCCTCTTGTCAAGCTTCATTTAAGGTCTTTTAAAAGCAATTATATCTCATGTTTTTTGATTAGGACATTGGAGCCTACTCATTTTACTCGATCAAAATTAAGGTACTATGCTTTTCAATGAATTTACATTTGGATGGATTAAAATTTTAGCAGAAGAAAGTAGGGTTAAAGCCACATTATGGGAAGATGAGAAAAACCTGCAGATGAATGCTGATTAAACTCTCCAGCGAAGACCAAAGTCTTCCTTGAACGTATGTGAGAAGTGTCAATTCAGTGACTGCAGCTTCTCTAAGTAGACACCACTGGATTCATAGAGACTGGAGCTGGAAAGGCTCTTAATTGTCTAAGCCAAACTTTGCAGAGACACTTCAGCTGTGGTTTTCCAGTAGCTTTGCACTGCAACAGGTTTGCCCAGAGAGTTGTGTGTGCCCCAGCCCTGGAAGTGTCCAAGGCCAGGTTGGATGGGGCCCTGAGCAGCCTGATCTCTCGAGTGGCATCCCTGCCCATGGCAGGGGGTCAGAACCAGATTATCTCTAAGGTCCCTTCCAATACAAACCATTCTATGATTCTATGGGCCATCCATCAGTTGATTGCTGTGAAGGGACGTTAGTTGCTGCCCTTTATGTGGAAGCTGCTGGGAATATTTGGATGACTTGGAAAACCAACCAGTCCAAGTTGTCATTAGAAGATCATGGGACTTCCTTCTGGGCATCATTTAGCAGTTCATGGCATGAACAAGGACTGGAAGCCTCTCTGCGAGAAAGGAAAGTGTCTACATAAAAAGCTGGAGGCCGGGCTGAGGAAAAAGAGGGCAGTTCAACTGCAGAAACAGCAAAACCACAAGGAACATGGCTGCAGCAGAGAGAGAAGCTTGTCAAACTGATATTGATCCACAAATCATATACAAGGGGGAGAAGCTTCTTAGAAGACACCTGGGAAGACCTATCCTATGTCTGAAAAATAGGTATGTACATATGGAAAGCAGTTGTTCAGTGTTGTTCATAAGCTTGCAATTATGTAACCTATGTGTCTTAGGGTGTGCCTCAGTGCAAGTATAAGGATATTTGTTCGACAAGATAATAAAGTTAAAAACTAATTGGAAAATCAGACTTGATACAGCACACGTCAGCAACAGAAATACTCTACTCTGACTTCCAGTGTGCCACAGAGTATCACAGAAGCTACCCCCTACCTAACACTCCCCAGGGTACATCTAGAATAACGCACCCTGTTTTGGGCTCCCCAGTAAGAGAGATGTTGACAAACTGGAGTGAGTTTGATCCCTGTACAGGCCATTCACTTACAAGTTGGACTCATTATATTCTGTGATTCTGAGTTGAGTGGACAGACACAAAGATGGTAAGGGATGAGAGCACTTGTTCTTGAAGACGAGCAGAGAGAACTGGGCTTGTTCAGCCTGTGGCAAGCTTAGATGGCACATAGTAGCAGCTCTCCAAGGCTTGACAGGAGACTGCCATGAAAATGGAGCCAGGCTCTTCACAATGGTGGGCAAGAAACAAATTGAGACACGGCAGGTGATAACTGAATAGGAGAAAACCCTCCTTAATGTCGAGGCCGGACAAGCATAGGTTGCCCAGAGAGGCTCTGCAGTCACCACCCTTGGGAGGTTTTGCAAGATGAGACTGGATGAAGCCTGGGCAACCTGGTCTGACCTCAAGAGCTGCCCTTGCCTTGAGCAGAAGGCTAGACCACAGATGATTTCAGATCTCTTCTTGTGACTCGCCGATCACAGATGCTCATGACTGATCGTAGTTCGTGGCTTTTTGCCAGCCCAAAGTGTATGAAACGTCTCGCTCCTCAAAACGCCCAAACACCGTGCCAAGGGCAGAGACCGCGTTACACCGGGAGGCTTCCAGCACCTCTGCGCTACACCGGTGTCCAGCCCTC
>VZTA01013818.1:722325-753206 GCA_013398855.1 Mohoua ochrocephala | reverse complement strand
CCCCCGCGGCCGCGCCCCTCCGCCCGCTGCGGCCGCCGCGGCCGCCCGCCCTCCGCTGGCGGGGAGCGAACTTGGGTGTCCGCAGGGCAAAGGAGCGCCGAGGAATGCGGGCGAGGGGCATCTTTCATCGGGCGGGGGGAAGAAAAAAGCCGCAACTGTTTGGTGAGGTTTTGTTCAGCTTCCTACAAGTTACCTGCTGCTAATGGCTGATAATTACTTCTCTGTGCAATGTGGATTTTTTCCCCCCGGATCAGACATCCTGCCATCTGTATATAACACACACACACACACACACGTATTTTCCCTTGTCTGTGCTGAAGCTAGACATTTTTCTATATATTTGAAAATTGCAGGACACGGAGAATGCTAATGTTTTAATTACACAGAATGTGAATGGTTTAACAAGAGATGCAGACGAAACTGGTTTTCTGTTGAGGCTCAAAGCTTGAGCTAGTGATTTTTAAAAATTGGTGCATATCTTCTGAAAAAATACACCCTTAGTTGCTGTGATCAGTTAAGTAGTATAGTAAGGGTACAGATGCGTAGAAATTATATCCTATTTTATAGGCTCAAATGTGTGTCAATACCAATTACTGTATAAATTGTAGATAACAACTAATCAAATCCTGAATTGGAGCTATTTATGTTTACTACTAATACCAACTGTGACCCTCAAGTTTATTCACACAAAAATTAGGAAAAGCACAAAGAAGAGAAATCATCCTGAAAGACATGTATTGTTAAGGGAAGGTTGGATGCAGCACTCTTGTGGAGAGGTGAGACGATGACTTATGTATCACTTTGTCAAGGAAATGTGTCAGAAGAGGGCCTGGCAGTCCTTCTTTCACACTCCCCACAATGCTCATGAGTACGATGAGTGAAGAATTAATACTGTAGAGAGGGGGGTTTTAATGGCTTGGAATCTGTGGTCAATTAAATTAGGAAGCTCCTATGAATTTTGGGGTTATGGGTTTTTTTTTTCCCCAATAGTGATCAAGATGATACTCGAGTATTTCTCGTGATTTTTAAAAATCCTCTTTTCATTGCTTGTGTAAGTGTTGACAAGAATATGGACGAGATACTGGTGGGTGCAGCGGTCTTTAAGGAAAAGATACATTTTAGTGATGTCAAAGGCTACAAAGAATATGTAAATTTTGGGGCTCTCTAGCTTGCACATTGCTCTGCGTATACTTGCCAGTGATAGTTGTAAGAAAAATGTAGAGGGTTTTTTTACTATTTTCAGGTTTTATTTCAGTGCAAACAGACAACTATAAAGTCATAGCCAGGAGCTTCCTTTCAGATTAATTTTTATGACATTGGCAAACCAAAATAGTTTGATTTTTTGCAGGCCTCACTTTCACGCAGTGGCTTGACACAGAGAGTCCGAATATCAAGGAATGGGGTGTTTCTCTGTGTGAAGTAAAAGGCAAAGTAAAGGTGCTTGTTTTTTCCTGGCATCTGTCATTATAGTCTGTATTTCTGATCTTACATTTCAGAGTCTGTTGAATGGATTAATGTGTTACAAACCCGATGACCCAATTGAATATTTGGAAAGCTGTTTGCAGAAAGTAAAAGAGCTTGGAGGGCCAGAAAAAGTGAAATGGGACACTTTTGTCAGCCCAGAAAAGAAGACCCTGCCTCCACTCAATGGAGGACAATCCCGGAGGTCTTTTTTCAGGAATGGTAATGTATTAAATTTAAAAATTATTCTGTTTCTTCTGTGTGTGGTTTTACATCCACTACTGAATTATTTTATCCATACTTCTGTAGCAGATCATACCTCGTTCTGATCTTCTGTAGGCAAAGGAGTTAAGAATTCTGTTTCCTTGCTTTTTGGCATTTGTTTTTCTCCTGCCGTAACGGATGCTGCGCAGGAGAGGGAATTGTGATCACTTTCCAGCCAAATGATGGATGTTTGCTGTGTAAATGTTTAACGCATCAGCGGAGAGATTTCTTGTACCCTGCCTAAAACATTTGCAAAGATAGGGGCAGATCGGCCGCAGTGGACTTGGCTTGTATTTTCAGTTGGTCCTTATGGATGACGTACATACCAACTTCAGTGCAGTTACACTATGTGGTTTTTCTAGTTTACATTGGAGCTGTATGAGAATTTACGAAATAAAATGTAAATTATCAACTCTTAGAAAAAAGTGCACCTCATAAAATCTAAGCAGATGTCATACCAATACCTGTAATTATTTTATTTGTAATGTTAACAAAGAGCAATTAGCTCATCTTTCAGTTGCCATAGTTATTTTTCCTTGCCATCCAACATTTCATTAAAATAATAAGCAAGAATACTGTCTCTATGTCTGAGTACAACATGTATCACTGAAAGAGTCCTGCTTAATAGTAGAGGTTACCTGCACAATATAAAGCTTTTCCTCTCAGAGGCCACTGCTGAACTCTGGGTGCTATGGGCAGATGTTCACAGAAAACCTGATGTGCTTGTAAAGAAACACCAGAGAAAACTGACTCTGAGTGGTTGTGATTTAATAAATCTGTTAAATGGAGGCCAAATGTATTTAATATAGCAACAGCAAACGCAGTGTAAAATTATGAGGTATTTATACTTTATGTATGATACTTATTGAAATCCGTGTACGGAACAGATTTTAAGCTTTCTGTCTGTTTCCACAATTCCCAGTTTATCTTACTATTTTACAGTGATGCCTGATAACTCTAACTTCCCATACCGACGCTATGACCGACTGCCTCCCATCCAACAGTTTTCCATAGAAAGCGACACTGACCTCTCTGAAACTGCTGAGCTAATTGAGGAGTACGATGTGTTTGACCCTGCAAGACCTCGACCAAAAATTATCCTTGTCATAGGTATGAAGGCAGTCATTTTGACAAGATTTTATCTCTGCTACTTTGCCTTTTGATTTGTACTGCAAATACATTGAATGCTTCTATGAATTTAAATACAATTTTTCCATCTGCCATAGCAAGTGGTGCAGGCCAATTAAGAGTGTGAAATGGTTAGTGCTGGGGATAGCATCCCAACTGTAAGAATTTTAGGGGTTGCAGTGTGCACCTGCACTCATGTTCTGTAGACTAGATGCCTCTTAGCAGCTGGAGAGCTCATGATTTGCTTATGAGCACATCTGCCAGTTTGATTTCATCTTAACTAAACCTGGTTCGTGCATTTCAAGGCAGCAACACCATGTGAACCAAAGTGCTCTTCCAAAGCATGCCCCAGATTGAACTAAAACACTCAGTAGATATACTCAAAGCTGATCACAAAAAAGGGGATTTGAAAACATTGTGTAAGCCAGCTCAAAAAGGTGATAGGGAACTGCTGCCCTGTACATTTAGACCCTTGTCAAATGATTGGTATGTCCAGTTGGAGTGAGAATGCCCAGTCACTGGTTCGTTGCATCGGTAAGTCAATACCCAGGTCCTTTTGGCGAGTGAATCCTGTTCCAGCTTCACAGAGAGCGAGCACTCAGTTCACCAGAGTTAATTGTGCTCTCTCCCCAGGTTCTCTCTTGTGGACTGTTTAGTGTCCTTTCTAAGCAGCTCCTACTTTCAAGCCTCAGACAAACATAAGTTATTAAAAAATAGCTGCAGGATAAGTGTAAATCAATATTTTTTTCTGTTCTCGAATTTAAGTTCTTTGCATTAGTTTCCATATGATCTAGATAGTTGTCTTTAGAATTTTTACCATCAGGCCTAATTCTCTGATTCTCTGGATGGTTTAAAGAGTTACAACACAGGTGCCGGGTGATGGAGAATTACATTTTTAGTCAATAAAGCTTTATTCATATTACAGAGAGATACTGCTTCCCTAACAGAGAATATATGCAGTAAAGTAAAAGGGAACAGAATTGTCTTCTCTGTACTACAGAGTGGAATCTCTAGGAACAGCATGTCCTCTAGGCTCTGCATCCAGCAGCTCTCAGAAACGAGATATTGGAATAGATTGAAAACAGAAGACCAGGCATTTTTTAAGTGTCTGTGGTATGCCAAAGCAATTGCTCAAGGCATTTGAATTTTCTTAATTTTTTGTTTCAGGATTACTGATTTCAACATGCAAATTCCTCTATGTATTGCTGAAAGTGAAGGTTGCAATTAGATGGAGAAATAACACATACCTTTCTTTCATCTTAATTAAATAGCTACCCTTCCTTGTCATAAAGGAGAATAACTGGCTCCTTTTCAGTGACCACAGAAGGCTCTTAATGCATTGAAATCTATGTAGCTCAATTGCAGTAGAGTGATGAATGAAGGTTTGATTTAGGTGAGATAAAGAGAGATTGGCTTTCACCTCTGTAACTGACTGTGGGTGTATTTGAAGTGAAATCCTTGAACACCAGCGTGCAGTGAACAGACCATGGATTTTACAGAGCTTTTCTTTTCTCCCATTTATATAGGGAACACTGTAAACATTCCACAAAGGCTATTTCAGGTTTATATTCCCACTGAGTTTCTCTGAATCTATTACAGTGTGATCTGATAGAAACACAATACTGTATGGAGCTTAGCAGCTATTGTCAGTACAGTATCAAGACAATTTCTCCGAAATTCAACTTTCTATTGAGAAAGCACATAAAAATGCATATTGGAAAGAGTAACTGAATAAAAGAAAAAATGAATAAAAGTATGCTGTTCGTTTCAAGAGATATTGCACACAAAAAATGTGTTGCGTATTTTCAGTTTGCATAAAATGCCAACTAAAAAAAAATCAGTCAAGTAATGCATTTCTGTCTAATTAGTGATAACTAATCGTCCTGCCTTGCTCGGGTGGTACTGGTCCCAGTCACTGTTAGGGGACTGAAATGGAGACCTGTCTTCTGCTTCTCCTATTCGGTGAACTTTTCTTTATTAATGCATTAGCCCAAGATCTTTTTAATGCTTCTGTAAAGGTTTTTACAACTTCTTTGCTTTATGAAATCTATCATCCTTATAATGAACCAGGTGGCTCCAGGGCTAAAGAGAACTCACTTATAAAGGTGGGGGCTTTGTTCTCTTTCTGGGTTTGCAGAAGAGAGCTCTGGTGAAAGATAAAGCTAAAAAGCTACATAATAAGTATATGACTGGATTTTAGAAAAATCGGATGGAACCAGCCAGGAGGGCACACATCTGAATCACTGGAAAAATTAAGTTTCTAAGGCATTATAACACTAGTAAATGAGATTGTGTTTAAAAATGTGCATCCTAATATACTTTTAAGAAACACATTTGTACCGTTGATACAGCTTGAATTTAGAGATCTTAAAATATTAATTATCTGGGGTCATTAGCACCTTAGTTCAGTATGTTTTTAAGCTACACTTTTTGAAATATATTACTTTATATTAAAAGGCTTCACTTTCCTTTTGAGATCAAAGTGTAAGGGCTAGATCAAATAGAGTGCTGTCAGCAGGCAGCCGCCTATTGATTTGTCAAATCTAATCCATAGTTAGATTTTAAAGTCAGAAGTATTTTCAGAAATTTTATTCTTAGATTAATTTATTCTGAATTTACAACAATGTATGCAAAATTGAAATAATGAACAAAATTAGATTAAAACAGCTGCTTTAGTAACACTTTTTGGGCATACAAATCTTCACTTGAAACCTGTTAGAAAACATAACTTTAGATGCAACAAGTGTTCCCTAGTCTAAACATCTAGAAATATGTAAAATAATCATAGTTTTTTTGAATAATGTATCTCAGAATAAGTGAAAAGAACAAAAAACAAAAGTGAATTGATTTTCCTTTCTTGTGAACAGTTTGTCAGTGTGATTTATCAAAGAGTCAGGAATGGATATAAAGTTCAATAAATTATGATCTGCTGTGGGAAGTAATTTTGTCCTATCGCTTTTCCCTTATTTTGTTACCTGAATGTCTCCCCTCAGACTGTAAACAGATAATACCATCTTGATATAAAGGGATGTGTTTGGATTGATAAAAACAAAATGTGTGAGAAGTTTATGAATATTAAAACAAATACTTTATTAGTTATTTTCTGATTGCAGTTCAAATTGAAAGAACAGAAGTGCTGAGCTACACTATTTTTTTTTGTTTGTTTCTCTTTACTGGCAAAGCAAAGCTCTCCCTAACAGGAGTGTGAAGTCTATCTACTTGTTTCAAACAGGCTTTTGCAGCTATTTTACGCTTTTACAGACTGATGTTTTATCAAGTATCAGTTCTGGTTTTCTGGCACCTTTTGTATCTCTGTTGGAACACAAGCACTATTTTCCTTGTTTCCAATTTTTCTGTTTCGAATTTTCTGCACATTACCTATATATGTTTTGCATTTTTATTATTGCTGGAGTGCAACATAGTCTGTTTCAAACTTGTAAGGTTTGGTGAAATCATTTGTCATGGGGAAGGCTGAGCATGAAAGGGAGCAGAGGGAACTGGAGCAGAAGTGCTTTATAGCCACTTGAGTGGAGAAGATGATTCCTCCTCTATCAGACACTTGCGTACCTACAAAAGGGGAACATTCTTTATTCTAACAAAGAGGATAGCTAAGCTGTCTATGAAAGAAACAGTCCAAGCTGAAAAAACTAAGCCCATCTAGATCACCTGGAATTACTGAAATGGAAGAATAGCTGTAGAACCTAACGCAGTCTGCTGAAAGAAGAGAGAAACTTACGTCTTTTTACAACAGAAACAGCAAGTGAACTGAATGAAAGAAAAATATTTTTCAGTTGGGATCTTACTGTATAAGATAAGATACAGTTTTTCTTCCACTTTTTAACATGTGTGTTTTATGAACATCTGTAGCTGTGTTGTCTAGTTGGATGTTACAGATAAATGCTTGTAGAAACATTATTTAAACTAATTGGATAACGATAAAACCTTTTTTTTTTTCCCCAGGGGCATAACTAAACTGTGGGCAGGGTATGGGAACACGATAACAATAGGCACATTTATCTGTGCACTCTCTTGAAATGGCTCCTGGTCTGAGTTCCAAAGGGCAGGTGGAGCGTCAGCATTGCAGCATCAGGGCACAGAGAGCTCCAAGTGACTGCTGGTGACACTGAAAGCTCTGTGACGGCGATATTGGGGTGCAGGTTGGAACCTGGTTACACAGAGAATGCCCTAAGCACACGTGTACAAATATTGTAAAGCTTATCCTGCAGCCAGAACTGTATCAATTATAAAAATGCTTAAAGCTATTTATGGGAATAATACAGATAATATAAAAAGAGTTACATGATTACTAACAAGAAGCTCAGTGTATTCAGATTTACTTTCATTGCATTGCTGTATTTTTTAAATTCATAGAAAATATATATTTTTAAAAAATCTTCATTCTTTGTCTGTTGAAATAAAATTCAGTGTTCGCACAAAGAATTCCTTGAACTATAGCTACTTAGGATTGGGAACAATTATCAAAACATTTGGTTTGGATTTGCTGTGTTGTACTGTTCAGTACCGTACACTTTTCTATACATAAACATTTATTTTTATCAAAACAATTCCTTGGCTTTACATCCTGGATTGCAGATTCTCTGTTCATCACATCGTAACGTGTCCTTTTAGTTCAGACATGGTTGGATTGTTTTACATGCATTCCTGCTGCTGCTGTCCAGCTGACCTTCCCTGCAGCTTTCCCTGCTATGTAATGTAGCTGTTTTCTGTGACTTTGATACCCGTTCAGCCTGTGCTGTATATATTGAAGGGTCTCTTTATTCTTCAAGTTGTCCAGCAAGCTGAACCTAATTTCTTCGCTGTCAGATGCTTCAAGCATCAATACCAGAAGCTGGTATTGCATGGTTCAATAAAAGTCCTTATACTAAATCACTATGGAAACATCTCAGATGATTATTTAATGTTTTTTTTGTATTTTAAAATCAGGAAACCTCAGAAGCTCTTGCAAGCACGTTTAGGAGCAGATTTTATTAGTTCCATTTCATGACTAGTCCGTTGATTTAATTGGCTTACTTAACCAAGGATGATTCTTTCTGACATGAGTACACTTCAGACTCTCTGGCTCTATTTCTGGATTCATGGAGTTCAAGAAGGGAATAGTTCGTTTGTCTGCTTCTCTACTGTGGATCAAGAAAAACTCCATTCCAGGAACAGCTTTAGAACGAGGTCAAGCCTCAAAGACTACTTATTTTTATTTTGCAAGTGGATTTGTATTCTTTTTTTTAATTTCATCTTACAAACGGTTATGTTTATGATCCGGTAGATGAGACACATTTCTAATGGTTGGTAACAGGTCATGGAACTGTGAGATTTACTCTAATAATGCTTGGAAAATTGGTGCCAATAGCAAAGATTTCACATGTGATTGGGTACTTCTGATGAAAGGTTAATTTAATGTTTTGCTTATAATTCACACTAGGTGGCCCAGGAAGTGGTAAAGGAACACAGAGTTTGAAAATAGCAGAACGTTATGGATTTAACTACATATCAGTTGGTGAATTGCTAAGGAAGAAGATCCACAACACAAGCAGCAATAGGAAATGGAGCCTAATTGCCAAAATAATTACTACTGGAGAACTGGCCCCTCAGGTACAGCATTTCCTATGTTAATATTTACTTTCGAGGGTTTATACAGGCTGTATTAATGTGCACCATCAAGAAGACCTCCTTCACAATATTAAATAACTCACTTCTTTTCTCTGTGAAAGGAAACAACAATAACTGAGATAAAGCAAAGATTAATGCAGATCCCTGATGAAGAGGGGATAGTGATTGATGGATTTCCCAGAGATGTTGCCCAGGCAATCTCCTTTGAGGACCAAGTAAGAGATTGTTTTTATTCTTAAAATAACTTACAAATCTCTACAACGGTTAAGCGTGTTGAAATCATTGGTCAGATTCCAAGAGAGCGCATTGCTCCTTAAATCTTTGCAAGTACATAATTACAGGTTGACAAAAGATTTATGTTACATTATGTCCTGTTGTCTGAAGACAGACTCTCTTGTAAAAAGACAATGTGATAATATAACCAATAATCCAAGCCTCTTGTCTCGTAACGAAAGTCCTCTC
The DNA here is from genome assembly GCA_013398855.1 of Mohoua ochrocephala. Classification (NCBI taxonomy): domain Eukaryota; kingdom Metazoa; phylum Chordata; class Aves; order Passeriformes; family Acanthizidae; genus Mohoua; species Mohoua ochrocephala. Next base: position 744,266 of record VZTA01013818.1, on the reverse strand, counting down.
AAGAGGAAGAAGAAAAACACATGAAATCTAACAGCGAATATTTTCTGTATCTTAGTGATTTGGAAAGTGGAAAAATATTATATTTCCATATCTATTTGTTCAACATAATCTCCATTAAGAGAAACATACTTAAAGCAATGCATGTCTTCACAGTGCTTTTAGTATCAAGTTTATTACAGTGCATTGAAAAGACGAATTGAAAAAAGGTTAAAGCTACCCATGCTTTGCAAGATTTTGTAAACCAGAGAGCATGCTCTTTTTTAGAAAATTAGGTCATTTTGGTTATTCTAAACTACAATTCTAAGGTTTAGTCAGCTAAGACTGTATTCCTTAGTTCTATTGACATGCTGTTTTCACTTGTGTATTCTAAACTAATCTAAAAATACTTTAATTCAGTGGAAAAACAAACAGCTGATGTCATTTTCTGATCAAGTGCTGCTAACATAACAGTTATGGTCACAAGAAGAGGTTGCTGTTTCAGAGCTGAATTCTTAGAGTGCCTCTATGCAGAATGTTTCAAAGTTCTTCACAATTGCTGGTGTAGTGCTGTTTCTGTACTTCGAATTCTAAGTGGCATTACCAAGGCAGAAGTAACAAAACAAAGCAGCTAATGAAGCATTTCATTAGTGTGCTTTATAAGGTATTATTCTGGGCAAAATTTAGAAAACTGAATTGAGGAAATTAAAGGAAACAGACAAAATAGTTATTACAGGAAATAGCAGTGACTGCCAGCTATATCTCCTTTTAATTAACAGAAGGGAAGATTGACTATTTTAGAAGTCAAACAGCAGAAATGTAGACTTTACAATCATTTCCTCGTGTCATTTTTTTTTTTTCCAGTGTGATAGTGTGACTTGAGCACATTTCTTGGTGTCATAATTTTGTGCTGATGTTGTTTCTGATGAAAGAATGGGGGATATGAAACCGGAGGAAGTGACAGGAATTAAGTTATCCTAGGCTCAGATTCTCTTTCTACAAAGGAAAACCAGTTAAACAACACTTGACCATATTCACAGAGAGTTCCTTCATTCTCAATCAATCCTCAGTCCTTCTCTTAATTCTCAGTCTCAAGGCCTGATTCTGCCTGAAAGATAGATCACTATCTAAGTCTCTAAAAAAATCCAGGAGCACTTCATATAGGGACCCCTTTCAATCTTATCTGTTCTAAAAATATACGGGAAAGAAGGAATCCCAGGCCTTTTATAGGAGCATAGGCTGTCTGTTTAGGCTCCTCAGTTTTCATCCTTCATTGCAGTTGACCTGTAATAGGAACTAATCTGAGGCCATGGAAGTAAATGTACAAAAGATACACATATTTCAACATTCAACATCCTATATCAACACCTCCAGTGAGATATATTCAGTGGTTTATCTTGGATTTATGTTTTAAAGAAATAAAATATACTTGTCGTTTCTTTAAAATTCTGCGTTTAATAAGCCCTAATGCTACACACGTTGGTAGGAAGGTTTTGTGTTAAGGAAAAGGGACTATCAGCAGTCGTGGTACTGATCATCCTTCACAGGATGGGGCTGACGGTCACCCATGGCACGCCAGGTTATTTACATTAAGCATGCGAACATTTTCCAGGCACTCAGAGATTCCTCCATGCGAAGGGCAATTGAGTTGTGGAGAATTCAGTAATTAACTGTTGTGATAATTTGTCCAGGTCTGCAATTAGAGATAGTAGGGGGTTTTCCGCAGCTGAGAAATGTTACAGCTTTCTTTCTAGCAGTGTGTAGAAGAACAGAACAGAATTGTTCTCATTAGCCAAAAGTGACAAGGTGAGAAATAATTAGTTGAAATTTCAGCAAAGAAAGTTTTGATTAAATAGTAAGACAATTTTAATTAGAACTATTAAGCAATGGAACATCCTTTGTAGAAAATGGTGAAATCTCACAAAACGCAAACAGTCAAATCGTACACATGCCGTATTCTTACAAAGACATCCCCTGTAGAACACTGAGATCTGTTGATAAGAAGTTCTGAATAAGAATTAATTCTTATTGCTATCACTAGCTTTGTCGTGAGCAAATACTCATTCCTACAGATGGTCCCTTCGAGACCATTGCATGCGTATGTACCTGAAAACAGCAGAAATATTTATATGGCATGTACAAATTCTTTAACATTGTTTACACAAACACAAACAAACTCCAAGAATATAGGTAGTAATACCCAAAATAAATTGTGGGGAGTAGCGGAACAGGAAAAGGACAACCGAGGTGCCTGGTTTCTCTTGAAAGCACGTGTGAAATCTAACTGTGCTGTGTTTGCAGTCATCTTTAATGTAACAAATTATTTATGCTAAATTAATTCCTTCAGTCTCATGGCTCACGTAGCTGTTACTAAAACTTGACACTGAGCTTTCATAATCTCTTTATCTTGTGGAAAAATCAAACGGATACGGTATGTCTGAACTGCAGTTACAGGACCTGTCCTGCATAACATTCTATTGCAGAAATACATCATGATAACAACTGCTTGTTAAACTTTGCTTGTAATTGCTCTTGGTACTACCAGCACATTTTTATCCCTTTGACTAATCCAGAAGCTGAACTGTTCTCTGGGAAAAAATGTTATTTTTAGTAAACTAGTCAAAGCAAACCAACTTATGCTAACATTCCCATACATAGGTATAGCTAAAAGATGATGATTTCTTCCTTATTATGTTGCCAGACTCTTGTGTGGACAGGAAGTTCTCAACATGTTGCTAGGCAGAATTGTATTAAAACACGTTGCATCTCAGTGACTAAAGTGCCTAAAATAAAGCAATGTATCATTTGCAGCACGCACAGTATTTCTCTTTCTGCTCAGATCTAGAAACCATAAGTAACAAACACTGCTTCCATGCCGTAATGTCAGTCTGGACTAAGTGCATTAGAAAGCACTTTGCACATCACAGGAATTTTGTATTTGAATTTAAGTTTTCTCCCCTTTTCTATTGAGTTTTGCTAATAACACTGTTCCTATCATCCATATCTTTTGAGCAGGAAAGAAGTTTTTAAGATGGCATCAGTGATGTTTTCAGATTTTCAGCAGTGCTTACCGGCATTACCACATTGGCCATTCTGGTCACTTCCACCAGCTTCATTTCTTAATGCTCAGCTACTCATTGCAGCCTTCTTGCAGCCTGGGAGAACTCAGCCAGGAGCACTGCAGTATTCTTTGAGTTTATCTCAGTTTTCTTTGAACTTTTTTATCCAAGTCGAAATAAGTCCTGTATTTTTCTCTTTGAAAACTGAGTTTAATAAGTAAATTCCTCTTATTGGAAGTCTTGGATTGTTGCCAAGTCCTGACCCTCTCCTTTCCTAATTCCAGAGAGCAGAGGCAATCCTGCCAATACTTTTGATAGGGGTACTTTTAATAAAGCTATGAAGTTCCAAGCAGTCATAGTTGTGGAGGAAAAAAATACAACATGAATTTTAATGTCTTAAAATCAAGCAGGACTTCCAGTTTATATATTTCTTTTAAATATATGATAATTTCTGCATTTTGCTCAGTTTGAAATCCTTCTGCATAGCAGTGCAGATTTAATGCTGATGTATTTAGCCTTTCAGTTTGAGCCTAGGCATAAAGCTATCCTAAACCACAAATTTCTAAGGTATCCGTGATCTCTGCTGAGTGCAAATAGCAGAAAGGTGTTTATGTTTCAAGGACACATTTGAAAATGCCAAGGAGAGAATGGTTTATTTACCATTAACCTGTCAGCTTGAAATTCAGCGAGTCACCTCCAGTCCCAGCATGCTGAAGCATGTTAAATATCTTCCTCTCCTGCAACGCTGTAATGAAATGCCTCTGACTGGTGTATTGAACTCCAATGGCTTGTGAAGAAACTGCAGTTTGACTTTCTGTGTAATCTCTCACATGGTTTTTATCCTTCCCAGGAGAAACAATTAACTGTATTTCACAGTTAATTTCAATTACTGCTTTGGTTTGGTTTTTTCTCCCACTTTGAGTCATTCATGTGTAACTTTCGTTCCTCGTTAGTATCAATAGAGAAATGGCAGATGTCATTTGCTTAAAATATATTAATTGTAATTTTTTTAATAGTGAAATAAATGTAGAACAGGTGTTAGAATCAATGGATGTTCATTAATGAATATAATTTAATTTCTTGATAAAGAGGAAAACTTTTTTTGTAGAAATTACTTTAAAAATATTTTTTGTCTTATATGGCCTGGGTGACAAGACATTATTTGAGTAAAATCTTAATTTAAATAATAAACAGAGGCAATAAATTTTATCTGATTCTTTGTTTAAAATGCTCTTAAGAATATTCATAAATGCACTGCACCTCCAATGAATAACTACTCATCTTGTAATTTGAGTTAATTTTTAACTCTCAGACATATTCCTTAGGAAAATTATTATGAGAATAATTGTGATAAAGTAGAACTAACTGTGTAGGTGGCACAATGGAGGATGGTGAGAAATGCCTCAGTGCTTTCACAGGCTGAGGACAGCAGCACTATTCCTCCAAGGCTGACACTTAGACCTCCAAGCAGAAGCAATGGCTGCAGTGCCCTCCAAGTTTGGCACAGGTGTTTGTGGCCAGCTGTCTGAGGGTCTGACTGCCAAGCTCCAGCTCTGCAAAGAGCTGCTCACAGAAAACCTGCTGTGCCCGGCCAAGAGCGCGGCCTCTGGAACAGATGCTCAGGTGAATGCAACCTTGTTGTAAAGCTCCTTAAGGGGAACGGACCTGGTTTTTGCAATCGGCTTTTGTTCTGGTAAAGGTATTTTTTCTGTATCGTCGCCAGTGTGTCTTCTTTATTTCATCTCCCCCTAAACTTCTATCTCCCTTCTCCCTGATCTCTACTTCATTGAGCCAGGTACAATCCCCTACTGAATATGTGTCCAGAGATCTGTCTGAGGAGTGGGAGGACTACCACATCAGCAGTCTGCTTTGCTGTGGTTCCTTTTGTTCACTGTCTTTGCCCTGTGAGTTTTACATTGCTCTCTTAAAGCCGAGCCTGACTGGGAGGCCTGTGGAATGGTCTTACCATTATCTTCTTCCCCCCTGGAAGCTGGAGCGCTCACCAGAGAAAGACAAGCAGTGGTTCAATTTTCTGCTGGGTAAGCAACCCTAGGCCTCAGGTTTCCAGTTTTTCTGGGCAAGGGCTCTTTTCTGCTCGTCAGAGTAGCCAAAGGAGAGCTCATCCATTGCTGGTCCTCAGGACGGGACCTGATGTTCTGAATTCAGAGTGGATGGAGGTGCTTGCTGAACAGTTCTGAAGCAGAGGTCTGCTCAGTTGTTTCTTTGTACCACTAGCATTAGGGTTAACAGGGATTTTTATTAGCTAGCTGCCCGACCCAGGTGAAAAGCTGAATCACTTGTCCCCAAAGACACCAGTCTGCCTAATTACATACTCTAGGCAATCTGCTGGAAACTTATTTTCTGGGCAGTGTGAATATGATTCAAAAGAAGCTACCAGAAAAAAATTCTGTCAGCTGGATTCATTCTTTGACAACATGATTCACGATTTTGCATTTCTAAAACAAGAAAAAACTATGCAAACAGTCTAGTAACCCGGCAAAGATGGAACTATAAAAAGCAAATAAGTAATTACAAGGGAGAGCACACATATGAAGGACATAAACCAGCTTGCTAGTAACCTTTACCAACAAGAATAAAATGCACTGTTAAATTAACGGCAATTGTTCATGAGCTGTCAGTTTTCTCAGGAGTATCTACTAGAACATACCAAGAATTAAGAAACAGAGCATTTTCATCTTTTGTCTAATGAGGAATAATGAGAGAGTGTGTAATCATCTAATTTCTAGCAAACAACCACACTATTCTCACTAACAAGAGGAGATGTAGAAAATATCCCCAGAGAAAAGAGAGCATCTTTCCACTTATACTGCTTAATGTCAATAGCACCATCAACTTGCATAGAATTACTCTCAATTTACATCTGGTTCCAGTTTAGGAAGGAGTTTCAGACCCAAAGAGAGTAGGATTTACTTACTGGTAAATATTATTCTAAAAAATTTATCAATTTACATCTGGTTCCAGTTTAGGAAGGAGTTTCAGACCCAAAGAGAGTAGGATTTACTTACTAGTAAATATTATTCTAAAAAATGAGAGGATGTACCCACCAGTTTTATTCTGAGTTGATGCCATATGCTCTTCATTTCATTTAAAATGAATAACCAGAAACCTGTCTGTTCCCATAGGCAAAGATTCTCCCCTCAGCTGAGTTCTAGTTAGTAAATAGTCAAATCCACTTCCACGAGCCCCACAGTCCTACCTCATGTGCATGGCTGGACGTGAATGAGACCCTCTGCCTTAAGAACAGGATGTGTGTACTGGGAGAAATCAGCACGAAGGGATCCAGCTCTTCTGTCTGCATTGGTTCTGTACAACTTCTCTACAAGCTGAGTCTCAGAACAAAACTTATTCCCTAGCCGTCAAACTCAACAACACTTAGTTCTGAGTTTGAAAAAAGGTTTCTTTTCAAGTGAGTCATAGAAACCCTTCTCCTTTGTTAGGAAAAAAAGCAATTTTTACTCATATTTACATAGGAGAATAGATATGTTTCTAGAGAAGTAATCCCAGATGTCCATATATTCACACTACTCTGTTACATTCCAGTTAAAAGTATTTATAAGTGTGGCTTGCAGCAGGCATTGTTGAAGTAAGTGGAAGCAAGTGGTTCGTGAAAACAGGAGTGAAATATCAATAGCATTTCAAGGGTGTATCCTAAAGGTTGTAAATGAATGTAGGAGAAATAATAATACTAAATGCTATTAAATGGTTTTCAACTACTTTCTGATTATAAAGATGTGTATTCTGCAGGTAAAAGTTGAATTCATAGAGACATCGCATAATCAGATTCTGTTTTGAATTCCTACCTCAAATATTCTTGAATTACTTTTTTTTTTACATTCAGAAAATCTTTCATACAATATTTCATTTGAAACTAGGCTTCTTGGCCTGAGAATTTTAAAACATTGTTTTCATTGACATTTTATTTCTGTGACTGAAATATATTTCAAATTAGAAAACCCTCAGTGTCAGAAAAAAAGGTAGTCTTAATACCTGTGATTCTGATAGTGTCTTTTGTATTACTGCTTTGTAAAAAAATTGAGAACAACAATACTCAGATTCTGTGGAGAAATTTCCATTTTCAAAAGCAAAAGGAAATAATTAAACCTAATTAATGAATTGTCCTAGTCATACCTTGTTATGATCCTCATTTTACAATTAGAAAAAAAAGAAAGAAATTAACCCCAGGGTGTGTTTTCCCCTTTTCTTAAACAGTAAGTGACTTCTGCAGCCAGTTCAGTTTGTGGGAACTAAAAGCAGATGAGAACTTTCCCACCTGATGCAGCCATGGTGGCATTCAGACCCTTCCCCTCCTGTGGGGCTGCACTTACTCAGCCACAGTTTCTTTAGAGACCTCAGATTGATTGTGGTAAGCTGCACTCTCATGTTTGTGTGAGACAGAAGGGCTGTTCGTTCAGGGCTGATAATTTCATGACTGATCTGTTTATTCTAAGTACTCTCTTTAAGATTTGATTGATGCTCCATGTGAATCTTGTGGTACACAAAAGCTCCAGCCCTGCACTTGAGGAGGTCTGGTATGACCTCATAGCCCGAGTAGGTGCCATCCCGAAGGGCTGAGCATTGAAGGTGAGGCCAGCTATGGCTTGGAACATCTGAAGATTTCTCACCATTTTTCTGCCACTATTATTAGGGTACACAGAAATGGAAGTACTAAATAAAACTACTCACTCGTATAAACTCCTTTTGTCCTCCACTTTACTAGATCCCTGATTGCCAGTTGTAATTTCTGAGTCCCTGTGTAATGTATGCTAGGGAGCTTCAATCAGCTGGATATCCACACAGGGACTTGAGATGTCTCTGTGCTCAGTCTGCTGCAAGGTACATCAGCCATTCCCTTTCATCAGACAGTGTTCCACGACTAACAGGCTTTGAAATCTGTAGCGTTTTCTTTCAGAATCTATCTGTGTCATAATTGGGGTTTTTTAGTACTGTATGCTTTTTGAATTCCCAAATTCCTCATTATTCTTCTATTACTAGTGAAGCAACCTTAATTTAACCGAGCTACTTTTAATAATGTCCATATTGCATGAAAGTCTAACACAGAAACTTACTTTCATAGTCTTTCATGTGAATAATTATGTGCCTTAAGGCTACTATGTGGTAGTAAAATTAACTTTCATAATTAATTCATCCCATGAACAGACAGAATAACTCTGTCTATTTACAACAGTCTGAAAAGGGAAGGGAAAGTTACTCTGGTGTTGTTGACGTTGAGGTACATGTGGTAGAGGTAGGAGAGAGCTTCTCTCCCACTGGCAGTTATTAAAAAAAAACCAGGTTATAAGGTTAATTGTTTCAAAATCTAATAGATACTCATAAATAATTACCAGAACTATTCTCTTTGTAGTTTGTGTGCTCATGTCTCCAATCATCTACAATGTGTGTAAAAAATAATTCGATTTTCTTTTAAGTCCTATTTAATTTTCTGTAATGATAAAGAGGCCACCATCTTCCTAGTGGTGCTTTTCAGACTGTCCTTTATTGTTTGAAAAGGGCTCTGCTTTTTCACCACTTTCTGCTTCCTCATATCCATATACTACTCTGTCAGCAACCTCGTTTGTAAAGGCTGATGACCATCACCTCAGGCTGGAGAAGTTCTTTTACTTTCTTTTGAGTTCCTAAGAACCTTTTTGTACTCAAATTGCCAGTAAAAAAGGCCAGACCATACTCCATGTTGTATTCTCTCAAATGACAGAAACCCATCTTAGACAGGATTTTTTTTTAAAACTTAGTTATTAATTTTCCAGATTGTCCACGTGGGAAGTTTTGACTATTCAGTCTAGAAATATGGTTGTCTTTATGCAATTTAACATCCTTGGGTAGAGAGATCAAGACAGAGAGAGTATTCAGAAGCTTAATTGGTTTGTTCTGTCCCTCAATAACAATATATTATAACAACTATATAATTAACATAAAAATATAAACCAGTTATTCTTTGCACAGTAGCAGTAAGAATACATGTAGATGATTTAGTGATACTGGTGTGTAGCTCAAATTTGACTGTCAAATTTACATCGCATCAAGCGGAACAAAGACAAAATTATTCTGTGGATAGAAAACATCATGAGAAAAATGTCTGTTTAACATTCTCGAGCATCCACCATCATTTGCATTGTAACTAGATTATGTCATTTCTAGAATAAGAAGCCATTGTTTTTGCTATTAGTTCTATTAGTTAAAATAAAGTATGAACTTTTTTGTTCAGGTAAGTAAAGCAGCAGAAATGACTTTGGGCTTCTATGTGAGAACGAATAAATCCTTTCTAATCTGTAATCAGATAAAAACTTGAACAGTTTGTTTTTATCTTAAATGCTTCTTACAGAGAATTCTAATGTATTTCAAAAGAGAGCCCTAAGCTAGTGAAAACTTTAAGGAGAGGTAGATTTCTTTGCAGCGACCAGATGGAGGAAAGAACAAAATCAGATCTTATGAATAAATTTAATATACATTTGTAGCTGCATTTTTAAAATCCTGCGAATTCGGGTGTCCGAGTGACTTTAGGGTGAGAGGAAAGAGTCTCCGGTCACCAGGGAAGGTTTAGATTGAATGTTAGGAAAAATTGCTTTGTGGAAAGGATTGTCAAGCATTGTAACAGGGAAATGGTTGAGTCACCATCTCTGGAAGTGTTTAAAAGATGTGTGGAGATTCTATGCCTTCTGGTTTTTTCACCATATGCATTAGCAGTAGTGACCTCCAAAGATTGCCTGTGAACACTTAGCAGTATTCCTAAGAAACTGGGTCTATCATTGCTTTCCCCTTATCAAGCACCAGAGATATCTCTTCTTTAAATGTTTGATAGCAACTTATAAAGAAGATTTGACTGGGAAAGAGCTAGAGTTCAAAAATCTTTCTTTATCTCATTGCCATAAGGCTTTACTTCCTGAACTGCAGTGCAGGGATGGGTGTGACACATACCAGTGCTCACCACGCAGACCAAAAAGGAGAGGGGAAATAAAAATCCTTTTACCTGCCCCACTCAACCTCTTGAAAAGTGCACTGAAGCTTTAGTGAGATTTAGAGAAACAGAGAAGAAAGTGTTATAAGAAACTGTGGCTCTTGTAAGAGGTCTGTTTTCACCTGGTCCTAGCCATCGGTTAGCTTCATAGTGGCTGCTGGATTTTAAATGCCACCTTACTTAGAGAGTTTTCAGATGGAAACCATGCAACCATTTTCCTGCAGAGTATGAGACATTTATATTTTGCTCTTTTAAAAAAATTTTAGCTAGAGGAGCCTTCTGGTAATGCAAATGATGAACATAGCCTAGAGAAGGTAGGCTGTGAGGTAACATTTTTTCTTTAAACTTCTTCCTTACACATGAGGTGAAACACATTGACTAACCTCCACATAAGATCAACAAGCCCCTCCTTAAGCCTTCAAACTTCTCATAAAAAACCCAACAGAAAATTAATGACTGCATCAAGTTCCAACTTATGTAAATGTAGCATATCTGAGCCTCACATAATAATGGAATTGCTGAGTCCTGTAGAGCTGGATAATCAACTTAATCAGACTTCTTGAATTGCTCTTTCCACAGATCTGTACCCCTGATTTGGTGGTGTTTCTGGCATGTTCCAGTCAAAGGCTGAAAGAAAGGTTACTGAAGCGTGCGGAACAGCAAGGGAGACCTGATGATAACCTGAAAGCCACTCAAAGAAGACTAATGAATTTCAAGCAGAATGCAGTCCCACTGGTTAAATATTTCCAGGAAAAAGGGCTGATTATCACAGTAAGTCCTTTAGTATATACCTCTGAAACCTTAATTGTTGTGGCTATACTTGGCTTCTTGTACCTTCTGCTTTAAGACAGGCTAGACAAGTCTGTTTTAGGTTAATAGCATGGCTACTGAAGTGTTTAATGAAGATAACAAATTCATTGAGCAGTTGACAACAGTTAAATTATTGGCATGTTCTAAGTTACAGACTGTGTCTGGTTGTACTAACACACAGAACTTGGTACCACATATGGTATGAGAGCACAGATGGCCTGTTTCGTTTCTTTTGATAGCCTAAGTAACCTCTGTAGTTCACATTGGTATGTGCTCCTCACAGCAAGTGTGACTAATTCTGTGTGGTGGTCAGACTCATGACAGGTCAAAGCATCCTTAATTGCAAAGTCATCAATTGATATTAGTAGCCTTAATGATGTACTTCAGCATCTTTCTGAATTTCAAAACGAAAATCCCAGGAAATTATTACATTAGCTTCTCCAGAGAGTATGTGTTCTGGTTTAGGAATTTGATTAGCTCTGTTTTTAAGGATGAGAGGACTAGGATTCTTGCAAGTTTTTCTTTATTATTGACGAAGTGTGTATTTTGTGATGTTCCTATAGCCTTTACAAGTGCTCCTGTAGAATGCATATTTAGCTCTTCAGGAAATATGTGCCTTTGTGGGACATCTGGATGGAATTGCATTTCTGTGATGGGACCTGTACAACAGAGGGTTTTTTTCTTATGGAGGTTTCTTCTACTTTTTAACTCTGTTTCTTGAGAGTTCTGAAGATAATTTGAGTTGCGATGTTCACCTTAGGTATCCTCTTTTCTTTTTGAAGAAAGCAGATGTTTGTGATGGGTATGGAAGTGCCAACATGGCATAGGAACATTAAATTACTCTACTACAGCACAAAGGAAATAGCATATACAGAAATTATTGCACTTATTCAAGCTATTTCCCTACAGGAGGAGGAAGAAAGAAAGAAAACAGCATTCATCCTGCTGCTTAGAATGCTGAACTGGAAGACTGAAATACCATGCAGATGAGAGCGGTTTAAGAACTAGAGCGGCATAAAATAGAATTACAGTAGCCTAATTCCTAGAGGAGTGAATCCTTGCGGCAAGGTCAGACAAGGTCAACAATGACTAGAAGGAAATAAAAAGTTTTACATTTTTCTTAAATCCCTACCTGCACCTTGTCACTGCTATTCAAAGCTCTAAATCTCAGACACTTCTAGCCAGCATCACGATTCTACTCAGGGGAGAGAAGCAGGACCATTTGTCTTACAGAGTGTTATAATTTTAGAATCACAACTCATATTTTATACATCCACTTAATAAATATGTTGTTCTTCATCAATAACAGACCAAAAGAGAAAAGAAAAATTCACTGAAATATAACTAAATATGATTAATAAGCTGGCATTATATATATAAATAATTGTAATCTACTGTTAGACACTTTATGAGCAAGAAATAAAAATCTGAATTCCCAAAGAAGACTAATTTTCATGCTCCACCAGCTATTTCATGCTGCTTTTGACATATTTTGGTCAATAGAATTACAAGCCACATTCTTCATTTCAGATCTTATTGGTTAGGTTCCTTAGGTGTGATTCTTTCCCTTCACCTTTTTTTTTCACACGACCTTTGATAATTTTCTACAGTACCCAGGTTGTGCTTGTTCAGTGCTCTGTATGCCTTATGTTCTCAGCCTGTGCGTGGTGTACCTGCTCTCACAGTCTGACCCCGGGTTCTGTTTTCTAAGGAAAGAAGTGAGGCCCCTACCTACGGTACTTCTAAGAAATAGGGAAATACGACTCTGTCCTTTCTGAAAAACTCCCTCTTTGGAAAAATGATTTGTAAAGTTCATTATAATTAACAGAAGTAAATATGTGATATTTTCATGAACACACAGTCTGTGTTTAAAATTCATTTTAGCAATCTGTCAGTAGTCTAACAAATCAGAACCTGACTTGACTCAAATTTAAATTCAGAAGGTATCAAGACTATAATAACACAATATTGGACAGGGAGTATGTAAATAGATGCATATGCCGCCATTTACTGTTTCAGTAACTTTTAACAAATATTAAAATATTATGTATTGTTTACCTAGACAATAACTGCATACGAATTACCTGGTGGTGGTGGGGAGATATTAGTTAGATTAAGTTAGAAGAGGGAGAACATGTAAGTACATAGGTGACCTCAAATACTCTAATGTTTAGCAGAGAACTTCAGTTCTGGACACTGAAATTTCCAAATCTCCACTTTATGGGGACTGTAATCCACTATAGATAATGGTGTAGTTCTTGGAGAGGAGATCATTGGGTCACAAAAATCTTTTGGTCAACAGTTATTAAAGCCACTCTCAGAGAGTTTAGCTGTTCTTTGTAGAACATATCCCTTGGTCTAGAGAAAAAAGTTTCCAGAGCTCATTGTCATAGCAGTAGAAGTTTCTCTTACTGGAGGCAGGATTTGGTCCAGTCTGCCTTATTGACAATGATTCTACATAGTCTTAGAGCTGCAGTGTCAACCTTGTTACGTTAATAAGTCTGTGTGCATTTAAGGGGAAAAAATAAAAGACTGGCTGTAGTGAGACAAAAATACCAAGCATTAGAAGACAGTTCTGGCCCTTATTTAAACAGCCAGAACAGGACAGCATCCTGTGGCATCCACGAAATGCGTATTTCTCTGATATCTTCATTGTTCCACTTGTCCTTTTAGGGAATTCACCATGCTTACGAAAACATTAAAATGACATTCAGATTAGTCAGAGAAGTAAAGAGAACCCAGAAGAAGTAGCTGAAGCTGGAAATGGATTTTGAGCACAAATTTAGAAGTTAAACAGTTGCCGGTGAGGGAAGTAGCTGTCTGCCCTCATAAGCATCAAACAAGCCTAATGGCTGTCAACTGTCACAGAAAAATTCCCCACGGAACTGTGTTATATAAATTTTTTCTCTTGTTTTGGTTAAAAAAGAAGTTTTGCTATAGAACTTGCACGTTGACATGAACTTTATCTAAAGGCTGTGACTTACCAAAATGCTGACGAAAATATGAGTTATAGTTTATTTCTAAAGTTTCTCTGTTATCGTACAGCTGCCCAACTTGAGGTGTTGGTTTGGACTTTTTATTTGTTTGCTTCTGCATGCCGATTCCAAAAGACTTGCAACAGACTCATTCTTCCTTTAATTTTGGGCCCGTCCCTGGAGAAATGTGGGCCCTGCAGTCCTTTGAGCAGCCTCTGCCAGGCATGTCTCCCAAACCAGAATCCAACTCAGAGAATCTTCTCCTCAGTGGAGGAACAGGCATCTGGTTTGGCAGAACACCGGATGCCTTTGTTTTCATGGTGATGATATTTGCGCGCACCCATGCAGTTTTTGCATTAAACAATCATTAAAAAGAAAATTTTAAAAATCCCACTCCTCCTTCCCTGAAGTGATGCTAGGAATAGGGACTGTTAGCCACCACCTCCCCCGCGTGCTCTCACCTCCCTGCTGCAGGCTCAGAATCTCATTTATGTGCCATCTGATGCCTGGATCTTGCATCCTCGCCTGCAAAGTGATGCAGACTTGGCAGGAATGGTTTCCCTCAAATGTAGCCTCATTGGTGTCTGAGCATGGCCTTTCTCCCCACAGGTCAGAGATGGGGATTTGAACTTGCTTTGTTTTCTAGAGGGTACTGAACTGAGATTCCCTATTGACTGGCCCAATGCCAACAAAATATTTTCAGATGCCTCCTAGTAGTTTTAAAAATACAGCAGCCATAAGCACAGTCTTTCAGGAACATTTTAGATGTGTTTTTAACCTGACTACTACACAGGATCTTCAGGGTACTTCTGGCTTCTTGGGCATGACCAAGTGGATGTGCAAAGAGGAGCCCAGATAGTCTTGGGCATCTGGAGCAAACCTTCAAAGTTTTAGGAACTTTTCAAATCAAACAAGGAATGTAGGCAGTTGTTTGTGGGAACCTTGAGACCAGAGGTTTTGTTTGAGATTCAGGAGTCTTCCTCTGCTTTACCGTATGGTAAACCGTTATCTGGCTCCATGAATGTATACGGTTGCATAGCCATTTTAAAATTTCTATACAGGGAAAATTAGAGGTGGGATGAGAAATAATGACTGTCACTTTTTCATTTTTTGGTGATTCAAAGCAGTGAAAGGTAAGTTGAAGCCTAGAACAAGCAACCAGAGCTCTGCAGTCATGGAAAACTGCCACTGAAAATTAAGGTTTTCTGTGTCTCTCCTCTATTTGAAAGCCCTTTTCAGAAAAACTGGGCTATGAGAAATAACCTGTAACTGTTTCCTGTAACACTGCTGAACCAGAGAAAGTTTACGCATGTTCTAATCACTGCCAGGTCTTACACTGCGTCTCAACGCTATTTATGTGTCACTGTTTTGGGAGATCTTGAAGTACGTACGAAGAAGGTACATAAATGAATTTTATCTAGAAATGAGTGTAAACAAACTGTTTGTAAATATATGCACATTTTATATGGGAACTATAGATGAGTAATTTGTGCATATATAGAAGCATGTGCACCATAAACACTTCCAAGCTTCAAAATATTTTCAGCCTCCCGTTTTATGATATATGTCAACAAGTATATCAGAAATACCAATGTCTGCCAGAGGATGACCAAGGATGGAAACTTGCCATCTGTGTACATAGAAGCATGCAGAGAAACCTCGAGGGTAGAAATCCTTTGCTGAGGTGAATAGAATCAGTGCAACAGTGCAACACTGTGTTTTTTTCTAACTTTGGAAGTATGATGATTTGAATGGATAGCAGCTTTTTGAAACCCTGCCTTTTGTACACCCAATGGCTTGAATGAAGTAAATGACTTGGAAAAAAAGAAATAAACTTTGACCAGTCTGGCTATAGAATTAGGCAGTGATGAGTGCATGGGCCAAGGTGATGTAGGAACTCCTCCAGAAAGAGGGAATGCTGGCTTGACAACCATACTATCCCAGATTTTATCCATTTCTGGCACTGTGAAAGCTGATACATGTTTAAAATTAACAGAGGGTTTTTTTACAGATCTGAAACTAAAGCTGAGAGAAGTAATTAAGCCAAGTTATCATGCAGAGGAATGAACTGTAAGAGATGTTTAAAATAACATGTCCTAAATATTCTTCAAGTTATTTTAAACAGTTCATCTTAAGGTAATTAAACTGTGTCCTTTGGGTGAATAGCAGCTTCTAATTTCGTTCTTGTAGTTAAAGTGATGCTTAAAGAAGATTAATTTTTCTTATTTAGATGAGATATATTAAGAAACCCACTTGGAAAAAATATCTTTTCTCTGGGAAGACCTTTTGTATTGAATCAAAAATATTTATCATCCATAAGCAAATTTTCCTATCCTAAACCACAGCTGATTTTGTGAACATCCAACTGAAGAACCAAAGCTGCATTTCAGCCCTGCATTGCTGTAAACAATAAAATACCAATTTCTTACCCGAAGTTCCATAAGTGATTTCCAGCTCTAATTGCCACCGGTGGATCTTCCCTGTGAAAAGTTTATAGTCAGTGACTTCCTGATTTTATGGCAAAACCACTTTGCTGCCATTTGGTGGAGAATATTTGCATATTAACTCATGAAAGTTGCTACTTCAGTAGAATCAAGATGGTCTTTCAGCTCTCACGCTCACAGTCCTATTAAAATGTTGCAACATCTGGTAGCTTGTGCTCTACAGTCCCAGTATTTAACATCCTTATTTCCTGAATCTATCATTGCTTATAGCATCTAAGTTGCTATCCTTAGCTGTTAACTGTTTTTGCTTCCTTATGCAAGTGGCAACTGAATGTTTTTTCTGCCGTACTATTCTCAACTTTGATTCAAAGGGCGAAATGGGACTGAGTGAACTGGCCTCTAGTAATCCAATCTAGTACCACTCTGGAAGTGTTTGAGCATTTGCTCCTGTTCCTTCTTTCCTGTAGATGTACCCTGAAAGAGAGGGGAGACCTAAAAGATTCCACTTTCTTATTTTTTAATGCATCATAAAGGTACATTTATTCAGATTTGTGAACGCTCAGGTATTGTAACGATGGAAGCCATTTAAGTGTCAAAACTGTCAGCAGAAAGTCTGATGCTCTTAACATTATGGGCTTCTGGCATTTTTCTCCAGCATTCTGGAGTCTTATTTAGGCTTAACGGGGTTAGATGCAGCTACAGTGTTGGTGGAGAACTGAGAAAGCTGAAAAGTTACTCATCCATTGTGTGACTCAGGGTACACGCTGCACTAGACAGCACTGAAGTGAGAACTACAGCCTTCCCCTAGGGCATTTTCCCCATTGCAGAATATCCTTTTGAGCATTTCTGATAGCTTTAGGGAGGACTTTTTATTTTTTCTATTGCAGCTAAAGAATATCTACCAAACAGTGCTTTGGAGAACTGTATGAAATGCTTCATAATTAGGAAAACACCACTGCTGTGTTAACTCAGCACTTCGCTGAAGTAATACATCCTTGCTCCTTGCATTCACTGATACTTACACATCAGATAACCATTTATATGGCTATTTTGTGTTTCTTATAACTGTGGTGCATCATTTAGTGTGAGCATGAACATCTTGGCACAGCATCGCGTTTTACCGTGTAGACATAACCTCAAATTCTTGGCAAAGACTCTCTTGTGAATCCTGTGTGGTTTGTCTTTGGTATAACTATATATGCTCTGTATCCTTCGGCTCAGTTATCATCTTTCCTACTTCCAGGCTTGGCATTTGTATCTTTCTATCTTATATAGTACTGCAATCTGTTTCATTAATGGCCAGTGAATACAACTATCTATTTACTTTGTTGTCACCATATCACGTTCTGCAATTCAGTAATCTACGTAAATAATAAAACAGGAAAAGAAGCCTCACAAGACATAACTATAACACTGAAGTCAAAATTATTGTAATTTTCTGTGAAGGAAGAACTGTTGTCTCCATTTTCAACTGTTCCTCTCTTTTTGTGCCAACAGTCAGTCATACCAGTCACAGTAAAAGAAATAAAGAACTTAATGCATAAAATGTGGCATCTTTTCACTGTAACTTGCTACGATCAGTTATTTATATCTAGGATTGTTCATACATATGCTACCCCTTGATCCGTTTTGTTAAAAATAAAATTGCTAAAACTACATTGTTTTTAGGCAAATCTGAACATTTTTTTCGTTATGTACTCCACTGAATTCCTCCTCCTGTCTTTAATCAGAATGTCAAATTGAAGCTTCACATTCATGTTTTCAATACCAGTACTTCAAAATTCTCTGCTCTGTCTAGCATGCCAGGTCTTGTCCTTTCCTGTATTATACCATCCATTGTATTTTGGTAACACTATAGTTTTTGTAATGCCAAGGTCATCTCCCTCTCCTAGCACTGCAAGATGCCAATTAGGCAATTTGAAAATACACTTTCCTAGTTTCCTGCCATGTCCTGCCTTCTGGGCTTTTTTTGGTCTGCTCTACTGAAAAGAACAGACCTCTCTGTAAAGGCAGAGTCCTTACTGAAAGGGAACCTAGAATGTGGGCAATACAGCTTTTAGTCAAGTTGCTTATTAAATTTATTGGTCCATAAGACATTGAAAAAAAAAACCCCAGCAATCCTCTTTGTATCTGCACCTTACTGCAAGAATTTCACTGTATGGATTCTACACAATACAGATTCACACAACCCCAAGGCAGGTCATTTCTGTTTCTTTCACAAGAACATTCTCTCTGCTCTCTGTCAGGCTCTGTATGTCGCCTCAGTCTGCTGTAATGGCCATTAAAGGTTTTGTGGGTACTTGGGCTTTCATCTCTGACCCTGTTCATGGGGTGCAAGACACAAATGAGCTCAGTTCCAGTACTGTGAACAGAGGGTTTTCTTCATTTATGCATTTCATGTTCCCTCATATCTCTTGATCTTTAGAAAGAGGGTCAGGAGCCATGTGAATTCTGAAATGAGTTTGGTTTTAAGAACTATTCATTATATCTTTGAACTACAGCCAGGAGACCACTCCTCAGAAAAATCACTAAATTTAGTAGGGTGAGTGTAATAGAGAATAAGTTAAACAAATCTGAGTATTCTCTCATAGGCTAGGTCAGCACTTGGCAAAAGAAACCATGTCAGTTTCCTTGGAAAGATGTCTCTGCTGAAACCCTTAGCTTAACAACCACTCGTGTTAGTGGGGACTTTTGAAAGAATTTATTTCGTAGCTTCTTGTGAAGGCTGCACAACAATTTGTTATAACCCCAATCTGATAACATACCTTGTAAATATTAATTATTCTTTAGGGTTAAAGGTTGCAGTTGCTCTTTTTACATTGAGCAAAATTCAAACAAAACTGCAAGATTCGCTTTTTTTCCCATGAATTGCACAAGCAAAAAGGGGAACTTTGCTGATTTTTTTATAAAAACGTGCCTTGGAAAAATGATTTACTGGAAGATAACTGATATTTGACATATGAAACAAGGTCTAAATCTAACCTTTTTTGAGTACATAATTTGGCTTGAGGATGAAAAAGGACAAATAAAAAAGTCTTAAGCAGGAATAGAAGCTTGTGAGAATTTCTTCACCGGAGTAGGGATGAGAATAAGCACGTAGAGAGAGTCTCACCCTACTCCGATGACTATTTCTGTATTTACAGAAGTTGTGCTGGTCCGAGAGGAGGGTATGTAGGGAACCTACTGTAAATGAAATACAGGCAAGTACCAAGGGTCTCATTACACGAGGCAGGAGAGTGTTGAGTTCAATTAGCTGGTGTGCAACAGCGAGTGCTTGCAGAGCCAGCAGCTAATGGGCTCTCTGCAGGCTCTTGGTTCCCGCACTGGAGGGAGGAGGAGGGCAGCAACATCCTAAGATCCACTGAAGGGCTTTTAAAGGAAATGAGGGCTATTCTGTTCAGTGTAGAAGGGTCTACAAGATCTTTTGTTTTATGAAGTATTTGCATTTAGTCAATTCCCCATCTCCCTTGGCATAATTTTAATAGAGAGTAAGCTTTACAAGTAATTAGGATCTGCCTCCAAATTATTTTTCTTCCTTTTTAGTAGAAACTACTCTCAGAACTAATAGAATCAAATAAGAGATTACAGTTCTCTGGAAGTTTGGACACTGAGTTCCAAAAGTTTCTGGGAACTAGAACACTATAGTACAAACTAAAGGAAATTTTATTTCCATTGTAGCAGTAATAGCTGTATGAAATGTAGTCATTTTTTGAACTAAAGTTTTTGAAAACTAATTTTAAGAACTAGCATATCTGAACTGTCTCGAAAACTCTGCAAATCTTGTTTTTGGTTTTCTGAATTATCACAAGTCCACTTTTAGATGGAATGAGTATTGATACTTCCTGCTTAATATTTATCAAGCCTGTTGGAGAAGATGGTGACTCTTAGAGTGAAATAAATAATTTACCTTTGATATAATGCTCTGTAAGAGTTGCAAGAGCTAATAAGATTTATGATATGCAAAAGGAGAGAATTGGAATTGTATTACTGATTAGGATATGATTACTAATTAGGATATTTTCGGTGGGACCCCATTTAAACATTTTTTTGTTGAAACATATTTTTACTGTCAGATTATCCAAGTAATTTTATTCAAAATTAAAGCAAAAAAAATATAGAAAGAGAAAGGAACATTCAAAATATTTTGTTTTCTATCTCACTACAGCTTAAACCAGGTGGGAGAGTAAGAACACATAATCGCCCCCAATCCCTTTCATATGCAAAAAAATTGGGATGTATTCACACGGTCTTTTTTTCCACTTTAAGTAGTTTCACTGCAAAAGTAAACAAATCTTCAATTTCTGTAATGTATTCTATTTCATTAGAATTGTAAACAGAAAAAAAAAGTGCAGTAGAAGATATCGTTAAGCCTTCATAACTGAAGGCTTAAACATATCAAATTAATCAAAACTAAACATCAAAAGACTTAATAATAAACTTGTTCTACCCCTACAAATTGCTTTTAGTACTTCTTACATTTGCTGAATATATTAAAACTAAAGACTAAGTTCCTGTTCTCCAAGGTCCATAAGTGCTAGGGTCCAGAGCCTATGCCATTCACTCTGGATCACATGAATGGTTTTAGTAATATTTTTATCAGCGGTAAAATTTTAATAATAAAGGCAAATATAAATCACACATTCGTTATCTTAAGGTAAATAAAAAACAACATATGGTTGCTAAATTTTCTAAGTAGCTATTATTTCTAGTCATTACTACAATACTGGGGAAGGTTGACAGAGAGAGGCAGACCTTCTGTGTACTTTTGGCTGGTTTATATTACAAAAACAAACACTTTGAATGCACTTAATTTTGTAATTTGTTGCCCGTGTTTTGCCGGCATCCCAGTAGAAATTAATATCACAATACAGCTGGAAGATCAAGCTTATTCTGCTAAAGTAATCAAGGGTTGAAACAGTCAGAACTACCCCTTCTAGCACTAGGCAGCAAATGGAAAGGTGGAAGCTTCACAGATATTTCTTTGACTACCCTTTTACCAGGTGGCATTGAAAACAACCAACCAACCACAGTGTGAGGAACACCGTGCTGTATCTCATCCAGCAGAAAAACAGAGCAATGGTGAAGGAGCTGCAGTGGTGGAGAGCAGTAGCCAAAACTATTTTAATACAGAGAAAACCCTTAATTATAAAATAATAACTGTTAAGTAAATGTAAAGTGGTGGATTCTGGTTTACAATGTCAAAAGCTCTGATTTGCTGCATCAGTTGAAGGAAAGGTCAGTTATAGCAGTTTTTATAGATAATGTTATATGAATAATCAATAGAGGTTGCTTAGCTTGCTTTTGCTATAAATTATTTATACTTTAACAATGTATCAATACTATGGTATTAGACCTCAAGTGTTAAGAGTTTCAGGTATTCTGTAAAGCACTTAGCTCAAACAAACAGCCAGAGGGAAAGTTATGAAATTCTAATAAAAGAAAGATTACAGAGGCTTCATTTTGATCTTTCTTGGGTCTTTTTTTTCATTTTTCTTCTGCAACACGCATTATTGTCACATTGTATGCATTTCTTTTCCACATGCCTATCCCTTCTCAGATTTCATTTCCATAGTGAGGGTGAGTTTTCTAATTTGTGCTTTCCATTTTTCTGATCAATGCATTGGCCATTCTCTGTGCCAAGACGTCCCTTGGACATTTATCATGCTTTTTAAAATAAATTAATTAT
>VZTA01013818.1:707506-722316 GCA_013398855.1 Mohoua ochrocephala | reverse complement strand
GTTAGGGCTTCCCTAAAATTATATTTCATTTAATAGCCTCTGGGAAGAAATATTGTCAAAAGCTTTAAAAAAGTTAAATAAATTATGTCAATCGGTTCCACTTCATCCACGTTCTTTATGATATTTAAAAAATGCTTTCAGCCTACATAATCATGTGGGATTTTGTCCTACATTTGTTTCCAAAAAATACATGCTAGATGCAAGAATGTCATATTCCGTGATGACTAAAGCAATAGTTTCTGTCAGTATCTCCTTAGCTTGCCAGCTTTCATTTATAAATCAAGTAGTCTCCTTTTTGCTCTGAAACAACATGCTCCAATAATTTAGATGTCAAAACAGAACTTTCTGGTACAGAAATTAAAATAGCAGTGGCTCACTTCTTGCTGCAGGAAACAAACTCATGTCCTTCCTGCAGCAGCACAATTGGAAGTTGGCTTCATGAGCCAACTGAACTCAAAGTGACATCTGCTGAATATCATCCTGTTTGATACAAGTCCTACTTCTAGAGATAAATAATTTATTTTTATGAAAATTTAGTACTTTTCAGCTGAAGATGACCAAGGGAGGGCTTATTATCAAGGATTCCAATACCATTTACAAAGTTTATTAGTATAGAGACCACCACTGGAAATGCTGCTTATCCTGGGTTCAGAATTTAATTTAAATACACAGGAACTGTGTAGCTGGGAATTAAAATTTATGTTTGTCTTCCTAGGAAAATAGAAAAACCAAAAATTTTCGAGCGTTCCAGTTCTTACAGTGTGAAATTCCATTTTGGAAAGCTACAACTATTGCAGATGAAATTATTTGTGTTGCTAAGGTCCTAGATGACTAAAAATGTCACATTATTTCTTGAATTGAATGTAGATTTTGCATATGAAACACCCACATCCTCTGATGTTTAAGCCCATGGTTTACCCTATGCTTGTTCTTGCAGCTGAGTCATTAGTCCTCGTGCTTGAATAACTGGCTAAATTTGCAGCTGAAATTAACCCAGGACTTTTTTTGTTAGCTTTCAGATGGTAGCATTCTTCCTTAGAAAATTGTGATGATACATAGGCAAAAATTATATTTTTGGTAATAATTGTTATGAAATCATCTAATAGTAAAAGACTAGACAACAATATTTTACTATTTTGCATTCAGAATCTCTTCCACAAAAGCCGACAGGAGAAATGCTATTGATCTTGAAAGGGAAATATTTGGCTATATTTGGCAGCAGCATCAGTGTTTGTCCTTGAAATAAATTGCAAACTGTCAATAGAAGAAAATAGTATTTATAGGAAGAAATGTCTTTTATTTCTGAGCTTTTCTAATTTTTTTGTTGTTGTTTTCTTATTTGAATCACAGTCATTGCTTGTTGGACCTTTGGGGGAAGCCAGTGTCTCTGTATATTTATTCAGGGTGCCTGTCTGTGATTTGTACATGCTGAAAAAAGGAGTAACGAGGAAAGCATTTATTTGAACATATTGGTGGTCAGAGCTGTTTCACTGAACTAGGTGCTCTGGGAATGTGAACATTCCAGTACTCATCTCATGGGGTACAGGAAGAAATAAGGGAATTGTGCTGCAGAAACTGATCCTTAACTGGTTTGTTCCCAAAGAGGTCAATCTGAAGAACAAGGGCACATCCAAACCTCTTAGAAGTCTTCATAGGTAAAGGTGGAAGAAAAACTACTGGAAGACAAGCATTATTATTTTGGAAAGAAAAATCAAAGGCATTTGGGGAAGAGCTGGGTGATTCTAGATCTTTCTGTAATGTCACTGAGCTGTAGAAAGCAAAGTGACAATTACGGCTGTTACTGACTGAGCTTCACCCCACTTGTTTGCACCTCTCTGCCCTTTGTCTACATTTCAAAATACTGAATTTTACATTAATGCTTCATTATTGCAGCATCACTGAGCTCTGGTAAATAAGAAAGGATTTTGCAAGCTAAGGCACAGAGGGCTGTTAAAGCTGTGTGAGGATTTGGACAGCTTCAAGTCATACCTGACTCTCTGTAATCAGTAATGTCTTTCCCCTTCCTTTGGGGTTAGGCACATTAAAGTGAAAAATCAAACAATTTATTCTAGACCCTGTGGAGGTAGAGAGTAAGATGATTTCTCCCTCAGGCTGAATGTTTTCCTGGATTCTACAGGAGCAGAGTAAAAAATAATTCATGGAGCATCTCCTAACTCAGACCATAATTAAGTTTTCCATTCAAACTCTTCAGAAGTGATCTGTCTGGATGCTCAACACCACTGTTCTGTTTCTCTGTAATACCATTTGCCTCTTTAAAAGCAATTTCCTTTAAAAAGTAAATGCATAGTGAAAATTACTCCAACAGTGGAATGCGTATTTTTTACAAGAAGGACAAGTAAGTGTTTGTGCTTCCCAGGTAGAAAAAATCTCTATATGTGCATATACGAAAGCATTTCTTTGGTTTCAATTAATCTTCAAAAATAATTCATATAGTTAACTTTGCTATAGAAGCTGCTGAACAGATGTAATACATGTCAGAGTGCAAGTTTTCAATGATTTGCAAAGTGAATATGCACACAGAGTTTATATGCAGAGATGCTGGCTGTATTTATAGCTTGAAAAGTTAGTGCTGTAAGTAACTTATCTGACAAGTCAGATAACCCAGAACAAACACATGCAAATCATGTCCTTTTAAATGCTATGTGAAATAATGCATATGCTGCCTAATTTGGTTCTGATTCCTGATGACAATTCCCAAGATAAATAGAATATTTATGGTAGGGGTCATAGTAGTATAGAGAAATGGCTGAAACAGTATGAATTGTGTATTACTGACTATGTTAAACTGACTTCAGGTTAAAAAAGTTAGAGATACAAATATGGTGGAGGATGATGCCTCCCGGAAGCTCAGAATCCCTCTAAGGAATGGAGAACATGATGCAAAAATGATTTTCTTAATAAAAGAGCAATATATTTGCTTTCCACATAATAGTCGCCAGCCTTCCAGATGAATATCCTTATTATTGGGAAACAAAATTAACCAACCAGTGCTCTTTAATAGCTGCACAGGCAGAAAGGCTTTGCATCTTAGAGTTATGAAAAATATGCATGTTCCAAACCCACTCTGTGGCATCATCAGCTTCCCTATTAAACAAGCAATTGCTTTATCCTCTCACGTCCATTAATTTTCTGTTACCATGCCACCAAATTATGGATTTCTCCCCTCACCCCCAATCGAATCCAACTCTCCTTCCATTTGTCTGCTTTCTGCTCTACAAGGGCCTATAATTGCATGGTGTCTTTCCCATCATCTCTTGCCACCACGCTGCCCGAGGCGCTCGTTATTATCAGCTGAAAACTGATGTAAGTCAGGGTGTTGCTCAGATGATCACAGCATAAAGACAGAAGTTCTCCCTCTGTCTACCTATCAAAAGCTATTACTCCACATAAATGTACAAAGACAAGCTATTACTTCTACTACTGTTAATTGTTTCTTCAGGTGAGAGTTACCATTTCCTTGCTGTTGCTCTGTTCAATATTCCAAGTATGGAAGCTGGTTTAGCAGTTTTACTGTGAAGGGAGGGAAACTGGCAGAACATCTCCACACTTGTGTGCCATGGCACTAAGTTCTTCAGTTTAGCATGAAATAAGAGAAAATCACTTTAAGAAGAAAAAATCCCCCAGCCTGTCTTTTGTAGTAATTCCATTGTTTATGTACTGCTAAATTAATAGAAAAGGGTCTGTGAATAGAAAAACAGAAAAAATAGAAAATGTCTGGGTGCATCAGTGTGCATGTTTGTATTTTCACATTTTGTGGTATAAGGCAGTTAAATTAACTGATAGTTTCTGTTATAACCATGTATTTTTTGAGGGTCATTTCAGTACTCATTAATGTTACTGGAAGATGTTGTTTGAATTTGATGGAATAATTTTTTTTTCCTGCCATACAAGACCCTGTATATGCACCTAATGTGTTCAAAAATCACATAATTAGTGACTTTGAATTGCACCTATTTTGAGTAAATGAGTTTGGGATAAAGAAAAGCTACCAGCAGCTGCTGCAGAACTGTCAGCGCCACTCAGGGCTGGAGAACATTCAGCCTCATGCTTGTTTACAAGTAGCACTCATACCAATAGATCCTTAGATACAAGTGGAACTTGAGAAACTAATGACAGATGTATGAGGACTCTGCAATTATTTGTGAATCCTCTTTGGAACTCCTGCGGTAAAAAAAAAAAAAAGGGGTTAAGAGGTTTATTTTAGATAACCCAGAGTATTCCTTAGGATTGTAATAATGGTGCTAATATCTCCAGTTCAGTTTCGTTCTAAATTTCTGTCTGATACCAATTTGTGACCTCTGCTAATTGCATAATATTTTAAAAATCATTGATGAGGTCCAGTGTAATTTCAGTTGTAGTTTTTCTTCCATGTGTGGTAAACTGTAATATAAAAATTAATCTGAGATTTCAGAGTATTTGATGTAAAATAATGAAAATATTAGAAATAGAGAACAGATTAAAGAGAAATATCTCTCCCCTATGTCCTCACCCTGCCATTTTGTGGTGTTTTGAAAGTTTTTTTGGTTTTGTTTAAGTGTATCATTTAAAATACTTTATAATAGGGAAATGTTCCCTGAACTCCCAGTCTGCACATTTCAGCTTCATTTCAGTGCCTCTGCTTATTGGTTTTCCTATACAAGGCTTCAACTAATTTTTCTCACCCCCCATCCCAATGGTTATTATCCTACCTTATACATTTTTCCTCATATACTTCTTAGCTGTTTTCCCATGTTGCTGGTGTTTTTCTTTTGATTTTTCTGCTTTCTCTAGAAGTAACTGCACAAGTCAATTGTAATTATTAAGAGAAGCAAACTAGGGATGGAACAACAATAATGACGAGATTTTTTGGGGGGTGTCCACTTTTCCTTTTAGCATTACCAAGGGTAAAATAGAACTAGTTCTTATTTGTTTTCAATCCTTCAGGAGCAAATCCCTGCCTAAATCAGTGTGAATAATAACTATGTGCTCTTGTTGCATTTGTAGCTGCTGCCACCTGAAAGTCATTATAACTTGCTCAATCTTATGAATCTCTTTATTTTACTGGAATTGTCAGCTTTTCAACCAAAAATACCAACACTTAAGGGACAGTGGTGCAATCTGGCTTCTAAACTAGGTACCTCTTTTAAAAGCATGGGAAAACCATGATACAGGAAGCCATGTTCTCTTTCCTGTGGATAAACATCTTTTTTTATTTAAGAAGAAATTGTTCCTCACTGCAGGTGATAATATATGGGTAATTTGTCTGCTTCCTAAACAATGATCGCGTTTCACTTCCATGGATCTGGTTAATGGATTACAATGCCAGAAGTGACAGCTCTGTAGAGCAATACTGCAGACTTCCCTGAATTAATTCCTATTTTAATTTTATTAATGTTTATCTTTTTAGGAATAATCTCAAATTTTCTAATAATGGGGAATCCATTGCAAATTGTGATAAATTAAGCGGTAAAGACAGTGATGTCAGAATAAATTTTACTGTTTGCTTCCATTCTGATTTTGTCTCACATTCAAGAGCTTCTTCATCCTTGCAACTCACAATTTTGTCTTCTGGATATAATAACTTCTAAAATTTCTCTTTCCCATGGAAAGGTACAGGAAACAGATCATTCTCATAGCCTGTCCAGAGGTCCCTCCAGTTTATCAGCTGTGGATACTGGCACTGCATTGACCATGCAGGAGCTTTCACCCCTGTGCCAAACACCACAGTGTTATGTTATGTTTAATTTGGACATGGCTTATTTTCTTTTCATTGACATCCATCATGTCCTAAAATAGAGGACTTTTTCACCTACTGTTGTAAATGTTATTTAACTACAAGTTTGCTTGGGGTTTTTTTATGCTTTCTCCATTTCTAACTTTATTTCAAGAATTCCTTGCAAGTCTGCTGCATTCAGATTTCCTTCTAGCTTTCCTGTACTCGAGTTTGAAAGGCTAGTGTGATCTCCCCCTATTTTGGGAATGTTTTAGATAAAGCACCTGCAAAAACCAGCAGTTTCATTGGAGGTGAATCAGTCCGTAGGGGACGGTGTGAGGCTGAATGACACCCTCACCCACAATTCTAGTTAACTGCAGTTCCCTTGATGTTTGTCCCCTGACAGATGTGAGGAAAAATTTCTGCACCTTTTCTTTAACTCAATACATGGTATTACCAAACCTTCATTTATCATCATGGACTAGTGAGATTTGCAATTTTCAATAACTCAGACAATTTTTCTGTGAAGCTCCTTCTGTTGGCTGGGATATATTGGGTGCTTATTTAGAAACACTAATAATTTTCTGTCTGTGAGCAGCAACAACCACCTACATTCCCTAGGGCAATTATTTACAATGCAGAAGATCGAGAAAATATTTTTCATCATTTTTATATAACACCGTGCCAGTGACAAATTCTGCAATTCAACAATGCTCGTGTGAAAATGAGATAAACTTTCCAGAAAATTCATCATTAAGCCAGTCATCATTTACTTAAAAAAATAATAAAACCAAGCATAGCCCCAAAATGTGCTTTAGGAAAGTTTGTGAAACCTCTCAGGGATTTAGATTGGCTTCTTAAAGAAATGTGATGCTCTTGTCCACTGAGGTCCTCCCTAATCTTTTCCTGCCCCAACAAAACAGAGACAGCATAGAACAAAGATACCATTTGTGCCTCATGGAGGGAAATGGCATAGAGTAAGGTCAGACCTCAAACCCTTTTGGCCACACAGGGAAGAAACATTTTGCTTCTTCCTGCATCACTGGTAAAGGCTGTATCAATGCAGCCAACAATGCAGTTCATGTTTAATAAAATTACACTTCTATAAAACATAGGCCTTGACTATAATTAAACTGAGACATCCATAAAGATACCCCCAGATGACTTAGTTGCAAAGAGCTGTGTATTGAAGCAAGTAGGGGTTTGTTTTCAGTAAGGAAAGCAACCTATGGATTTAGACAGGCTCTGCTAAAAATACAAGTTTTACTGCTGTTTGTTCTGTGTGACTAGGGTTGTTTGAGTACTGTTTATGTTTTATTCAAGCTTCCAATAATTATCAAAGGATTTAATTTTAAAATATTTAGCAATTCAGTGAAGTACAGAACTCACAAGGTTACTTAGTTTCTCTCAAAAATAATTTCTCCAAGGAAGCTACCTTGCCTTCCTGTGGCTCAGGGTATTACAATTCTCATTTTGTGAGGGGAAAACTGAATCTATGTGCAAGCTTCAAGTAATTGGTTTTTTCGGGGTGACAATATAAGCTTTCATTACAAAGCCCAGACTTTTCAGAATGCTGAAGCACAGCTGGCATTCTTTGAATAGGAAAGTTGGTGTTTCAAATTCCTGGAACCTTCAGAACATTTTGAGATTGATCATGTGTCTTTTTCATGGTGAACTGGATTATTCAGAGGAATGCTACTAATGAGAAAGCAAGTCTGTTACCTCTCCAAGCGTGGTATGACCTACACAATAATGATCAGACACAAGCTGGTTACAATTTACTGGGTTTTATGCATACACATACCCACAAAGATGATATATGTCTGTGTTAGGAACACTCTTTTCCTATCAACAAGGACATTCCAAAGCTGCTCTTTGTGTATCGATAATAAATTGCCCAACCGTAGCCCAACAGCTTTAAGACCTGTTCTTCCACAAGCCTTGGTTTTGATGCAAGTTAAAATGTAATCCCTCTAATAGGTAAACACAAACAAATTTCTGCTTTAGAAATTTTTTTTAAATGCTTTGAGTTATGACAAACAGTAAATGGCAAAAGAATTGCTCAAGATTAGATAAATGTCTGCCCAGACAGATGGTGACTGCTGCAGGATGAACTTCTGAATGCTCCTCAGACTCAGACCCTCAAAGTCCGTTTCAAAAACCAGTCAGAAAACTCCAGGTATTGACATTTATAGTAGGCTCATCTATCTGAATAAGTGATGACCTAAATAAATAAAGCTTGATAAATACAATAAGGAAGATCACAAACCCACCGTCAAGCATGTCACTGTAGCAGGACTTCTCCCCTGCCACAGTCACCAGGCCATAGAAAGAAACCTGTCAGACAGAGCCTGGAAAAAATTTGGGAGAATCAGTATAAGAATTCAGGCAAAAGATGGAATAAATGAAAAAGAAGGTTAAAATCATAAGAAATTAATTATTTGCCATTTTAAAGGAGCTTTTCTTTCCTGATTTTTAATTAATTTATCACTAAGTCACTGCACTTTCTGATATTGAGAGAGAGGAAAGCTTTCTTTTCTATAAGTAGGGGATTTTCAAAATTACTTCTTTTTTCCTAAGAGTTTTGCTCAACTACTTGAAAAAATTGTACATGTCACAAAAATTTGTTTCAGACAATTCGGAAGTTGCTGAAAGTTTTTCACTTGCAAATCCAAAAAGTTGATTATGCTAATCACCAAAAAGAAATGACAGTAAAGTAATCCCATTTCTGGTGTCTCTGCTGACATTTTTTTCAACCATCCAATGACTGAAGAAGTAATGTGCATTACTAGTTTTACCTTCTGCTTTGAAACTTCATTCTCTGAGAACAAGTCAATTTTAAAAATAGGCAAAATGGTTTACAAAATTAAGGTCAAAATTTAAATGATTCATACCTAAAGCAATGGACAGCACACATTAAAATAGAAAGGTTCCTGTCAGGAAGGCTTGGGGTGAGAAGTCACGGTACATGTTGATGTTCAGCCAAGTAGTAAGCGGTGTCTGATTGCCAGCTTTTCCTTTTTCTTCTTTTTTTTTTTCAGTTTGATGCAGACAGAGATGAAGAAGAAGTGTTCTCTGACATAAGTTCAGCAGTTGACAATAAACTATTTGCAAACAAAGAGACTGCAGCAGGTGAGTTAATGTAAGATTTCAAGAACCATATTTATTATACTGCACTTGACATCGGTGGGATGCCTTTTTCATATTCTTCAAGATCGGATGTAGGTACTGTAGCAGAGTCTTGACCAACCTCAAACCTTTGCACAATCAAGGACAAAAAAATCTCCTTATATTTGGAAACTTCATATAGCCCATCCAACAACTTGTTTATCTACAAGTTCATCTTAAAATACTATGGAAGTCCACTAAGCTATAGTATTGATACAAAAATCATAAAAGTTTTCAATTACGGTTGTGAGTTGTTTCAGTTCCAGTGATACCTTGGTGTTCACCAGAAAAGCAGTCCTATGAGATTAATGATCATATCTCCTCCCCAATAATTGGTACTAATTCTGAAACAGTGTGTGAATATAAATCAGGTGTTTGGGGATTTTATTTATTTCTCTATTTATTATTTGTGCTTACTGAGACTGAATGTCTTCAAAGAAAAGCCTTTGAGAGACAAAGGACTGCAAAAGAGTTGAAGGTAAAAATCAAAGCACTGAAAATCCATAACATCTGTCAGAAATATTTTGCTTGAGGGCAGCAGAAAAATGTTCCTTGGTACCTTCACAACTTCTTCCTTTTATAATGGTTTCCAAATAAACCATGAGAGTTACATAGGTAGATGATGTCATAAATGTCTTCTGAACCAGCACACAAAAAGAAATTTTTGATAATGTTCTAAATGTGATAAAGATGAAGTACCAAGGTGGGGAAGGGCAGTGAATGCAAGGGGGTTGGGGTTGGGGAGGAGGTTGAGAATTATAAAAAGTGCATCAGCTAAAAACCCCACAGGTTTCTAGTGGTCACCCTTGAAACAAGATGCACACAAGAATAATGACTCTCTTCTTCTGTTAAGTGGCACACTTATCTCTTTTGTACTTAGCCTTATTCACAGAGGCAAGAGGTTGATCCCAAACCTAAAATGGCACTCCCACTGTACAACATTGTGTTGATAATTGCCTCTGGATTCCCTAGTGGATTTAAGTGCTGGACAGGAAGAAGATGAAAGAAGTGTCATAAAGGTGCAGGCTCTGACAAACAGCTTGACGAGAGCTAAACAATTTGCACAAATTGGTTGTGATTCTGGACGAGTTCCAGTCAGTTCCTCAAAAATCTGATCTATTTTATAAATCCCTCACCAAAATAATTGGATAGCTATGAGCAGATGCCATGCCACAATCACCTAATTAGTGCCTAATCTGAGCACTGATATTAGTAAGGAGATTTGAAGTAGGATTTCTATGAGGTCAGGCGTTTAATTTCTAGAGGTTGCTATTCCAGCATGTCTTGATCTCACTTTTTGTCTTCTAATCTTATTAGTGATATTGCAATATACTGTAGTTCCTTGTAGCTAACATAAACATAGTATTTCTAATATTTTCATGCCTTCATATCAGTCTAATTCATGTTATACCCATAAAATCCAGTTGTAATCAACTTTGTAACAATATGTGCTGAAAGAAAACAACTGAAATGTTTATAGAAGAAAATACAATTTTCTCATTGTTGCCTTCTACAACATATTAAGACCGTTGCCAAGAGCAACAACCTGTCATGGAACTCAACAGCGTAAGGTTGCAATAAAATTTGTATTGGAAGCATCTTACTGAGAGGAAAATTAAAATGCAATCATTCCAATGCTAATCAGTGCTTCAACAAATTATTTCTATAATATTCCACTTGAAATTTATCTTCCAAGCATTTGTCTTGCCCAAGTGCTTCTATGCAACATGTATTAATTGAGTTATTAGACAGTGCTTCAGAGCATGTTCCATAACATAAAAAGAAATTTTTGTTTTATTGAGCTTAAACATGTTATTAAGAGAAGCAGTACGTTTCACAGGATAGGCTTTGATTACTTTTATGACAGTCAGTGTTGAACTGTGTGAAAGCTATCATTGTTAAAATATGAGTATGAGCATATTTGAGCCAATGAGCCATATTGAATGGAATCACTAGCAGGATTCCAAATAAGTAATGCATTTAAGCAAGGATAGGAAATTCATTAGCTGATTTGCCAAAACACAAATGGTCCAAGGAGCAGACTTAATTAATTTGCATGATGGGTCATAGCTACCTTGTGATGGGAAGTGAAGTCAACTGCAGATAAATTTAGACAGATCAGTATAGTTTATTTTCATTGTATAAATGAATTCAGTGAACCATGAAAAAGCAATGCTTGACATTTGCATTCCTGACAACTTAAGGATGAACGCATTTTCAGAGAAAGTGTCATGAAACCCGTCTTAAAACACTGAAATGTTTTATAGGACCAGAGACATTTACAGCCATGATCCCCTGGGCTTTGGGGTGCATTTCTGTGGTAGGAATTACACACTTGCCCGTAACAGTCACACTCGCTCAGCTTTCCATGATCAATCTTGTGCAATTCAGCTTAGGAGCGACAAAAAATATGTAAAATACAGCATAAAATGTAAAATACAGCCTCATGGTGAAGGAAGTGACTGAGCATGGCCATGCGCCCCTCTGGTGCAGGGGTGTCACTGTCCCTGACCGTCAGACCTGGCAGGGCTATCACCTATCAGCATTTCCTTGTACACCTGCAGCCACCTTTAATTCACCTCGTCCCTCCGTGCTGTGTCATTGGATCCTCTTGGATTCCTCACAAGACAAATCTTTATGAAAGATGCCTTCAGTGTCAAGATACAAAACATGGCAAAAAAAGGGAATGCATTCTAGCTCTCTGCTTTTTCTTATTTCAGCCTGTTCCTTCCTGGAGACCTGATTATTCAGTTAATGGGGATTTAATAAAAACTTTCAACTGCTTTATTTTTTAATTGTGCAGTACTGCACCTAATAAAATCCTCTATTTTTTTCTCTAAGGAAAACACAGGGCACATGAAAATGACCAGGTCCCCCTTACCTTAACTTTATTCATGCAGTTAAGGAAGCATATTTTAAGCCCTAAGGGTATGTTTTCAGATCGGGTGCTTTCAAGTTATTTTTCCATGGCAGTAGAACTTTCATGGGCTTTCTTAATTGATGTTTTTTAACTTGAGTTTCCCCTTTTGCAATTGATAAAGTTGCTTGGATCACTTCCTATAGGTTCTTACAAGCACAGGAAGGCTCCAAGTTAACCGAGAGCTTATTTGAGCCAAGAAATTATTTGGTGGAATGGGACACCCCCTTGAAAGAACTAAGACGAATCAGACTGTAAGCCTTTCCTCCTAAAAGTAGACAAGTATTAATTGTTTTTATGGCTTGGTGTCAGAACTAACTAACTATGGTACTAACTTAGCAAAAGAAAAACAATGCAGCTTGCTCAGAAAAGGCAAGGAAACTTATTTATGATCAGCTGTTCTGTTGTCAGACATGAGATGTGCAGCCTGCAGTCTCATTGAAAGTAGCAGGGTACGTTTGCTTCCAAACACTTTAACCAGTTCTCCTCTTTTCCTTAAGCCAACATTTTGCATTTCACCCTTGATAGATAAACATTGCCACAGGTTTTATGTAAAATGTTGCTGATTTAAACTTGGGTTTAGAAAACCTGAGCTGAGTTTTGCATTATCCACTTTCTAAGGCTCTCCTTTTGGCTTCAGCCTTGTCTGGAGATCTGCCTACAGCAGGATTCCCGACTGCCAGTACCTTGCCAAGGGGCTCCCCGGTGTGCCTTTGCTGCCGCGCGTACAAGCGATAGTTAATGAGCTCGTTGTTCTCCCCTGGAAGACTTGTTTTAGGAAGATTTAGTCCAACCTTAGCAAAATATGCTCCCTCCAACAAGAAACTGAGCTGGAGCATAGGAAACTACTCATGCTGCACCAGGGATATCGCAAGTACCCTTATATGTCCCTTAATTGCTTTATCTTGTCCTGGAAGTAGCCATTTGCTTCAATTCATTTCTGATGGGTTTGTCTTTAGGCAATTTGAGAAGGGGAGAGAAGTCTGAGCACTGTTCAGTGATAGATGGTTATGGGGTTTGTTAGTTTTCATTAAACCATGAAAGAAAAGACTGATTTTCAATTTTCCTTGAATATCCCCCAGGAAGAAGCTATGTTTTTCCAAGGACACCGGTGTTCTAGTTCAAGGAAAAAAAGGCTTTAAGATGCTTGACCATATTAAAATTGTATAACCATTATGGCTTTTATCACTTAAGATAAATTATGCATGAGTATTCATTTTCAGCCTGACCTTTACATATAAGTTTGCAGCACCATATTTCATACTGTTTCTAGCTAAGAATACGTACTGCTCTTGGTAGTTAAGTGACAGTTAATCAAGTGCCTTTAATAAAGTGCCAACAAGTGCCTTTAGAAGTGATTGATGTGTCAGAGTAGGCCAGTGCCAGTGACAACTGAGGCTTAGTTAAATTATATTATCAACAATGACATGGTGTCAAGAGTGAGATGTCAGCTGTGTAAAATAAATCAAAAATTAGGATTCTCTCAGCAGCTGAAAATCTATTTCCTCGCATATAGCTTTTAGAGACAGGTATTTTCAAAAGGCCATGAAGTGTACATGCCAGAGAATATGCTGCATTTGTACATGTGACACTGTGGCACCAGGAGTATAATTCCTTTCTGTAATTTTTTTATAGCAACCTGATAAACTATACATGAGCACTGGGGGTGGGGTCAGGGGAGCGAGGGAACCAAAACAAAAGCAACATCAGATGGTAGACGCAGGTCTTTCCATGGTATCTGTTATGTAGTCCAGAAAGTTAAATTGAAGATTTATTTGGCAGTAATTGTGATAAGGATTGCAAACTAAGACACCCTGGAATCATCATCTGTTCCAAGCGGTTACAGTTTGGTCATCATGACATCCAGTTCCTCTCCTCTGCTCTCTCTGTCAGGGATATTTACTTCACCACCTACATAGATTATTACTATGTAAACTTTAAAAGCAAACAAACCTAGATAGTGTATAAATGCATGTGGCACAAATTGAACTGCAAAATCTGTTATTGATAGTGTGTGTTAGAGCAAGCCAGCCATACAAACAACTCTAATGGTGAGACAACAACTCCAGGTCAGCAATAGGCTTAAAACCATGTACCCTCAGTGCCAGTGCTTGCAGGAACACCATACCAGCTAGAGACACCTGTAACCCAGGAAGGAGGGGATTGCTTTCTTCATTCGTGATCTTGTTTGACTGAGGACATGAGGGCACAAAACAAAACACAGCTTATACTTCCCCTGGTGTTACCTGTTGCTCCCCACATGAAGTGAGTGGTTGGACTCGTCTGTGGCTGCCAGCTAGTTATAATTTTTATGTTTCTGTGTATCATTACAATATTTTTATTATTCTCATTTTACTAATGCTGTGAAAACTACTTCTGTAGTCTCATGCCTATTGGCATTTTAATGTGTTTAGAATGTGTGCAGAATTTGGTTTAGGGCTGCACCATCTGGAGGACCCAGGAGACCATTTCCTTCTTTATTGCCCAGGATTGAGATAATCTGAATGGGGTGACAGTGCCAGAATATGATGGCCTTCCTGTGTTAATATAGAAACATGATTGGTGGTTTATCCTCCCATTGTGGTTTAGCAATGACTCCCCCTCACATCACTTCTTGAAATATCAACCTCAGTTTCTGTTGTCCTGCACCTTCAGCAGTTCAGCTGAAGCTAAACTGCAAAGC
This sequence comes from Mohoua ochrocephala, assembly GCA_013398855.1. Taxonomy (NCBI): domain Eukaryota; kingdom Metazoa; phylum Chordata; class Aves; order Passeriformes; family Acanthizidae; genus Mohoua; species Mohoua ochrocephala. Next base: position 707,835 of record VZTA01013818.1, on the reverse strand, counting down.
TCAGCCAGGTCAAGGCTTCTCAACAACTGAATTTTGTCATCCCAAGCGCAAGGGACTGCATTCTTCCTGGTCCTGCCACAGGAAGATGGCAAGGACAAGGGGCAGAGCCACGCAGTCTCCTTGGAAAGGGGTAGAATAGGAGAGAAATGGAAACTATTGCTGCTGGAAGCATGCTGCTTCGGTCCCCTGTCAACACCACTCAAGGATCCTTATCTGCTAATCAGAAATTAGTATTTCATTTCTCTTTCTTAAACTGGTTTGTATTCTCCCTTGAGTGTGGCAATTTTACAATTGCAAGTCATGGCACGCAGAACACCCTGCCCAATAAA
>VZTA01013818.1:612159-702529 GCA_013398855.1 Mohoua ochrocephala | reverse complement strand
TGTATCAAAGACCTAGGAAAGGTAGATGTAAAAAAAAAAAAAAAGGTTTTCTGTTCAGCAATGACAAGCAATCAACTGAATTTAAAAAAAAAATTAATAACCCAATCTTTGCTGCAAGTTCGGAATGTTTTATAAATAGAAATGTGACAGCTCACTTGAAATATTCACAAGTAAACTGGAATCAAGTGGAGGAAAAAAGCCCTGGTAGAGACTTACTCTCATTCTAACAAGAGGAAACAAGCTTTTGATTAAAAGTTTTTGCCATGTAGTAACAATTCATTTTACAGCTTGGTGTAGTTTCCTGTGTGAAGCACACAGGGGTGCAGGCTTTAGGAGAGCAGGAGGAAAGCTTTCAGTGAACTGATGCAAAACAGACTCCATTGCTACCAAGACTATAACAATATTTCCGGCCTGACTGATTAGCATAGCTTGAAACTTAAATATTCAAGAGACATAATGAAAAGTTCCTGAGAGTCTTTTCAAAGCAGAGGCAGAACACAAATATTAATAAACCTGATGGGCAACAGCAAACTGACAGCCTCATTTAACTAAAGCTCTGTGGATTAAACCAAAGACCATTTTCCTCCGTTTACTGTGTTTCCTATCAGTTGTCACTGTGTTTTGACTCTCTTTTCTCTACTCTGAAGATTCAGTCCAAGTAATTTACTTAATCCTTCGGACACAGTACTCTGGGGTTAGCATTACAATACTACAGACAGCAAACTGCACACCTCCATTAGCAGGAGAAATTTTCACTCAGACTTCTAAAGGTACCTTTCAAAATTAGATAAACATTAATTAAATTCTTCAAGGAGTCAGATTAGAATGTCATATATTAATCATGTGCTTTATTTTTACTTGAGAACATAAGGAACTTCTGGTGTAACAGCAGTTTTATTCATATATGCTGTGCAGCATTAAACATTACAGGTCTTAGTAAAATGACCAAGAGCATCCAGAAGCCGTTTGGGCTTTTAATGCAGTGTCCATTACTCTTTTGCTGATCGTTAGTAGTATCAATTTGAATTACAAATTCTGGTTTTACAGGGAAACTGATTAAAACAGGAGTATGGGATAGAAAAGAAAATGAGAAGAAACTCAGAGAATGGTTGTGAAACTCTGTTCTCTCAACACTTGTTTTTGTTAAAGGTGGAGTCCGATCTAGTTTAAGGATATCTGCAAAAAGACATAATGAACAAGCATCCAAAGACATGAAAGAGCTGGAAAGGCAGGCCTAACTACAGAGAAAAGATGTTTAATAGAAATGTACTGAAGTCAGTGAACAATCTGTTCAGTTCAAGTTGCCATGGAAACTATCCTATTAAATGCTTTAAAAAAAACCAGTTCTAGAAACAAAGTACTACAGTTTGCCTTACAAAATGTTTCCTGAATAAGCCCAAACCATGTGTATTTCAGTGCTTCTAAATAATTTTGTAAGCGCAAAGAAATTTTTTTCTCTTTCAAAATCAACATTGTAGACTGTAATAAAGGCATGTGACTTTAGAAAGTCTCCTGCTCTATTTTCCCCCATGCAGACCATGGCAAAATGGGCAAAAAACACCGCCAGAGTAGATCTGCGTTTTTTTCTGTGAAATGCCAGAAACAGTTGTTTGCTTCTTCTTTCACAGATGTTATTTGAACTTACTTTCTGGTGGTACGTATATTAGGGGAGACTGAAGTGCCAAGGTTAGTTGAAGTCTTTGCATTCCAATTCTTTCCTAATTTTGAACCAAAAGTTGCTGCCTGCAGCTCTGGTGGGCCGTACATGGCATAAGGATTCAGTTACAATGATGGTGAGCTCAAGTGAGTTACTGGAGATTTAAACAACAGTGACAGCAGTATTCTTCAAGAGGTGCTGCATTTATACCTCACTGAATAATTTTGCAGTAAATTACGAAGTCCTTCTCTGTGGCTTGTGGACGTGTGTGTAGTAAAAGCATTACAATTTACAGTACCTCACCATCACTTCTGTAGGCAGTAACAGTAGGATATTGTACCTTTCCTCACACCAGCTTGCCCCTCCACTGGCAAACTGAGGCCTTATGCCTTCATGAACAAAATATAACTTCACTGCTAAATTTATGAATTCTACCTTTACAGTCCAGAGAACTTGCATAATTCTTGGGGAATATCAGGCATCCCACACAGTTGATGCAAATAGGATCCACAGCAGAACTTTTCATATTCTACCAAAAGTTGATAAAGAAATGTAAAGGTGTATTTTAAACCCCCTCTGCCTCCTTGATTTAGAGGCCTTACTCAGGGCTGTGGATTGGTTCTGTTCACGCAGCCCAGCATCCCTAAAGACAGCTACCAAAACCCTTTCTTGAAAACGTTTGTAGTAACAATTCCTATATTTTAAAGCACTGCAGAAGGAAGTGCCCTTTTATTTCTTTTATATTTCTTAATCACTGTCAAAGTACATCCTATATATTTTTACATACACATATAAAACTGCAGTGATTGCAAAGATGCTGTTTTGCTCTATGGGATACAAAATTGCTCTTAAAATCACTTATTTGTATTGTATTGAAGCAGAAGAGTGGCTTCTCTGGGTACCCTGGAAAATAGAAAAAAATCCCCCATGTATTTTCAGAAAGCCATATGTTTCCTATTTGGTTTTTTTTTTACTCCTTATGTATCCCAGGATTGTGCAGTCAACGTTAGTCATTTTGGGCTTAAATACCAGCCACAAAGAGTGAAAAGTGGCCTAGTTTTAGAACTCCTTCACAGCAGTGCATCTCAAATCAGTGGACTGATTCTTCAGATCGTTCAATTCCTTCTTGACACAGAAGTCCTTTATAAATACTGCAGAAGTTGAAAGTTATAAAGCTACCTAATAATGCACAAATAGATGTTTTAGTAAACTTTGAATATGCTTGTCAAATGTTAAGCAGAGAAGGTCTTTGAGAGGCAAAATTTGAGTACAACTATCAATTTTTATCTGAATAGCAGCAAATCATAGGATCTGAGGTCACACGCTGGGTTTGGGGGTTTTTGCAACACCCTATTCTTGTCTTTCTCTGTGCCAAGATCTTTTTCTTTTTGAAAACTGAGTTGAGACAGGCCTGCAGAAAAGCCTTTCTTGTCTAAAGTTAAAAACCAACAAAATGCACATACATTAAAAAAAATCAAACCAAACCATTAACAACAAAAAACCCAAAGCACTGAATTTCAGCTCTCAGAAGGCAGCTCTCGGGGCAGAGAGGTTCTACATATAGTGCTGAGGTGTATGATGTGAAGGAGCCATTCATTAGGATTGTCGTCAGCTGTCTAAAAAAAGGAGCTGAGCAGCACCAAGTTTGCAGTTCAAGTACACAGGGAGGTCTCCTGCTACACTTCTCTGCTGCAGTGACTTGATGTGAAAAAAAAAAAATTTCTCCCTGGGAGAATTTATACCAAACAGCATAAATATTCCACATAGAGAAGAATCATTTAAGGAGTGATGGTGATTTACAGAAAAAAAGAATACTAAAGGAAAAATAGTGATAACTTCCAAAAAGAATTTTGTAGGCCCTGGGAGCTTTCTATAAATACAGACCTAACTGAAAACTAACTGAATACTATATGTGACAGAATTATTTTAAAGTCAGTGATAGATAGTAACTATGTATAGATAATATAGTTAGTGAATGTCTCCGATGTCTTTAAAACACAAATATATTTTAAAATCAAGCTCCAGTTCTTCTTCAAGTTAGATATAATACTGACCCCTCTAGTTCAGCCTTTTAAATCAAATTAATATTAAAATTGCAAATGAGGTGTTTGGTTTACCAGAACAGTCTTACACTGCTCTGACGGTGCAAACTGCTGCTCCTCTCCCGGCGGGGGGCGGGGGGGTGTTCTGATTGAATACCTTGTTGGTAATTTTGCCCTTAAGAGGTAATTTCTTGGACATTTTTTCCAGTGTCTGGAAATCAATATGAAACAAAATAGAGTTTGCTTTTTTTTTCATGCTTAGTAATCATATGTATTTTTGTCATTATAAGTACGCACAGAAGTTAACAAAAACCAACCCCCCACAAACTATAGCAAACACATTGTGACTTCTTCCTCTCTAAACTACCTACAGATATTCTCAATGTCCTTGAAGAACATGAATGTAAAATCTGGAAAAAACCCCAAGCAACCAAATTTAAAAGCTAGATAATTTGATCTTGGCTTGCAAGTGTTAAAAATGGGTTAATCTCTAACTCTGTATAGGTATAATTATTTATTATTATTTTTAAAACTGATAGTAAGTTTTGTTTTAAAAGAATAATCTCAGAATCACAGAATGGGGAAGGTGGGAAGAGGGACCACAGTGGGTCATCTGGTCCAACCTCCCTCAGGGAGGGTCATCCCACAACCCATGGCACAGGGTTGCATCCAATGGCTCTTGAATATCTCCAATGAGGAAGACTCCAAAACCTCTCTGGGCAATCTGTGCCAGTGCTTGGTCACCTGCACTGTGAAGAATTTCTTCCTCCTCTTCCAGTGGAACTTCCTGTGCATGATTTTTTTGCTGTTGCCTCTTGTCCCATTGCTCAGCACAACTGAGCAGAGCCTGGTCCATCCTCCGACACCTCCCTTCAGATACTGATAGATATTGATTAGGTCCCTTCTCAGTCTTCTCTTCTCAAGGCTGAACATGCCCAGCTCCCTCAGCCTGTCCTCACAAGAGATAACAGCACAGAGTTTTGTCTTCGTTAGAAACCCAGAATTAAAATGGAATCACAGTGATCTCACCTGTCAACATTTTTTAGATGCTATTATGAACACTGATGTTTTTGCAGTTGTATGCATTCCAAACAAACAAAAATCACCCCAAGAAACATTAACAGTGTACCCTCATCTTAATTACTATTAGTCCTTTTTGACACAACTAACTACACTCTGCTGAGCAGTATGAAGTATATAAGAAAATTTATCTTTCGGGGGAAAAAAAGCCTTGAAGTGTGAAGGTATTCCTACGGAGTCTTACCTTATTTATTAGTTCTGGAGCAGAGGAGGTCAGAGCACAGCCTCCTCTGCTTTCCAGAGGCATACTTTAACACTCAGCTTGCAAAAAGCAGCTCAGGCCCAAAAATTGATTTGAAGTATAAATCAAATTTAATGGTTTGGCTCATAAAATCCATTCCCAGGGAGCACTGCCCTTGCATAAAACCAGCAAAGAAACATGTAATTTTTATTTGTTTAAATAATTTGTTTCTGACACGTTCCTTGGAATATTTACATTCCCAAATTCAAACCTGAAAACTGAGCATAATTTTAAGCAGCAGTCATGCTGTATTTTAAATTCAGTCTCATTCTACTGCCTCTTTTCTCCTTTATCCTTGATTATTTATCATCTTCAGTAAATTTGGAGGAGAAACTCCTGTTATATCTGTGAGAAATCTGAATAAAATGTATCAGGCACTTTTCACCACTATTTTCTAGAAGCATTAGGACAAAAATGAAGTGATAAGGGAGAACTTTTTTCTTTTCCATGTAAAACAAAAAACCAAAACCCCAACTAAAACCCACAAAGACTGGAGCAAAAGTTATTAATGGGTAACAGAAAAGCTTTCTCACTTCATCAGGTAACTGATGTTCACAACAGCTGTCACTAAGTCCTAATGAAGAAAATGTCCCTTCATTAGGTAAAAAAATTAAATCTATTTTATTGATATGCCTTGAGGGTACTGCTTCATTAGCAGCAAAATTGAAACTTCTGAAGAATTCTGTATCATTCCTTTATTATTTGCTGAGACTCACTGTCATAGTCAGTTATGATGGAAATTAGGTGAGTTGGAACTAGATGATCTTCCGACCCAAACCATTCTGTGATTCTGTGGGCTTCACAACCTAGCAATGACAGGCAGTAACTGAAAACTCATTAGCCAATGAAGTATCTACTACCAGTCAGATGTTTACTAATTACAACCTAAATGACAAGTCAAATGGCAGTCGAAAGCCTGCATTTTCCAACTCTAAAGAAAAATGTCAGATAAGAGATTCTTTACAGGTAGCAAACTTCTCTATTTAGCAATTATTTTAATGTACTGTTGATATTGTTTAAGTAGTTACACAGACAGCTATGCTCCACTAATGGATATGTTTCCAGATAATATTTGTAGCTATAACTTGACTGTAAAGGCATCTGAAATTACAGACTACCCATCTTTCTTCGGAGCTCATTATGTATAAGATGTGATCTTCCTCACTTTGCTTTCAAGTACATGGAAACAGCTACACTGAGAATACAGAGACTGCTGCTAAATCACTCTACTGCTGATGGCAATGTGGTGTCAAATACCATTTGCTGTCTAACTGGAGGGACTTTCCCTCATGTGATCACTTGCTAAATCCCACAGTTATTTTCCAAAGCACTCTGGTAACGAGGCAGAACAGCATTTTCAGCCTGATACAGGTCAAGACATTCACAGTTTAGAGACCTACTTGCTAGAAAGACGCAATCAGAAATGGGAATTGTCAACTGCAAACACGAGGGGACTGCATTAAACAAGGTGCCACACTGCCACTCTTTGCAAAGGACCTGAAACCAGGCAGCACATCTAGCTCCCCACCCAGATCAGCACAAAAACTGGTTGGAGGCAGTTTCAGTCTGCAATTATAGGGGAGAACAAGAGCAAAACTTGAAAGAAGTAATGCCACTTTCAATTCTTTAATTTGATTGTAAGCTTGGAATTCTGATCCTGATTTTTAAAGGAATTTTAGTCTAAACTTTGTGCCTAAAATGATTTTGATCCATAAACTTTCAAAGGCATTATAAGAAGTAGAATCTAAAATGAAGCCTTTTGTATGCAATATATCCTTTGCAGGGTCAATTATTTTATTGCATTATTACATGCAAAAATAAAGGACATAGGGTTAATATTGTCACTGCAATGTATTAAAGAGATTAATCTCTTGTTTGAAAATATCAGCTTTTTTTTGTTTTTTAAGATGGCAGTTCTCCCGCTGCAGTGTAATAGGCTGAGAATTACTGTGAACCAAAAAATGAAAATACTCTGTGTAACCAATGTAATGGTACTTCAGCCTAATGAAGAGTACTTCAGTTTCAGCGGTGATGGGAACACAAGGAGAAACCTGCAAGGGTAGTGCAGGAGCCCCGCAAATTACAGTGGGCAGCAGTTTACCCATTCCAGTCACCCTGCAGTTCGTCTCACTTCATCTACTCCTGCAGCTCTACACATTTAAAGGCGGCTATTTCTGAGAGCTGTGCTGTCAGAAACTATGGCTTGATAACCATATGCTACTGAGATGACTCACATAACGTGTTTCCTGCTGATGTTATGCACTGATGATGTAATACTGTCACATGAGGATGTGTTACTGTCAATGCTATTACTGATATTTCACAGACCAGGCTAAAGCATTGTTGGTGTGAGTATATAGACGCGACATAACCTAGACTATGTCCAGCATATACATAATTCTCATTTATCAGAACAGCAAAGAATTCCCATTCTGACAGTCTTGCTGGCCAGTATTTGTAATTTCTCATTGATTGTTACATACAGTAAATGACAAAATAATTTTAAGTGGCTAAATCTCAGGAGAAAAAAGATACCACATCCCTCATTTCCCTGGTGTAGTCCCTCCTTGTAGTTCAACAGCCTTTATAACAACTTGTAGATTGTGTTGCATTCATAAGGTAAACACATTTAAGTTATTTGAGATCAAAGGCTAATACCATCTTTATATGATAGTTCACCTCTAGAAGTTTCTCCCATATTGCTTTCTCACTATTAACAGCTGATCATACCACAGTTACTTTGGAAGCAACTCAGGATGCACATTGGTTGCTTGTATATCATGTGGGATCTGTGCATTTGGACACTGAAGAGCTGTTCCTCACAAAACCAGTATTCTAGCAGAGAATGGCCTGGGCTGGAAGGGACCTTGAAGATCATTTTGCTTCAAACCCCCAGTAGGCAGGAATATGTTCCACTAGGCCAGGTTGCTCAAAGCCCCATCCAACCTGGCCTTGAACACTTCCAGGGATGGGTCATCTATAACACCAGTCACCATTCCGAACCCTGAGGAACTCCACTCATTATATGGGATAGTGAATCATCTCAAGATATCTTGGGTTCTCTGTGCTTGTGTTCTAACAACTAAAACAGCACTACCAGCATTTCTGTGACATTGTAAACCATATCTCAACACAGATTAAAACTGAGAGCTTAGAGAGATATATATTAAGATATACGGATAAGCAGATATAAGAAGAAACACAAACTATGCAGAATATCCATTTCAATTTGTCAATTGCTTAATTAACAGGAGGAGGATCAGTCAAGTTTTTCCGGTTATGAGAGCACAGGAGGTGAGTTTCTTTTTCAGTGTCACTTGCCATGTAATTTTGAAACCATTGATTTCCCGTTATTTAAATAGTTACTTAAAAAGTAAAGTGAATTCAGGTTATTTATATGGTGAACTTTATGTCTCAAAGGATTTTTATTACGTGAATTCTCTTGGAATGCAAATTAAAGTCTGTAAAAGACATTTTTATACTCTTTAGGCCAGTGGATCCAAAATTATTAGAAAATACTACTGTTAATCAGCATTGAATCTTATAGGTGTCTTCAGAGTTATGAAAGTCTCCTTGGAAAGTATGAGGTGCTAAGAGTCTAAGAGGAATGAAAGGATAAGGCAAAACTTTTCATGGTTAATGATTTTTTGTAATATGAGATCTAGACACCACAAAATAGACCCCAGAATTGTATGAGGTAAATTAATGTGTCTTGTTAGTGATTAACTCAAAGACATAATAACATTTCAGCAGGCTCACATGGCGCAAGATCGCCTTCTGCACTGCTACAATCAGTGTAATGACTGGGACTCAGACCAGAAGGAATTGCTTTTTCAAAAGATACAATTTCAGTAAAAGGCAAAGCTGTAATGCATATCGTAGTTTTGGTGAGAGCATTGCCTGGATTTCAGCTAAGATGGTTATTATTTGGCTGAATTGGAGGCTTAGAGGAATTCAGAACTACATTTCAGAGAGTATAAAATCTAAATGGGAGGTGGACAAGCTTCTACAGCAATCATAGTGTAATAACATACTCGGTGAAAACTGCAGTGGCTGAGGAGGCATTACATCACGTTATTACATCAAGATGAATCTGCTTCTCTCTTTTTTCCTCTTCCTTTTTTTAAAGAACTGATGAGTATGCGCAAGGTCTATTTTCAGGTAAAATGTCTTTATCATATCTGCAATGACAACTACGAAAATGGGAGATTAATAGGCTTGTGGATAATAGCTCCTTTTGCAATGAAGAGCGCTATAGCAGAAAGTGAATCTAGCAAAATCACATCCCCTTGCATGACTGTTACACAATTTGGTGTGGTAAGTAGCTGACATTAAAATTAGTAGCCACTAAAGAATGTTTTTCATTTTAGACTTTTCAGAAGATCTGAGGAAATCAAACATCATTTTTGTTGTCGGTAAGTAGGATTCCTAATTTAACTGCTACATTTGAGTATTCCCATGTTATTTAGCTATGATTATATGATTTATTTATTTAGCAAAATAGATTGGTTGAGAATATTTATTCTACAATGGTGGTTTAGTCTTTTGAAAGGGAGTTAGGATTTAGTAACATGTAATTAGCTTGGGTCTGACCATGCTATCAACAGTTGTATAATGCTCAGAGCAGGCAGCTCGTTTGAGTGTGAACATGTTCAAAATAACCTTAGTTCTTTTGCAGTTACAATCGAGTTGTGTGACTTCCCACACCAAAGCTGCCTCACCAGCACTAATTAAAATTTTACTAAATTGGATTATAACTCAGAAGTTTGAGATTTGGCTGAAAAATATCAGGTCTCTTCCCCACCTTATTTGTGAAGCAACTTCTGTTAAATACAGGTTTCATTTCTGCATGTGCTCAGCACACTGTTAAAAGCCACACCAGGTATGATGCTAAGCACTGAAGCTTTGCAGGTTCAGGGTTTGCTTTATATTGCTTTTGGAAATCCACAGAGTAAAAACACCGTGTTAATGCCCTTTATCACATGAATGTGAGTAATATAATTTGCATAAACTTTGAGCAGTCTTTCAAAACAAATTATAACCAGAAGATTGATATTAAAGCTTGGTACTAATTACTTGGAAAGAATAATTGCTTTTGTATTGAGCAATTTTTAGAACTGCTTTACAGTACAGAGCACGAACGCACATTTCCAAGAACCTAAGGACAGATACCAGAACACGGGGGGTTTTACATGAAACTAAATCAATTTGTGAAGTTTTTCCTGAGAGGATAAAAAACAGGACTTCCAAAATTAATAATAAGTGAATGGAAGTTTCATTCAGAATTCAGGAAGCATCAAAAAACATTCCAATACCTGCAGGTTGAGGGAGGTGATCCTTCCTCCCTATTCGGCACTGCTGTGGATGCATCCAGGGTACTGTGTCCAGTCTGGGCTCCCAGTACAAGAAAGATAATGACTTACTGGAGTGGGTGTGGTGCACTGTCATGAAGGTGTTTGACAAATGGGAGCACCTTTCATTTGAGGAGAGGCTGAGAGGACTGGGACTATTCAGCCTGGGGAAGAGAAGGCTCCAAAGGATTTTACCATTAAGTATAAACACCTGATGGGAGGGAATGAAGATGAGGGAACCAGAATCTTCTCAGTAGTGTCCAGTGACAGGACAAGAGAAGATGGGGACAAATTAAAATGCATTAAATTTCAACTGAACACAAAAACCACTTTTTTACTATGAGGGTAGTCAAACACTGGAACAAGTTGCCCAGAAATTGTAGAGTCTCCATCCTTAGAGATGATCAAACCCCAACCTGACAGAGTTCAGATCAACCTGCTGTAGCTGATCCTGGTGTAACAGAGTTGTTTGACTAAATGATTCCAAGAAGTTCCTTGCAACCTAAAAGATTCTAGAAAAAGAGTGTTCTCATGATGTAATTTTATCTCATCCTGTCTTATACCAAATACAAGTTGACTCCATTTATTGCAAGCCTATGATGGATGTTACGTGTTTGAAAAAGCAAAATGAGGTTACTGAAGAGTTCACTGGAGACTTTTCTTAAGGGAAAGGTGCATAACACCTAATTTTCAGTCTTTAAGCAAACTGTAATCTGTGCTTGCTGAAGCCCACCTTCCTGCTGTTCACTACAGTGAAAAATTTTAATTCTCTCTGTCCCGCATGCGTTATTGAGAAATAATGTTTAGGTTTGTACAAACAGATTTGTAAGGAAAAAAAAGTGAACACGCTCAAGGAATTTTGCCTCTGAAATTGTCCATGGCAAAGCATATTTTTCATTTGCCTCTGGGAATCTTTTTATTTTACAAAGACTGATTTTACATTTTTATTTATAATTTTTTATAGGGCATCTAGTAGCCATCTTGCAGCTTAAAATTGAAACCACACATTTTTCCTATTTATTCCCGCTCTTAAATCTATCTCAGACTTTCTAGTAAATGCTTTCTGGGAACAGAGGTAAATTGTGCTCAATCTAAACTCTGTTTTTCTTTGTTGAAAAGGTTCTAATGAAAAGTTTTACTAAGTCCCAATATGGGTTAATTTTCAAAAAAATTATCTAGAATGATTTATACTTTTTCCCAAAATACCACCATCCCCCTTTCCAGGCAGGTAAATCTGCATGGATCACTTGTTGATCCACAAGCACTCCAGGTTTAGCATTATACACACTACCCAAATGAACACCATTTGTGCAGGCAGGAAGTTATCTTACATGTCAGTGAAGAGCTGAAATCTGACCATTGTGAATGGTACAAGAGTGTAGAAGAAATCTCACAGGAGCAGAACAAAACTGTTGGGGATGGGGAGAAGGGGAAAAAGCCCCTAATGTCAGTGGTTAATACTCTGTTGCAGGGGGCAGCACTAGAGATGTTCAGCCCATGATACCCTGACCAGAGAGAGAGCAGAGAAGATGGGCTGGAGCAGGCTGCCGTAGGATACTGGAATGGGCTCAGGTGTCATTAGGGATGACACCTAATTACATAGGTGTGTGGATTCATGAGGAAATAACAAGATCTTTATAAAGGTGTTTTAAGGTAGAATTTTAAAGATGTACTTTTGAAGTAGTTTACAAACTAATCAAAATAAATGCGCCATCTGCCATAGCTGACAAACAGAGATACTGTTTATAAGACAAAGGGAAAGAAACAGGCAGTTCCCTCCCCCACTAATTACCCTTGAAAGTTGTCCAAAAAGGGAAAGAAAAAGAAATAATCTAATTAGCAAAAGTTTACATTAGAGGTAATGTAGGAATTAATTGGAATAACAGTCAAGTCGGATTAAGCAACAATGTCAATGTTCTATCCACATTGTAAAGCAGAGAAATAGTACTAGCAAGTAAAAGGTACAGGAGATAACAGCAGGATAATAAAAGAGGCAAAAACAAGACAAATTTGGCCAGTAAAGTAAAATTCAAGAGAAAAAAAATACAAAGAGGTGCGAAGATAAAATCGGGTGATGCTCTACCAAATATTCAAAAGTAATAATTGCCAGTCATTAAAAAACAAAGAAAAAAACCCCTATTTCATCAATTTTAACCACAATGAATGATGTATGATCTTCTAATTCTTAACTATTGCAATATTCCATATTGCATGCACAAAACTGTCATACATAACACAGTTACTGGGAGCATTACCCCTCCCCGTCCTCTGCAGCAGGTTCAGAAAACATTTGGCTTTGGTTGAGGCTGGACGGGAAACAGGAGGTTTCAGGAATCTCTCTGCACTTCGGATCAGAAACAAACTCCCCGCTGACTTGTAAATGAGGTGTTTAAAGCTTAGCTAATGTAACCACTTTCCTCTACAGAATCTTTGTTATATTCTTGCTGATGAGCTGAAGCTGGTAATTACTTGAACTCAGTGTAAGAAAGACCACCTTTTAAGCCGACACTGAAGATATTCTCACCATTTACACCGAGAAGTAAGACATTATCAGCTGCAGACAGGAGCTTCTTGCGCACACACCAAAATTAAATAAAGAAATAAATCACAAAACTCAAACTCTTTATTTGTCCCTGCTACGTCAGACTTTGAATAACACAATCTAATCCAATTTATCATGAATTTAGGCCTGTTCTGAGTATAAGGTTTAACCAGATGAGGTCACTGCCAACCTAAATTATGCTGCAGTACCTGTATTGCAGCTCCTTCTACAATCAGAGAGGCATAGGATGAGCAGTACTGATAATTAAACCCCCAGTCAGTCCAAGCTAACTGTAGAAGCTGCAGAAGGCTGATTTCCCTGACTTCCCGTGAAATAAACTTCACATTTTCTTTAAGAAGGATGAAAACTCAGTCATGTCTCAGGATATTGCATCACTCTGCCAACATGTACAACAGGTTGTTTTCTGATGAAAATAATTTCTCAGAAAAAAGAAATACAAAGAAAGCGTTGAGGGCTTTTTTGTTGTTGTTGTTAAATAACAGCATAATTCTTGTACGGTTTCACTTATACTAAAATCATTTGTGAACATCAGATGAGGTGTTATTGAGAAGCCTTCAAATGCCATATTCTGAAGTTAAGGCTTATTTTTACTTGTGTATGTAATCCAAATAACATTGATAAAATGGACAAACGGATCCAGTGCTCCAATATTTTTGCTTGAATTTAGGGACGGAATGATTGAGGTTATTTTGGTTTCAATTCAGACTTCTGAGGCTCCCTTGTGCAGCTACGTTTCCCCTGCAGGCATTTCTCCGTGATACAGGGATGATACTCATTATGATAACAAGGTCTTGAAATGGAACCATTTTAAAATAAATGGTGGGACTGTCTTGTAAATCCTACTGCTGGCATTTTATATAAATGCTCATGATATTTTAGTATATGATAAACTTGTAAGATTTAAAATAGAGGCATCTCAGTCTGTCTGTATGACACTTTTGCTCTATCAGTATTTCTGACAGCAAAGCTGGTCCATGAACTGCTCATATTGCTTGTTCCTGGCCCTGCTCACTCGCAGCAGCAGTCCCAGCTCCCTCTCTCATCATTAATTCGTCTGCTGGTGGTGGTGTGCCCTAGGTCGGAGCAGAACGTTTGAGCCACATGCCCAGCCAGGCTCGTGGTCCTTGCCAGTCTGGGGGAGATTCGGGCAGGAGGGAGGAGAACTGAGACCTTTGACTGATCTAGGGCTGACTGCAGTCGAACATTCAGAAGTGCTGCTCGGGCAATTGGTCACGTCACCCCACCCACTGAGATCATTCTTTTCCTCCCCTTGAAGGCTCTCTGTGAAGCCTTTCTGCAGTCAGTAATTAAACAGGGAAAAGTAACCACCTAAGTCAGCAGGGCTGCCAGAAAGTTTTTTACCAGAAGATCCCCTCACGCAGGCCGATGAATCAACATAATGGAAGGGAATCTTGCTCTAAGGGATTGCACAGACCTTTTAATCTGGCCTCGTCTACAGAAAAGCAATATAGAGAACTGCATTTAATTTCTGTGTTAGTACTCTGGCTCCACATTCTTGCTTACTATTTGTAACAAAAAGCACAAAGGGACATTCAAAGAGTTCTGTTTCCAAGAATAACCTCACTGATTAATACAATGTTCTTAATTCCTTCATCTGCAATTTTTTGATTTTTGTTAAGTTACCAAATGAGCTTTAAAGCAAGATGTGCTGCACTGAGTAATACTAGGAAAATACAAAAGCATGCTAACATTGAAGAACTGCTGGTAGTCCTATATTGTCCTACAGGTCACATCACACTCATAATTCCTCTGGCTGTTTTCTAGGCTTTAGCTTTTTCTCTTCATGTCGTATATAGAAATCAGAAGAACACATGATTAATCTGAATAACAAGTTATCATGAACCAACTCTTTTTTTTTTCCAAAGTATACGTAGGCAGAGCACAAGATGACAGCATACAGAAAAAACGACAGTGTTCACAAAGAATCTGACGCCTTCACAACAAAAGTGGGGACATATTTTTCTACTAACAATTGAGCCATTGGGAAAACTTGATTACCTTTTTCAATGCCTCAAGTATTTTCCATATGAAAAACAGCATAAAAAGTTGCAGTGAAGTCTTCTGAAAAGACCTTTTTGCTAGCTTTTGTTATGTTTCATATGCAGCTGTTATTCCAGATAAACTTTTTTCAAGTAATTTTTTTTCTTTAGAAAAATTAATAGATTTAATAAAAATGTCCATTAAAAGAACAGGTACAATTTTTTTAACATGACAAATTGATCATGAGCTTCATGGCTGCAGGATTAATTTGCTGTTAAAGCTGCTTATGTAGCAGTCTTTTAAGTATATACTCTGAGCAAGAAGGAAACACCTAATTAGTAAGAAAATGCACTTTCACATCCTTTCCCACCTGAATAGCTCTATTTCAGTCACATTAAGGAACTTCAGAGGGAGACAAGATAATACTTTCATTTCAGACACGTAAATTAATACTGGTGTAAAGGCCAAATTGTGCTCAGCCCTCAATGCTGAATTTCCTGGGGAATTCAGTCTCTTCTCAAATCATGCCAAGCAAGAACTGTGGTTTCATTCATGGATAAGAAAGCACAAGACTTGATAAAGTGGGTCATATGCATTTGTCAAGCAGTCGGATGCTTTGCTACTCATCAAATGAATCTAAATTAATACCAGTGGCCATAAAAACTACAGTTTTCAGCACATAACTTACTCAAATACATTTCTACTCCTTAAAGAGCTCACCATGTTAATTTCTGCTTTGTTGGAACTCTTATTCTAAAAAATGATCATTTTGATTAATGTTTTGGAGGCACACTCATTATGGTGTATGCCCTGCATATTGTGCCGTTCTGACAGGGTTCTCTTTTAAAATACTAACACACAAAGGTATTAGAAATACATCAAGTTTTTTGAATATTTACCTGCTAAAAACCAAAAAATGTCCTTGTATTGTTATTTCTAAAAAGAGATCTAGTTTATTTTGTATATGAGGAGAAATGATGAAATTTCCGGCTGGGCTCTGCACTCAGAAGAGAAACAATTATATAAGAAAAAGAATACAATAATCTTTATAGCTGGGGGTTTTTAGTACTGTAGATATACACCAAATAAATAGGACTAAATTACTGAACTGTTAGCATATTCAAGGCCAGGAGACAGAATGTGTAAACAAGCACATGCATGCACAAATTTACTGATCTAAAAAAAACCAAAACCAGGCCAGAAATACAATTAATTGGCACTCAGATATTTAAGGGACTCATTAATGGTAATTTGCCTGTAATTTCTCTACATCTGTTTCTTTATAGCCACTCCTATTTTCCCCTTGTTTTCTTTCAACTAGTGTTTTTACAAAACAATAATGTTCTTCATATTGCAGCAATAGAAAAACAACATGCAACCCGCATCGGCCAGAAAAGAAGCCTGCAACAAAGATAGTTCTAGAAAAAATTTAGCACAGGTGTGATTCTCACACCACAGGCTGGTAATTCTCCTTGTGAAGCTGAAGTAAAAGACTGCAGATCACAGAAAACAAACCCCTTCCTTTGATGCTACTCCTTCATGACCCAATTTTTAGTCCTACCTACAGTACTGTAATTTCTCTGAAAATTATACGCTCAGAGCAATTATTTCTTACATTGAATGCAAAAGTTAGAAGAAAGTTCAAGTGAGGTGGAGACGGTGCTAAATTTGCTCTACTATGAATGTTTCATTCCTATATTTGTTTGTGCAAAGATAAGCAAACAGGAAAGGCACATATTTTCTAGCATTTTAAATGCACGTAGCAGAGCTGTGTAGCCCTACCTGCGAGTCCCAACGGTTGATAAATACGCAGGTCACCTGCTGAAAAACTTTACTGAAAAGAGTTTGAGCATTGTCTCCCTCCAAGGCTATAATTACCTCCTGCTGCAGAAGATCTTCTGAATAGATCCATCAAAGGCTGCAAAATTGCTACTGCACGCAGTGAGATTTTCTCCACAAATTCACAGCAGCAATTTGCTTTCCTGCCTCCCACACCCTGGCACCGCCATGGCGCCTCAGGGGCCTCACCTCGGTTCTGCCAGCAGCGCTGGAGGTCGCCGCAGTGGGATGCCTGGCAAGTGGCTTCCAGCAGGTTCCGTGCACTGTCCCCCTCTCCAGCCGGGCGGGGGTGGCTGCAACGCCTCAGCAGGAGCCTGGAGAGGCCTTTGGCTTTTCATGCCGTCGGCCTCGGAGCGGAGGGAGAAGCAGCCGCCTCCATGGCGGAGCTGGGACAGGCAGAGCTCTGGGGCGCTGAGGCGGAGGCCGCTCGCCGGCCAAAGGAAGCAGGAGGTTCGAGGTGCCATTCCTGCCAGGAGGATGCCCACAGCGTTCCCCTGGGTTATCGCCCTGCCCCTCCTGCCCTCTGTCTCCCACAGCTCCTGTGAGCGGGACGGGGGCGAGGATGAGGGACATAATGAGCAGGCGGGAGCTCGTTATTTCCCTCACAGCGATGCAATGAACATTATTTTGCTACTATTTGTTGCAGCTGTCGAACTGAACATGTACTGAGTCAACTACCCTTTTCCACAGGCTGTTTCATGTTTTTCCTGAACATGCTAATGGTGTTTTAGGAACAGGTTCCGTCTGTGAGAGATTTCACACGGTTGTGACTCCTTCAAATTCAATACACATTTTTGAGTCAGCAGTGTAGTGTATCAGAAGGGAACTAGATGACTTGTTCTACTGTAGAGACTGTCTCTAAAAAAAAAAAATTGCAAAATAGTCAGTGTCATCGATTTCCTCCCATTTTCATGGTGGCTATAGTTTGAGAATTGGGAGATTTTTGTTCTTTTCTAATTCTCGTTATTTTTTCCTTCACAAAGGTGGGCCTGGCTCTGGCAAAGGTAGCCAATGTGAACAGTTAGCCAAGAAATACGGATTTACTCACCTGTCCACTAGTGACCTTCTCCAAAATGAGTTATTGTCATTATCAGAGAGAAGTAAATTAATCAAAGACATCGTGGAATGTGGTGAACCTGTGCCTGGTGTAAGTGATGGTTTTATTTGGGGTCCTAATGGTTAAACAAAGGCCACGGTAGGTATGTTGTCTACAACAGTGGAAATACATACTGGAGCTGATGATTCCCATTTCAGTAAAATTAATCTGTAACCTGAGGGAGACATTTCCTCATTGCCAAATCCGTGGCACTTGTTTCCCCTTTCAGTGCCAGTATTTCTTTATGTTTCACATAGGCAATAAATTAGACATGAAATACAGTGAGACAGATGCATTGCAAAATGTAAGTGTAAGTACAGGAAACAGAAACTTTATGTCCTTTTTATAGCATTACATTTCAGATTCAGGGCTGGTCCTCCTGGCAGCTATTTTAAATTACAGTACCTGCAGCAGTTCCCTGCAGAGCTGGCTGACATCCCGGAGTAGCTGGACTGCAGCTTAATGGAAGAGGCAGAGGGTGTTGTTCTCAGCTGGACCTGACTTTTACATGGCAGGTCCACAGTCCCAACTCTTGGTGTCTTCAGCAAGTGCAGCTAGGTCAGAGGATGTGTTTGTTAATGAAAGATACTGGATAGTGCTGCTCAGGGGAAACTAAAAGCTGTGCTCAGGCTTGATTTTGATTGCTTTGCTCTTCAGTGTGTTTGGTCAGATGGGGTCACTTTCCATGTAATATGATTATACCAGTGACATAGCAAAATGCAATCAGATTGGAAAATGCTGCAGCAGAACTCTAGAGTTTCACATTCATTCTAAGTATTAACATTCATTTTGAAACGATGAAATATTCTGAGCTATCTAGAGGGCACTTTGGGAAATCCTGGGTGGATTGCAACACTAGATTTGTGTGGCATAGCTGGTCCTGAGAGAGGAAAGAGCAGGGTGCCCTGCTACCTGCAGGACAAGAAAAACACCTGCATTCACAGGACCTACTTAGAGCCAAACAGGGCCATTTTCAAGGGTGTAGGACTAAAGCCAGTGTAACAAACAAAGGTATCAAGCTTATTAATTAACCAACTAACTCCCTCTCTTTCCTGTACAGGGTATTGTTCTAGAGCTCCTGAAGGAAGCCATGGTTTCCAAGCTAGGGGACGCAAAAGGATTCCTGATCGATGGCTATCCCCAAGAGCTGAAAGACGCAGAAGAGTTTGAGAGCAAGGTGACCGTGCAATTGTAATGCTGTTATAACTCCTGTAATTCTGGTGCTGCTTAGGTCCCTCTCTTTAGCTGATTGCAGCAGGGACATGTAAAAAGCCAATCCAGTAGAGCTGTGCTGCTGATCACTGAAATTTTGGCACCCCATCAGTATAGCAAATCTAGCTTTTGCCCTTACCTACACAGACTCTAGAATACAAGGAGAAATAAAGGCTGATTTTACCTAAATTTAATGTAAACCAGGAACAATTCACATTTAGTGGAAAGCATCATTTTAGAACCAGTTTTCTGGTTCTAGTAGATGGTGCTGTACTTCGTATGAAAATCTGATCAAGCACTATCTGACGTAGGTCCATAAAAGTATGTGTCTTCACAGTTAATATTTATTACCAGTGAGCCAGCTCTGCTAAAGCTTGCTGCCACTTGAAACAGCCAAACACAGATTTTAATTTTGTGATGAATAACAGGTGGCACAGCCATAAAAAGAGCGTTCTGCAAGTGCCTGCGTGGCAGTTCCGAGAGTTATCGATTTCCTCAGTATGTGCTAAGACCTAGTGAGAAGTCTCAGCCGTACATTTCTCAGTCTGCAGAAAATACTCTGTCTAAGCCTATGAATGAGTCTGCCAGGGTTTAGGAGAAAAGGAGTGGTGAACTAGGGAAGATGGTTAGTATATGTTACATCATATTACACTCCACAAACATCCTAAACAAGTTTGCAAGGTAATTAAACTGTAATGAATCCCCTGTTTTCTCACTGAACCTTCAGCTGCTTTATTTAGTTGATTACCACAAAAGCCCAGCAAGATTTAGGCATCAGAAGCCAGACAAAATAATGGTCAATGCGATTTGCTACAGAAGCCATTCACAGAAATGTTGACTTATTAGTCCCTTTAATAAAATGCTGTAGGCTATTAAAAAGATGTTGGAGATTTCTTCCATTTTGTGTTTAAGGAGGAACTATTTCAGCAGTGCTGTTTCTCTGGCAGGCACACGTGTTTGTGTCCTGTGGGCACTGGTCTATGTTATGAAGTGGGATTTAGAGATTGGGGTGTCTTGGACTGAGGTATTGCCAGGCAAATAAGTCTTAACGCATCCAGTGCTGAAGCAGAGCCCCTTGCATTTCCCTGAAAGCAGCAAAAGATCCTGTGGTCCTGAACTGCATTTGGGATTTGGAGTAAAAGACAAGGACCTCAAGTGACCAATTTGAAAGTGCTCAGACACCCCTGCTGTGCCTTGTGTCCACTTTTCACAGGGTGAGCTTGGTTGGCTGTGAGCTGCTCAGTAAGACTGAGAAGTTTTTTAAAATGAGCCATTTCTGAGATAACGCTTTGCAGTTCTTTCCAAAGGGCGATGAGAAGTTCTGAAATTGTAATTGAATGAAAAGAGGTGCACATCAGGCCTTATTAATTAATGGCAGCAAAGTACAGATGAATAATGCTACATATCTACATGATGTGTAAAAAGCTTTATAATTGTTAACAAAGACCTGTTCTATTTAGAAGACATCAAGAATAATGCTTATATCTCAAAGCTTGACTCATAAACAGAATGAGCTACTTAGAAACAGCTTATTCTCCAGCCTGTTTTGCCCAGTTCCCTTCTATGATACAATTGTACTTTTACCCAGCCATAATTCTAGAGAATTATGGGCTGTTCCCTCCCTCCCTCTGTTCCCTCCTTTCTGCACGGTGAGAAAACATTATTGAATTATATATTCCCCAGCACCAGGAGGGAAATACCCAGTAAGACAAGGTAAAGACCCAAAACATTAGACTTGTTTGGTATGTAATATTTAAGCTAAGTTGTGTCAGGAAAATAGTAATTTAAAAAAAAGAAAAAAAAGTAGCAAAAATTGCTGTAATACTTGATAAGGGCATTACTTTCACTTTTTGTGGGTTTTAGTTTGGAAGAAAGATACTTCTGTAGTGTTTTGAATTCCACATGGCAATACTGCAACTTTTAAGAAAACCATGTAAATTTTTCAAAAGCAAATCAGACTGAGTCTATCAAGCAACATCTTGTTATCTGATCCTATCAGTCAGTAGACTCCTTCATATCCTCATTGTAAGATGATGGCATAACTGATGAAAGGAATTATTTCCCATTTATTCTATTATAATTTAGAACAGACTATAGAATTCCTCACATGAAACTGGGAGAAAATAACTTCTCACCATCCTAGTCTAGTTATACAAAAAGAGCATTTGTTTAAATCATTGATTAAGTCCACATCTTTTTTTAATTCTCTACGTCTCTTGCACTATTAAAACTGCCTTGTTGGCTTTTTAAATCCCCAAACCCAGTGCTGCTACAGCTAATAGCATTAATGTTTTCTGGGCTGTGTGGAGAAAACGGGTAGATAAAAGCCTGTCATTGAACTGTCCGACATAATCCCTTGGCTTCAGCTTTTCTTAGAAATTCATTAAGGGTAGTAGAAAGGTCAACACAATCCAGACATCCTCAGTCAAATGCAGAAGGCCTGACGTGAAATATTTACCTTTCGAATATTTCTCCCTTTAAGCGCTGTCAACAGAGATAACAATGCCAATTTCCACATATTGGTCATTTAGACTTTCTTTGCTGTAGCCATGGTAAAAATATAATTTTGTAATGGTCACTAGTGTGAAGAGCAGTCATTTTTTTCTTCAAGACTTCTCACTTTTTCCTAAAAAGTGTTCTTCAGATCTCTGCTGGAAAGGGAAGGAATGAGAAAATACCGAGAGTGTCACTGAACGATTAAATACATAACTGCATGGAAGAATTATCTTTTTATTTTCATTGAACCCGTAACACTTTTAGTTTGCTTGAGAGAGTGGGGCGTATCCCTTTGGACTCAGCCCAGCAGTTTTTGCTCATACAAAATCTTGTGTCGGAGAGTGCCTGAACAGGGTGCATGACAGTGCATTCCAAGATTTATGCTAAATGACACACATATTTTTCAGTGTTTCAGGGAAAGAATGATGAGGATTTGTGTTTAGAACTTTTGGCTCTCTCCTGAAATACCATAAAGAACATTTTGCTCTTTCTTGCCATTTCTTTTTTTCCCATCAAGTACTGCAATATCTATGATCAAATGTAGAGAGAGACAATTATTTATGATCTTTGCCAGGCCTAAGAATAAAAAGAAATAAATTCGTATTTATTTTTATTATAGAAAAGGACAGACTCTCCCTCCTGACTAGTTTGGCACTAGCCAAACAGCATTAAATGGTCAGCTTCTCATAGAATTTGGAAATTACTTGCCAATTTGAAAATGCAGAGAAACGTATCACATCCTTCCTTTGCACCATGGGTAGGAATTATGTGGGTATGCTGCAAAGGAGGACATAAAATACTGTGTGACATAAAGTAATTCACAGGATGTATTCCTGTGAATATTTGATGGTGTCCCTGAGCCTGTTGTTCCTCATTTCCACTGCAAGTGGGCACACTTTTATGGGGACATTTCCTGCTACTGCATCTTGAAATCCTAAGCTATGATTTACCACTCCCTTTTCACACATTGAACAAAGAAAAGGCTACAAATATAACTAGGTCAAGTATTCCATAAGTCTTGCACTGTTTGCATCAAGCAAATAATGAACTGATGCTCTTCAGTCCAAGTGGCCAGAATTTGTCAGATCCTGTCTCTTTATCTCTCTGTGTAGAGCCCAGGCAAGCACAGCCTTGATCCTCTATGCTGGCATCTCTGAGTGCTGCTGCAATGGGAGGTGTTTGTTAATAGGCATAATTTCTGCATAGACAATTACTATTTGCTAATAAATTCCTTGATGACTGTTTTGGTATTATCCAAACAAAATCTGTTTTACTGGGCCAGTACTTTGAATGTTTGTTGTTTTCCTTTGTCTCTAGATTGGGGAACCAAAGCTCGTGCTCTGCCTGGACTGCTCTGCAGAAACCATGAGCAATCGCCTTCTGATGAGGAATCAGAGCAGTCAGAACTCTGATAACATTGAAACCACTGAGGAAAGAATTGAAAGCTACTACCAAGCATCAAACCCTCTGATTGCATACTATGAAAGCAAGACACAGTTATGCAAGGTAAATTATTTGACCTTTTTAATTAAATTTTTTCTTTTTACTTCAGTTATATGCTGTATTTGGAAAACACTGACACAACACCATTTATGAACTGTTTCTGCATTTTCCAGTTGTTCTCATTTTACGATTCCCTGGTTTGTTTGCAACTTCTGCAAATTTCTGCGTTTCATAGCACAGTTTGAAAGAACAAAACTACAGATTAATCCTTAGTCTGAGAACATATCCTGAATCAATAACTCATCTGTATAGAATCTCTTATTAAACATAAATTCTGGAAAGCTTTTCTTTAAGTATTAGGATTTATTACTCTATAAGGGCTTTCAGAATTAGGGTGAAAGATTATGTTAATCCAAAGCCCTTTAGTAAAATTTTCAAAACTGACAGTGTATATCCTGAAATAAAACAGACCTGCCTACAAGAAAGATCATTTTGCTGGAATAAATAACATAGTTATATTAATTTCAATGAATTACCTCAGTTTACACCTGCTCAGGAGGTGATATTTAAAGCATTCTTTTTATTCTGTAATCAATACTTTACAGAGAAGCGAGAAAAATTCCATCAGTGCACTTACCTGGCACTCATTTACATAGGATGTCTGGGGCTTTTTTTCTTTATTTCTCTGCTCTGTCATGGCAAACTGTCCCTTAGTTCAGCTACAGAAAGATCTAGTCCTACTGCTCTGTCTTGTCCTAAAAGGGAAAGAATCCAATAATAGTTTCTAGAAATATTATGTTGCTTTTTTTTCCCAGAGGCTGTAGCAAACATGCAAATCGCATGCCCCAAACTTTTCCTGCTCTGCAAAGTTCCCAAAAGAAAAAGAAGCAGCTAATTTCTGCACCAATATCCTGACCTGAGAACAGGGTAAAGGACACAAAGCTGAGAAAAATGATACTCAAAGGAAGAGTCCTTATTTGTGGCCTTTCCTAACCCCAACAATAAGTGCACATAAGACAAAGTCTTAAGTGGCAGAAAAAAGTTCCCGCTTACTTTTCATCTTTAAGCTTACAAAAAATTATGTGGTTTATTTCTTTTTTCTTTGAGGAGCTATCTTGCCAAAATTGCAAGGATGTGCCTAATTAAGAATTCAGTACAATACACAATACACCAACACAGCACAATGCAAAGGAAAACAGAGCTCTCTGTCTCAATATCCTATTCCAGGGAGCTGTGCCTACCACAGTGTTTCCCTTTTTGAAGCATCAGGGAAGTGACAGCCCCAAAGAGAATGAAACTGCACTTAATGCTTTCACACAGATTTTGCATTCATGGTCTGCCTCTTTTCACTTGACGTGGACTTTCCTTGCCCTTCCTTAATGCTTCTGCTGCAAGTTCCTGTTCCATCTCCTATGTAATGGCAAAACATGCAGACTTTCCTTGAAAGCTGGTAGCTCCTTAGCTCCTTAAGGAACTTGCCTAATCTGTGGGTCAGAGTTGGATTTGTGATTTGTACTCTTACCATTAGTTTTGGGGAAGCTGACATTGTATGTTTGCACGTTAGAAAATACCTGTGCTTTGCTTGAACAGTGCCTACACTGCTTTTCTTCCAATGTCTGTACATTGTCTGAACTTGCTTCTGGTGAATGTAGTGTTTAACATGCATCCATCTTCCAGGTGGAACCACTGGGTATGAAAGCTCTGTAAAATCAGCTTTATAAACATTATCATGGAAAATGTCTCTTAAAACTATTTTAGTGGTGGATATGTTTAAGCTACATGTGTTGAAGAAAGCAGAGAGTCAAGGGGAAGTTTGCAATTCCCAGGATGTGGGTTTAGTTTCTTATTTTTAGCAACAGATTTTACTGACAGCCAAGTTAATTGACAATTGACATTAGCAGCCACTGGGTGTTCTCTGAATGATGAAAGGAAATACAGGTGGAAAGCAGAACAACTGACTATAATAACCTCTGATCAAGTATATCAAATACAACTTCTGACTGCAATTTTTTTTTTTTTTTTGGGCAGGCTAGGCTAAAATAGTCCTTGTTTTTTGTTATTTGTAATATCATACACACACAGAGAAGACGGAGACTTGACCTAGAGGCAGTCTAACATGTTTAATATTTTTCTTGCCCATTTTAATTAAAACATCACATGTTTTCAGTGTCGGGGATTTGTTCATTCCTGAGTGGGTTTTATCTCTCTCCCAACACTGACCAGTGCTGGCTGAAGATGTTAATGCTCCCATGGAGATGCTGCTGCCTCTAGAACTCTGTTTCCTGGAAGAACTGTGTGTGTGTGTGTTTCCTATCCATTTTAGACAAAGCCACCGATGTTAATTTACCAGTGCTGATTTGAAGACCCCTTAAAATAAATTCTCACCTACATTCATGGATTTATTTAAAATCACCCATGGAGCTCCATGTAACTACAGATCAGAGGCTGTGCACTCTTTTTCTTAGGCAAATCTGGTGGGATCCAACAGCTTCAGGGAAGTGATGCCTTCCTGAAGGTGCTATTTGGAGATCCAGATCAGTCTGTGATCCCAGGATAAGCAATGGCCAAAGCATCTGAAGAGAAGCTGTTTAAGAGGGGAAGAGAAGAACTGTCTAAAAGAATCTTTGATTCCTGCCTAGGTTTGGTTTTCCAACAGGAGCAGCTCTTCGGTGAAAGGCCCACGTGAGCTTTATGTCCCTTGAGATTGCAGCAATGCACTTAAGCATGCAGAGGAGTGGGTGTTGAGATTCTGGAGGAATATTAGAGTCTGAATCCGACTAACTTCCATGAAGATTCGGCATTAACCTTTTCCAGTCAGCTTACTGCAGCGTGTGGCTAAGGACCACTAAATTCTAAGTATTAATTGTATAAGTGATCATGTTTTATAGGGCTTGACTGTAGCACCCAGCCCCACTTGGCCACAGGAAAAAAAATCAGAAATAGACTTGTTTAACAAGAAAATGGGGTTGGCATACTGATGTAGTTTAATTCCTCCAGTTTAAGTGTATTTAGGATTGGACAAAGTTTTCCACAGACCGGGAACAGCACATGACAACAGTGGTATGTATTTAACTTGTCCTACCCACTCCAAAGGTTTTCAGTCCTGAAACAGGCTGATTAAATATGCAGATGTAAAATTCAGTCCTGGGAAGAAGGCCAGCAAAAGGTCTGGTGTGGGAATTAATGTTGGCTGAGCACTCAGCAGAGGAGGAACTGATCTGTCACACCACATCAAGGTGCGGTGAGAGTACCGTGTCAAAGGAGCTTTCTTACTCCGTGCATTGGAACGGGCGTTAAGGCATGGTTGGATGGAGCCTGACAAACACAGTGCAGACAGCAAAACTCAGCTCTGACCTGGCTTCCTCTGCACTCATTGGGAATTCTCTACTTGCTCTACTTGCACAGAAGAGACAAAGGTATATGGTTGTAACAGCATTCCCACTTTAATCCTCGAGGCTTTTACTACCTTCTCCAACCTGGAGTTATTGTGCATAGGTGCATTCATATCTAACTAACATGATATTTGGAACTGGAACATTTTTCCATTCTGCTGACCTCTGAACAAGAACAGTGACCTGGTGAAGCTGACAAAAGATCAGGACTGTGTTGGAAATCTCCCTTTGGCCAAGATTACATCTTTGTGTTTCTGCTCAGCAGTGGAGGCTTGAGGCATGGACAGAGGGTGAAAGGCTGTGGGTGCAGATGAAACACCTGTGAACCTGACAGGAATAAATAACAGCAATCCTTCCAGCACCCTGCTGAGGTGAAGAACTGTGTATGCATTTCCAAGGGAAAATGAACTGACTGAAGAACGAAGGGCAAAGGCAACAGTGTCCTCACTTTTCTGCCGAGGCATTAAGTTTCTAAATTGTGTTCTGGAAGGTAAAGTAGTTGTGACGAATAAGTTAGAAATTTTTCAAATAATTTCTTTTAAAATCATGTTTTGGGGATTTAATTTAATATTCCATAATTTCTTTCATAGTCAGTTACAGAACATCCACCTGCTGCTAAGGACATCGAATGGCTGCTTTTCAGTAAAGACCTTGTACTGGGAATGCAAGGGCTGAAAGCACTACTCTCAAAAACACTGCCTGCCAGCTGACTGATTCTGTGGGAATCAGGTGCTTCAGATTAATGAAATTAAAGTAAATGAAACTGAATGCATTATAGTAGTAGTAAGCAGGTAGATACTGTTGGTTTTAAATCTGTTTCTCAGTGATTTCCAAGGCAGCTGGACAGAAAAGTGCATCTGAAAATTTAGTAGACACCTACTTGTGTTTTGACACGGCTAAATGTAAATCCCTTCGAATATATGGCCCTCTGTCAACTGAGAAGAAAGGGAGAAAAAAAAGGATTGTTTTTAATATCTGACTCATCCTTTAAAGCTTTTTTGAAGTGACAGTATGTAGGAGGGTAGTAAGTAAAAGAGAAGAGCAATGCATTGGTAGTCAAGCAAGACAGCCCCGATCCTACCTAGCTAACATAAGACACCTGGTAGGTGTCTTGAACACAAGTTCCCTATTCAAAGCCACCTGAGGAAAAAGGCATGAGTCTAACAAATAAGCTAAGCAGGCCAGAGCAGAGGATTAAGGGTGTCCAAAAACTCTGACTATTTCAGATCACATGCTACGAAAGCTTAGCCTACAAAGTCCAACAGAAGTTCTTTTTTTCTGTGCTTATTTCCTTTCTTTTTATTATTTTTTTTACTCAGTGTTGTCCTACTGTTTCTTTCTAAAATCAGTTGAAGTCACATTTTCCATAACCATCATGAAAGAACATGTGATCATCCACCCTCTCCCAGTCTCCCACTTGTGAGCCTTCCCTTGTGATCCCATTAGAAGTGTGTGTGGGGAGGGACAACTTCCCCCTTTCGAGAAGGGGTAATCAGTGGTAACAGTGAGAGCTGGTACGTGGTTTATTTCCATCTTTGGAAAGGTTCTCAGAGACCCATTAACCCTGATAGAGAAGGGTGTGGGGAACAAAGGAACAAGTGATTCTCTATTCCTCCCTTGGTGCTTTCTGGCCCATTAGATGAGACAGTGATCTAGAAAGATACATCAGAAACATTATCAGGGGATTATAGATAAAACACAGCAGAAAATTCATGCCTCATGTGAATGGGTCTCAGGGCAGTGTGTTTTCAGTGGGTTTACAGTTTGATTCATTGCTCTGAGAACCAGGTGCTGCACAGTCTCAGAGAGGTTTTCTAACACACTTTAATGACAAAGACATAAATGTTAGTGACAACGCAGCTGAACTTGACTGACCTTCAGTAAGAAGCTTCTAACCAGTGAGTTTATTCCAGAGTCTGTCCTCAGCCATCCTCTCTACAGACAGTCAGGTTCTTCTCAGTGGCAGTATATGTTTAGAGTTCTAAATTTCAAAACCTACAACAAATGGAAATTTGTTGACAGAAAACTTAATTGGCTGATTTTAATGACAAAAGGAGCAACTTTGTGCTATAGGGATGGTTACTCCAGTAATTCTTCAGATGAGCTCATTAAATTTCTCTGTATTTGAAGTTGCCAAAAGCCATAGCTACATTTCAAAACCGTGGAAAACTGTATGTGGATCTTATTTTATGAGAAGCCAGCCTTAAATAGCCTTGAAAACAGGCCTAATTTATAGTTCTTGTTATATTCTGAGAAAGAGAAATACACAGTTTTCTCTCTGGAGCTGCTGAATCATTGAATTACTGTAGTACTAGATGTGAATTATTGGCACATTAAGTTAGTTTTGTGCCACGATGTTAAGTTAGTTTTATGAATTGGGCCTTTGTTATTTAGGAGGCCAGCATGGGAAGCACTGGGGCTGTCATTAGTCAGGCCCATCCATATTTTACTGCTCCTGTTAGGAAGTCAGCATTCCAGCCCATCATAAAGGGCGGCAATTTCCATGCTTACAGAACCAATTCTTCATCACAACTCCCTAGATCTAGACCTGAGTATCAGTCCCAGTTCTAAAGAGGTCACCAAAAAGCCAGTGGCAATCAGCTGTGCTGATAGGATTAGATCAGTTAGACAGTGAAGAAGTATTTATGAAGTAAAGAGATAATAAAAATACCTATTAAGATGAGAGCTTTGAAATGGCTGTGGCCTTCACCCTGCGTGCAGCGTATCTCCTGCGGGATAGCCATATGAAAGTAGTTGTCTTGGCACTGGAGACAGGCAAAACAAGGTGTTTTATAGCAGCTGAGATGGGAGCTGCTGGTTTTGATTTAACTGGAGGAGGTAAACATTTGGTCCAGAATGGTTCACCACTCCCATTTTCTCTTTGCTGCTAGTAAGTACCCCTCCCACTTCTAAACACTTCTGAAAGACGTGCAGCCCTTGTGGGAGAGCTGCTCTTTCTAAGGCCCCAGCACGTGCCTGCCTCTGCCTCAGCTCTGCAAAAAGCAGCAGCAGCAGCAGCAAACGCCACCGTGAGGGACAGTGGGGGAGGCAAGGGAACCATGGCCTGGGAGGGGGCCCAGGGGAGCTCAGCTCACGCTGCCACGGATGCCTGCAGTGGGCCCGAGGGGACTGGGCCCAGTCAGGCACGGCTCCCTAAAGGCTGCCCAGGCTGGGTACCCAGTGCTGGAGCTCTGGGTGTGGGATAGGCTGGTGAGATGTGCCAGCACTTCCGACAGCATGCACCAGGGACCAAACCTCGCAGCATCTGTGGATGCCACCGAGAGCGACACCAAGCTACGGAGAGCGCCTGCAGTCCCTGCTGGATCTCTGCAAGGAGCAGCTGCTGACTCCCACACAGGACTCGGCACCAAGGGACTTAGATGTACATGGAGTGCAGTCAGCTGTACAGGAGCTGGCTGCAAGACAACTCCGTATCTGAGCAGAATTTCTTGGCCTATTTAAAAATAAATTTATTTGAATATGAAACTCCTTTAATTCTCCTGCAGGCCCAAGAGATGGCAGGAAGCATTATGGTCAGGAATGTCCCCTTCAAACACCACAATTGTCCGGCATTCTAGTCAGCAACTTGGAGACGAAAATGCAGCAGTTCAGAAAAAGATCCTTTGGCAAAGTTGTCCTGGATCCATTTAATTTTGTGCAAACTCCATGTCATGCATGCATGAAAGACTTAAGCATGGCGAAGCAGAGAAGAAGCTTGCTTTTGAGTAAAGACCAAAGCTCTCAGCAGGTGTTTGAGGAAAGGAGTAATCAGCATCTGTGTGGCGTACACAGCCAGTGTGAAAGCTGCTTCTGCCACTGCTGTGAGGGCAAAAGACAGCTCTGCTTCCTCAAGTGACACAGCATGGGATGGATGTGAAACTCATTGCTCAGAACAGCTCAATTCTGCCTCACGTTTTCCAGGGAACACAGAAAAGTTATTACTGGGTGCAAACGTCATTCCTCTCTGCTGAAATGCAGCTTTCTCTTCCTCAGCATAGGAAAGTAAATTGGTCTTGTTTTTGTACAGTACATGAAAAATAACTTGATCAGAAAACTGAATCTTTGGGGTGTTAAAGAAAAAAAATCGCTTCAATGAAAGTTGAGTTCTACCACAAAAGCAGTGCCTCTATAAAAGATAGGGGCAAAGGATGTCATAAAACCAGAACCGGTTCACCAAGCTTTCAAATATAAATGCACAGAAACATTTATATGTTTGTGCTAAGTTACTGTGGAGTGGCCAAAACCCAGAGTGCTGTGCAGCCCTTCGGAAGGACCTCAACAGGCTGGAGCAATGGGCAAAAAGCCCTTGGCAACTGCTCTGTGTCAAAGGTGTACCTTTACTTTAAAACCTGAGTACTTAAGAGTTTAAGATCCCTCACTTGACTGATGTATTTTGCTATAGACAATCGAGCCTGCAGAACCTTCTTACATAAATCTGTGGAAACAAAATGAGTAATCTGGTTTATTGAAGCTGCTCCTCTACATTAGAATGCTTCTGCCACGAAGCAGAACAACTTTCATTTTATATTAGACCAATTTTTTTGTGCCAATGTTTAGATTCTGATATAATAATTTGTAATTTAATCAAAACTGGGTTTTTTTCCTGCTTCACAGGTTGATGCAGAAGGAACACAGGAAGATGTTTTTCTGGAAATCTGCAAGACAATTGACTCTTTCCTGAAAAAGGAAGAGGCAGCATTTCCTTTCTCACCGGAAATGCAGTAATGGTGTGTAATGGTGTGTACACAGCCTTGCCCACGTGCACCCCACAGCCATGATTTGCTGGTCAAAGCAGTGCTGCTTTCTCGAGAGGTATCTGGGATGTGTGCATGCGGCGTGTTACTCTAGATGAAATCTTTGTTCTGACAGTACACTCAACAGAAAGTGGTCTGTATGCTAACCTCACTCTAAGAACTGTACTTTGTTTTCTTGGGTGTTTGCTCTTCACGGGTTAAAAGCAGCGAGGTGAGCAGCAGCTCTGGTTTGTATTTCATGGTCACACACATTCCATGGGAAATGGGACAGTGCCTGGCCAGCAGGGAGCTCTCCACCCACCCCAGTCACTGTCCAGCAGACTGACATTAGGGTTATTGCATACAAGTTTCCCATTGGTTATTATTTTCTTTTAATTAACAGTGTTAATTTTTGTGGTGTCACTGAGCTTGTTCTTGGGCTTTAGTGACTACAACCTGTTCTCTGTTAACGTGCAGCTCTAAGAGAGCTGGAATTAGTCAAGCTAGAAGTTAAAATAAACTTTTCACACATCCCCAGAACACTGTTGCAAGGAGAAAAATTAATTGAAG
The DNA here is from genome assembly GCA_013398855.1 of Mohoua ochrocephala. NCBI lineage: Eukaryota > Metazoa > Chordata > Aves > Passeriformes > Acanthizidae > Mohoua > Mohoua ochrocephala. The sequence continues at coordinate 670,813 of VZTA01013818.1, read as the reverse complement.
ATACAGTTGAATGTTGTGGAAGTCTGTCAATCCATTATTGGGGAGCAGACACCATTTTTGAGACAGTCTTGTCTTCTGCTGGGAACGTTATGATTTTATAACTGACTTCCCAGTTTTGTGAGCTGAGAATGATGATTGTATTGTATAGTTAAATGTGCAGTCCAGTAACGACCCATACTAACAGCAGTTGTACTATAGCTATTAAAGTCTGTATGTAGAGTTGATTATGAGCCAGAACATCTCATGTCATCTTTAAATTACACTTTGGAAGTATTTCAAATGCAAAATTCAGATCATCATCTGTTGTCTTGTACTGGCATTGCCAAAACTTAGGGGGGTGTGGTAGGGTGGGAAACCAACAAAAAAGGAAAATGTCAGGGATTATTTGATCCATGTTGCTTGCACCTTTAGTAAGCCATTTATCTGTAATCTGCAAAAAAGTCTTACTGTAAAAGTCATATCGTATTTCGTTAGGTTAACCAAAATATTGTGGAGTTTCTTTGGTATACTGACAGCTAAATAAAAGCTTGTTTGACATTCCTGTAAAGTAACTGCATCCTCTTACTGGAACTACTGGATGAATTCACAGTGAAAGTGGGTTGCATGATTGCTTGTACTGTCAAAGGTGTACTTTATGCAGCAGATTTGCATTTTTAAAGTTACCTTTCTTGTAATGAAGACGTAGTACAAATAAAACATGTACAAAAATGAGGAGTAATGATTTCTGTTACAGTATATGTGGGTTTAATCCTTTTCAAAGCACAGTACATGACTTGAAAATATAGCTCAAATCAGCATGCTTACAGAGTATGTCCTTTTTCCAGTCAGGGCAGATTCTTCTGTTTCCTTTTCTTCCTTAGCATTTGCCCTGTAGATGCTAATTCAATTATTTTTTAGGGTCTGTTTTACGTATGTTCTTATCCTTCATATCCTGGATGTTCCTTCTTTCCTGGGTCCTTCTATAGCCTACATTTTACCTCTGATGCTCTAAGAAGTGCTTCTCCAGCTCCAGCCAGTGCCATTGAGCAGCAGCAGCAGCAGCGCCTGCAGTACCACACCAACTCCAGAGGGCAGCTCTGGCTACACCAGCCCTGACGCACCAGCAGCTGCTGCTGGAGGCGCTTCTTTTTAAAAGTAGAATACTCTGCAGTTACCATCAAGTTGCAAATTCATCTGGGTAGGTTTTCTGGAGTATTTTCTATGATATTTAATTACAGTAGAAGTTATAAAGTGTGGAGTCTCATACTTGTGCAGGATGGGAACAAAGGCAACAGTCAGCTGCTATTTTGTTGGGTTTTTTAAAATCAAATTACAAAAATTATTTATATACACTTTCACTTTAACTTCTCTTTCTGTTTCTTCTGTCTTTTCTGTGGAAAAAAACCAAAAAAACCCCATGCTTGATCTGGTGTATGTGCACTAGATACCCATTTGCATACGTTCATAATGTATGCAGGAGAAATAGCTGTATATGCATGCATAGGGAAACATTAATATTTATACATATTCAATAAAAGAGGACTTATCCAAGACACTTCTTTCTTGGGTGATTCAGACTCGAAATTATGCTTTGGCTTCCAACCTTGTTCCAAGGATACCAAGATCTTTTGTTCTTTCCAAGCTATCCTAAATTGATGACTGAGTATTTTCTCTAATTTACTTTTCTTATTTTATTCCCATAATTTTTTCAGGATATAAACAGAAAATGAATGCTACCACAGATCCTCTTCCTGATAATACACCTTCACCAACTCTAGTTTCCTATAAAGAGCATGAATGATGTGGAAAGCACATTTTTATGGTATTAGAAAGCCTCTCAGAGCAGTACCTTTTCCAATTAAAACTAAAATACATCATGTGAGTTTTGTGTTGTGTTTTTTTAAGGTTTATTAAATTTACCTAAGCATACGAGATACGTGAGATATGTTTACATATGATACTTGCTCAGTGTTTTAGTAACTGTACTGTATTACTTTCTAAATAGATTAAATGCCTAAATTTTTTTTTTTCTGAAGCAAAAAATAGCTACACCTAAAGTTATTGCAGAAATTAATACTGATCAATTTATAATTAAAGTTACCAGGTGCAGCCAGCCAATTACCCTTCTTATTGCCATCTTTTAAAGTCATATTCGTCTGTTTTCTAGCTAATTGCTCTGAGTATTCTAGTTTCAAAGCAACTGGAAATCTATTACAGTTATAAAATAATCAAGTGTTTCTGAATCACAAGCTATACATTTCAATAAAAAATATATTAAGTAAAATATGTCACAATAATTACAAAGCTTCTCAGACAATGGTATACACTGTACCAAGGCTACTAAAATCTGGATTTTCTGTGATCTGACAAAGAAGTCTGTGAGTGAGGAAGGAGAGGACGGGAATGCTAATCCTGCCGGGGCCAGGGCGGGCCGGGCAGGGCCGAGCAGGGCCGGCCCCTGGCAGAGAGCAGCGGAGGCGGCGCTGGGCATCTCGCGGGGCTGCACAGCGAGGGCCGGGTGACCGATCCAAACGTCCTTTACATGATTCCATCTTGATTAAAGAGTCAGAACTACACAGAAAGGAAGTCACAGCAAGCATTCTATATATAAACAGACTGTATCCACATAGTTTATTTCTCACAGTTCTCCTGACAATTGAACATTATTTAAGAACATACTGTATACACAGATAAGAAGAAACATACAAAATGTTTTAAATGATGCACAACAAAATCCAGCAGTATAAAAGAATGCATGTGAACCCTTGCTCACTGCTCAGGCTAAATTTAATCACTGTTTAAATAGTAATAAAAATACAATCTTTCATGGATCTTGTGCAGACTACAAAAGAGGAAAAATTATTACCATATATATGATTTATATTAGGCAGTTTTCTTTGATGAGTTGCACTAACAACTCCAAATACAGAGGCAGAAGGCTGTGTATTTTATTTTAAAGGAGTTAATGTTGAGTATTAGAGACTTTACACAGTTACTAGCACTGGCACTTTTCACCATATTTTGTACACATCACATGATCATCTTATATAACATTACATTTAAAAAATATATCTGAGTGACAATTTTATAACATTCACACACCATGAGCTGGTTAAGGAAGCAATGCCACAGTTGCCCCCTGTAGTGCTTCACTGTTGGTAAATAGAGTTCATCGTGGTTTTAAAAAAAAATTTTAAAAATTGAAGGTCAACATGATTAAGCAGCTCCGATTTAATAAAGGCCTGTAGCCAACCATCGCCGAGACAGTGAGTATTTTTAGAGTACAGCCTAGAAGCAAACACTGTCATTGGTTAAAACCTTGCCTAAAGAAGTCAGTTACTGTGCTGAAAACTATTTCACAACAAAACTGCAAGCTACTAAACTGTTTTTATATAAATACTTCATCTCCTCTGGATCTCATTATAACCAAGTTCTTCAAAGCCTTTGGAATTTACTCTATCTTTAATGTGTGCTCTCATTTCTGGCTCACCCTTTTGTATATTTTTCTTTTGTTTAGATTCACCACCTAAAAGTGACTAATGTGGTGAAAGAAAAGTCTCCCAGTGAAACCTTCTGCACACTAGGAATGTTCAGCTGCTGTTCAGTGATCTAGAACCATGACAGCTCAAAGCTGTAGTTTGACAAGTACACCCAGGAAGCTGTCATGCTGTGAGTGACATTTCAGGGAAAGCAGAGTCTTTCCAAAATGTGCACAGAATTAACAATGGTGCCATTGTTATTTTTCAAAGAGGACAGTAAACCCAAGATGGTAGATCTGCTTCCCATGTCATCTATTTGCTGGAAAGTAGTTTGGGTCAAGATAATTGTAACTGGTGCCCTGGGACATGCAGTAGTCTCTGTCTAAAAATGTCTCTGCTCTGTAAATAGGTTCTAACTGGTGATCTTCCTTATGAATCTCTGTTTCATGCAGACTGCAAGGGAAAGAAAAAGATAACAGTTTAAAAGTCAAACAATTTCCTTATCTTTAACTTTCAGAAACAGTGATCATATGAACAGATTAATACCAAGCTGGATAACAATTCATTCATAAAGTCTAATTCCCCCCTCTATTTAACTGTACCAAACCTATCTGTCCACTGTATTAAAAAAAATAAAATTATACATCCAAAATCTGCTTACAAAATGTATCTCCCACAAAGAGATGCCAAACTATCTTCTACTTTACCCAACACAGGATACGTGTCCTGTGCTGGAGCAAAGATTTCCACCCTACACAGGAATTAACGCAGTAGAGAGATTCGGTCTAATAACAAGTAAATAGAAGCACAGGCTGCTCACCAGTCAGAACACGAATCACAGAAATCCAAGGACATTTCTTGAGGGCAGTCTTGGCAGTGCCACCGAACACCCTGGATAGGTTCAATCCCGCAGTTATCGCACTGTGGAGCAGATGGAAGAGCACTGAGAAAACAGCAGCTGGAGGCACTTCCATCGCTAACAGGGCACACCAAGTCAGCACACGGAAATCTCTGTGTGCCCGTGTGTTACTGCCAGCCCACACAGCTCAACCCTCCTCACCACGCACCACAACCGATTCGTGGATAAAAAGTCCTCGGTTCTCTAGGAGAGGCCCCCCCAGAGCCCTGAGAATCCATCAAGCTTTTGCTTTGCTTCCCACTTCCCCAAATGCTCCATCGTGGCATTGTCCTGCTCAAGAAAAGCAGCCCAGCCCTGCCTGCAGACACTGCTCAGCCTCAGCTGGCTCTAAGAACTGCTGGGGCGGCACAAGAGAACGTGATGTTGCACACGAGTCCAGGCACATGGAATGTCAGACTTTCCATGGCAGAAGGAAGCAGTAAGACCAGAGCAGCAGAGCTTGTCGGGGGGCTGCTGGGGGGCTGCAGATCACGGCACAACAGGGCACACTGATGCAATTTCCAACTCAGGAAATGTAATAACACATCACGGGTGGGCTGGAACTAGAAGCCAGGTGGCTGGGAAGGAGGGGGAATAATATGTTCAGAGAAGGAAACAGAGGTCTAGAACTAAAACTGAGCAAGAAGACAAGAACTAATTCCAAGAAGATCGGAGACAACACAAAAGCTAAGTGCAAGAGTGTGGCATGAAGAGAAAAAACCCAAAGTAAAACCAAAACGTGAAAGACTAGGTGAAAAATTCACAATGGTATAGAAGAGGGGCAGAAACGCAAAAATGTTTGATCAAAAAAAGAAACCAAGAAAATGGGACTTGCAGACAAAGAGAGCTTTTCACAAATCTAAACTATGAAGAGTGCTGCAGAGATAGGACTGAAAACAAAAAAGCAATGTGGGAAACAAGCCTGTGTTCCCATAGCTCATCCTCTATCCATCTATCAGAACCTGAAGTTCTCTCTCAGCATCTGTGAAACCCACTGGCACAGCAGCTGCTCCTGTCACCACCATGAAGGCACCCAGGGTTACAAACACCTCACACACAGATCTGCCACAGCTGCATCCCTTCCTTCCACAGATGGCTTTCCGAGTCTGAGCGCTGATAATGAGGAGGGACTAAGCATACCAAGAGCTGTTCTTTGAAAATATCAAGTTCAGAATGCTAGAGCTTAAAAATTGGCTCCAGTCATCTGAATTTGAGAACCAAGACAGTGGAAAGCCTTGACCTTAATTTCTGTGTTCCAGCTCCCCTCTGTCCTGTGAAACAGAAATAATACTGTGCCTTTCATTTCATAAGGAAGAAAAGAAGTGTTTGCAAATTGCTCAGGTATTATAGCAGTGAAAGCCATAAAAAGCCCACAAGGGATTCAATAATTCAATATTCAAAGCACAGGTTGAATAATGTGCAGTAAATGAGGCCGAAGGCTGTGCAGAACCAAAACTGCTCTCAATGGCTGCTTATCAGGTGAGGTCTGTCCAGCCCATGGACTGAATTTCCTGAGGAAAAACAGTACATAATCACCCGATTTCACAGCTTACTGTAATGCATAATACAGTCAAACTCAAATGCAAAGAAACTTTAAAACTTCAAATGCTTGACACTGTGTAATGCCAATTTACTTCTCAGAATAATTTTATGTAGAAAAAGCAGTTTGTTAAAGTCTGGTCTGCCTGATCAAGGTTTCAAATTTTAGGGGGAAGAAAATGCTAACTTAAAAAATCCCCACAAAATGAAATGCCTAACACACCATGCTAACTAAACCCCACAAAAATAAAAAGCCCTTTGGTGGTCTAATAACTTAAATCTGTCAGTACCAACTGATGAAGCTGTCTTAATTTTACAGTCAATTTGAACTGAACCTTGAACTATCCTTGCATTCTTATGTAAATGGGTATTAGAAAATAAATCTATCTCTGTAACACTAAAAAAAATCCCTGTTCCAACAGTTACAGCAACCAGTTAGACACAAAATCCCTTGCAAACCAGAAAATAAGATTTCGAGAATGCCCCTTCTTTCATGTTGCCTATTAATGGTTGTTACTGGGACAACACATCAGTTTAACTTAATGTTTATTTTCTTAATTTTACATAAATATTGTTTTATGTCCTTGCTTCAACTTCTGTCAGTTATCACTTGATGAGATTGTGAAGTTGCTACAAAACCAAAAAAATTATTAATCTATTACTCTTATTCAAAATCTCTGTCCCTTCTTTTGTCTCAGGTGGAGGCAAAAGTACTCCAAATTCATAATGAGAAAATTATCATTAATGAATCACTGCCAAAACAGAATGTAGTGTCAAATGGAATTCTATCATGATTTAGCAAGGCTCTAATACAAGCTGTATTTTCATAATGTGGTGAGAACGAGACAGAATGTTTATTAATTTCCATATAACATCAGCATTCAGTGAAAGCTGAGCTACCAGAAAGAGTGAATTACGTGGGCTGTTTTTCTTCAGGAAAATGAGGGAAAACAGACACAGTGAACAAGAACCAAGGAACCAAACTTGCTGTATTGAACAAAATCTTTTCAGGAAATTCAAACCATGTTCTCTTGGAAGACTTCTAAATTCCACTGAGTAACAGAAGAACATCTCTCGCACTCACCTTAAATCCCACATGCTGCACAAACCCACTTTCTGCATGCATCTGCTGGAGTTTCTGTTTCTTCAATTTTTTAAACTCTAACAGTTCTTTGTATTCGGGTAACTCTCGATATGTTACTGGAATACTCTCTTCATCCTGTTTGAGGTAAAAAAACCCAGAAAAATATTCTTACTGTAGGAATAGAGTAACTAGTAAGACATATATTTGTTCCATAAATCACTATGTATGATTAATAATGTTTAAGAAAGCGATGGCAATCTATTCTAACATACTGGAAAAATATTTTTAAAAACATAACACCCATACCCAGTATTAACTTCTCACCTTTACTGGTAAGAATAAAATGTGATGAGAAGCACCATGCCATGACTGAAAGAGTAGAACTTCCAGAGTTATCCAACTCCTTTATCCCTTTACTGTCTCTTACCAGCTTATACAAACAGACTGCTATTTTTCATAAATTATGAAGCGGTTTGTCTCCCTACAGGCCGTGCAGACATCTTTGCCAGAGATGTCAACAAATGGTTCTCTCTTTTTGAAAGACAGGCTATTTCTGTTTTTTTCTCATGCAAGTTCCTTCAACAAAGGTTGAGGATCTGTTACGAAAGGACGGAAGCTCTGATTCTAGTTCAGATGCTCATTTCAAGGCAATGATTTTATTGTAGCAGCTGCAGTTGGTAGATGTCACCTGTTTTCAAAGATGGTAAGTCTTTACTGATGTAGAGCAGTTTTCACATCCTGCACCGACAGGAACATTCAGGTAGGGAAAACAACTACAACTATAAGATAGTGATTAAAATTCTTCTAATCTAGCCTAAATATGTAATTTCCATTCCTTTTTATGAATCTGTGAAGACTGAAGATTCTGTAGTATTTAGTAAGTTTATTAAAGGAAGTGAGGAAAAGAGGCTTTATTACATTTCTGAAAGGCCTTATCAATTATTTAATTGTAATTATGAGCCCACATAAAGGACTAGACTGCAAACATTCAGAAAAGTTGTGGTTGAATGACACAATTCAGTTGTGCAGTGATAAGCTACATTCTCTTAAATATAAGGGAATTCACTCACCAGGGATTCACCTTCCCCACAAATCTCAAAAGTTTTTCTGAGAAAAACTGCCTGTCACAAAATAACTGTATACTGAATAAAGTACGCTTTAATAGCTCCCCGTGTGGACAATTCATTCTGGAATAGTAAGTAGCTGTGTTCTAGAATAATTAGACTACTCACAAAATTAAGAAATTGTAACTGAAAAGTAAATGAACTCTGTTAGGAATAGTGGGTCCTCACTCGGAAATAACTCATTTATACCGAATTATAATTTTTCAGGAATAGTTTTGACTGGCAATAATCAGGCAAAACTTTTTTTTTGTCTTTACACAGGAAAAGCATGTGGTAATTCCACTGTGAAGTTAAAGAAAACCTAATTTTCCTGCTACACTGCTTTTCTTCTGCACCATGATGCAAAGTATTTTTCTCCAAGACAGCGACTGTCGCTAAGAGATCTGACTTTTAACACTAGAACAGAACCCTGTACATTTTCATTTTGAACGTAGTTTACAATCCCTTTTTGCTTCCAAACTGCTTTTATTTTGCACTGATTGTGGGGACCTTTTTGGTAACTGAGCTCCCCTGTGTCTTTCTACCTTACCGAAAGCCAGAACTGTATCTACCTGCAAATGCTGCTCTAGTGAAGGAAGAAAGGATTATGCCAAATTGAAAAAAAAAAAAGTCTGGGGTGTGTGTGGCACATGTCCACTATTAGCACTGCAAAAATGTGAAACAGTAACTTCTGTCTAAATATAAATAAATCCCAGTTGATTTATGGTGCCTACATTAATTATTAGTTAGGACGCCATGGCAAAACCAAAATGTTTCAGGAAACTGTTCAGAACAATTAGAAAACACGTATTTAACAACAATATGGAACAAAAGCATGTTTGCTCAAAACCAGCTGCACTGCATCTCTTCTAATATGCATTTTGCTTTCCACGCCTTTTAAGATTCTTATTGGAATATGCAAAGTTATCAGGAATGGCTGTGGGTGAGCTGAAAGACCATCAGAGAGAGAACACAGAACATGAGTGAAGATGGAATTTAAGACTCGGAAATAGATAAGTAAATTTAATAATTAAGGAAGACTATGCAGTGCAGGTAAAAAAGTCAGTAAAGAAAATGAATGGACTTATAGTGGGTGGCCTGAATACTTGTGTTATGCAACAAGCTTTTCACACACAAGATGTCACTAGGCACACACACAAAAAAAAAAGTAGAATTAACAAGTCAGGTTCTTCAGCCTAAGGACAGGAAAACCACAGTGATTCACACCAGCTGTGAAACTTGCCCAGCTCCCAAAGCAGTCAGATATAGTCCCTCTATGATTCTCTATGGAAATGGGAATGACATATGTCTAAATTCCTGTTGTATTATTGCATGGGATAAATTAGGAAAGTAGCACACACCATGATGTAGCAATTCACTGGGTTAGGATGTCTACTAGAATTTGCCTCTAAGAATACATAAATATGCTTGTTGATTGACAATTCAGTCTGTTAGTTCACACTTTGAAGTGGATTTTACAAAATCCATAATTAATTCAGCCAGTAAAAGATAAAAAAAGCAATGATGCCAGTAGCATTTGAATTTTACCAGGGCTCTATGTAACCTTTCTAAAACACATCTTTAACCAGAATCCAAACTATTTAATTTACATGATTTTCAAACCTCTCTCATGCCAGCTCACTTTTAAAAAATATGCAACTAAAACTTCTTTGAGCTATTTCAGGACAAAACTGTTTCTGACTTACAGACTTCCTTCCTGATTTGGTCTGAATTTTTTGCTGTTGGAGGCTGTTAGATTAATGATGTATTTATAATTCAAAATGGCTCATGAATCCTATTACAATTTAATACTTACTTGATGGTATTTTATGGTGAAGATGCCTAATCCTCTAAACACTAAACAAGGTCAAAGTGACAGCAAGCAAGACATTCTCTGACTGATTTAAATATGACATACCGATACTTCCTCTTCTGCTGCAGTATCCATATGGCTGTGAAAACTGCATCTGTCATCATCTTCATCCATATAAACTGGAGGTTCATGAGATGTCATGAAAGTTGAAGGTTTGAAAAGATGTTTATTTAAAGGATGTTGCCGTCTACTTGATGACTACAGTGAAAAAATGGTATATTTTTAAAAACATTCCTTGGCTATCATTTAAAAAATCTTTATTGATAAAACTTTTCCTGGAATTTGTTCTTTTGCCCTAAATAATCTATCACATTTCCAATTGCTTTTACTTATATCTCTGTATCAGAGCCTCCCACAGCTGAAGTTCTTCTCTTTCACAACAGGTGGAATCAAATGGACAGTGCAATACTTTGGTAAAAGTGCATCAAGAAAGAGCCCTCACCATAAAGCCCCTACCCTCTAAAGAGGCGAGACTGACAGCAAGAGTAAAACAGAAAGTAAGGCTGCTACAATTTTGAAGACTTTGAGGACCAGAGAGCAAAAAAGATTAAAAAACTTCCAGTGCTGTGTGACACTAAGCAAGGAAGTAATTTTGCACAGCTCCAAGAGCCAAAAGGTCCATGCTTGACACTCATCATCAACTTCCTGTATTTGTGCCTTAGAAAAAAAATCCAAGTCTAGACCTATTGTCCTGGTGCAGGAGAGATAAAGCAATTCATTGCACCGAAAAGAGAATTCTAAGAGTTAGAAAGACTGCTCTCTCAAGGTTCTTTTTCGTTGCCGCTGCATGAAAAAGGAACCTAAAAAACATTAGGTGAAATAAATTACTCCATTAGTGCACATCTAGAAACTTTCAACTTTAATGCTGTCTGAAGGTAAGAATGCATGCGAGTTTTAAAAGGCACTCAAGCCCCTATTACTTATTCCCCAGTGGGAGAATATTAAATATCAAAAAGAATACTTTGGGGTGAATGAAACTGACTCAACCCCTTACTTAGCTACTTTCCAGACCAGCATTTTGACATTTAATGTCAAAACTTACATTCCTCAACTTTAAAAAAGCCTAAGAGTGAGAATCAAAAACGTAAGCATGAAAAGTGTTTTTTTCTAACAATCATAAAAGAGTGGATTGTTTTACACTGTGCCTAGCTGCTCATACAGCTAAAGCAGAAGGAATACTTGGAATAGTTAGTACTTTCTCCTTTTTTAGCAAGAGTTTTTATCCCAAAAGGTTCCTATATCAGTTACAAACCTGTAATATTATAGTACAACCCTTTATGTCTAACGAGGGATCCCTCTAAAAAGGGATGTAGCATTATTTTATAGTTGAGCAGTTTAAAAAGTAAAGGCACAGATGACACAAATGATTTAGATGGAATGCATCTGTGCAGACAGAAGTATCACAAGGCATTGAGATTAGCTCTGTTCAGTCTTAAGGGAAGAGATGATGTCTGTAGTAACAACTGGAAGGTGGTACCTCTGATCTGCAGAACTACTACAGTGCAAAAAAGAAAAGAATTTCATCTGAAACTAATGTACTATTACCCATTGCGTTGAAATTTCCCACTTTCTGCCTTATGATCACCAGCTACCTGTGTTTTGGTGCTTTTATGGTTTCCCTTGAGACTTCAAACCTCTCTAAATTACTTCCATGTATAGATGGTATTTCAGCTTGAGCTGGCACAGTGATTTACATTTTCTGTTAACAGAAAACAGATCTGCATTCAATACTAGATCTGGAGTCAGGAGAGGAAAACTGTGCCTGTGCTTATACAGCAAGCAGCACTGCCATGCATAACAGTGCTGTGAGCCACAAATTGAACTGAGGATTTGAATTCTCTTCTTCTGGTGAAGAATGCACTAGAATACTACTTAAAAGCAGACAGTTAAAGACCATTTTCCCTGTGGGAAATATATCTCTAGATTAAGCTTAAAAGCAGGTGCACTAATGATATTATATAAGGATTAAATTGAAAATGATAAGCCGTAATTGAAGAACTGAATACTAGAGTCCTAAATCTCTGATCCAGTTTTATTTTCACCAGCAGTAGGTAATGGTTATACAGGAAAATAAACTGATACATCCTGCTTAATCTCCTGTATCATTTGTTAGAAGAGACATATGTCATATGAGTCAATATACAAGGTAACTTCAACAAGATGTTCAAGAACTGGACAGGCTTCTCACCTCTCCAGCAACCATTTTAAAAAAGCATCTCGGACAATCCCCATGGAGAAATGAAAGTATTTTCTTGTGAAGCATCCCTTTTGACACAAGTCTTTACATTAAATACATCTATGTTTCTTATTTTCCCATAGGTACGTGCTTCGAGTATTAGCATTCAGTTTTCATACTTCTATTACTGGCAACAGAGCAGGCACACTGCAGTTACCGTGTACGTGTACACTCGGTATCAGAATTAGGGCAAGCGTAACACAAGCACGGCCCAGGCTTCCAACAGCCCCTGCATTTCCTTTCTGCCGCATTACGTTATCTGCACTGGAGACCTGGGAATAACTAACCTGGTATGGTGCTGTCAATCTGTGCTCTAAGTAGACAGCTCTGTTAGCAGACTGAGAGCTCAGTTTCTTCACATACACTGTTGGTTTGATTTTTTCATCTGCTGTACTTCTTACACAGGATACGAATATAACACAGAGATGCTGCTTAATACATACCAGGGCACAACGACCTTACTCTTGTGACCTTGCAGTAAGGATGTGAATCACACTGCAAAAACTGATTGGAAGTATTCGATATGTTCTCGATAGAAGCCTAAGAAAAATCTGTATGATGGGACCATTACTGCTGCAGTAGGAGAATGTGAAGATTTTTAGAGAAAATAAATTTCACTCTTGGGTTATACTGGGTTTGTCCACAGTGGGATCACTGTTCAAATTAGTGAAAAATATGGTTAAAATGTCCCACATCAACTGATTAAGTACTCCCACTGTTTATCAAATCCAGTGATCTGCTGCCTGGCAGCACCGCACACATTCTGTAACGATGGTCTTTCCAAACAAAATTAACAGGAAACAATGAAAGGTGTGACCAAGGTAATTTAAAGTGGTACAGTGGCATAAAGAACTCAAATAATTATACTTTTCAGAACTAATTTTTCAGTGCCTCTTGAAATCAGCCACACGGTATTATCGTACTACAGAAATTAGCTCCAACCGTGTAAGTAATTTGGAATTCTGACAGATGAATCTTCACAGCATTTAAGGTATCAATGTTTCCAGCTGGTTTTTTTGTTCTTCTGCCAGAAAGCACTTTTCCAAAAGACAAAGGGGCAGACGGAGTCATGTCTGCACCTTCCCTGCCTCTGTTTATAGAGATTAAAATCTTGGTGAAAGTAAAATGGTATTACCATGATGGACGGCAAACTGGAAAGCCTCCAATACAAGCACTTATTGTTTACAGTAACTTCAGAGAATACCAGGAGACAACTGAGGGTGTGCAACACCTTAAATCATTACACAGGAACCGTGGTAGATCTTTGTATCAACCCACAGACAGCAACTTTTGTTTCCAACCTTTCAAAGAACCAAATCTGCAAGTTTGCCTTTTCGTGGAATCAATACAAAGTATACTCTATTCTTTGTCAGAAAACATCATGGACACCTGGATGCAAACCAGTAACGTTACTCCACAAAATGCCACTGTAAGGGGTTTTGAAGAAGTTTTGTAAATACCGTGGAAACAAAAAAACCCCCAAACCCAACAAATAAAACCCCCATGAAACCTGAGACTGCCACTGCCCTCTTCTACTGCCCACGGTCCTTATTAGTACCCAAGAGCACCTTCAAGATTATTTAAATCAAAATATGTGACTGATCTGCACAGAAATTTAGTCCTTTCTTTTTTGCAAATTAAGATTTTTTGGGACCATATATTTTTCTCATCCATTCCAAGATCAGAAACAGGGCTGTATTTTAATGGACATTTCAGTCTTAAGCCTATGCTTGAGCTAATTCAGCATGCTCCGTGATACATCATTTTCTATGGTTTTATTAATTAGAAGATTACTGTACAATATGAATTATAGGGCTTCTTATCTTCTTCCAACAGGGTTTTCATTATCACTTCCTGATCAGTTATAGTAAACTTACAAATGAGGAAGAAGTACCCCAAGACCATCATTCTACCCTTTTAGTTCAGCCTGCAATCTGAACAGTTCATGTCGCCAAGAGCTGTCAATGTGAAACCAGAATTATCATCTAATTCACTCCATAAAGCTACTGACAAAAGAAGATTACTTCATTAAGTAACTTTATTAAAAGTATTAATGATTCCGACTCAACTTGCCCATAAATGCAAACAGAAATACAGAATTCTGTAAAATTGTCTCACCTTTTTGGAATATAAATATAAGTTTGGAGTTCTTCCTGGAACTGGAATACCAGCTTTAGTCAGTTTAATAAAATATTTTTGCACTCTACTGGCAACCTAGAAAAAAACAAGATGCAACAACTCAGTGTCAAATGAAATGTAACTGGTCTTCACTCCAAAGTTTTGCCAGGATTGCTACAATGATTAAGAATATTAGGAAAAGAAATCCTCTGGATTCTACCCTGTGACAACTACTCTAACGGGTACCTGTCTTGCACTGCTGCATTTGTACTACTTCCAGATGCTTTGGCAGCTTTCAGAGAAAAAAATTACCCTTCCTTGAACATACACAGAAAACCTTGCAAAAATTGTGATAGAAAGAACTTTGGTCGTTTGCTTCCTGCTGCAGCTAAACTCATTCTTAACAATGCCAGCTACATTATCCACACTTAGCATACAGAAAGCAGGTCTCCATTTATGAAATATGTAAGCATGCCTATTTTTGGAGGTGTGGAGAAATACAGGTATGATCAGAAATGAGCTAATCCTGTATACTGAAGTACTTAATTATACTTTTATCTGAAAGCACACAACTGAAACAAAAGACATTACAATACTGTAAACACAGAACATCAGCATTTTTTACTTCTGGTCAAAATGGAGAAAATTCATTTGGGGGGAAAAATTCCAACAAGTCAGATGCAGAATTTTCTTTACAGTGAATTTTCTTTACTGATATTTAAAAAAAAAAAGTAAAGACAAAGGATTACTTCTCAACTCAAAGTGTTTTACATGTTACCTGCTTTGCTGTTCTATTTCCCAGCTCATCTGCTATCTTCTGCCACCGTCGGGACTCTACTTCCTCTGGTGGATACTTCAAAAGCAATTGCTCGAGCTTTTTCTAAATCAACAGTGAAAAGGATTGAATACATTTTTCCTAGTACAGGTACGAGTTGTCAAGTATCTAAATACATGTGACTCTGATCTCCCAAGTGCTATAAACATTATTACACAATTTGCTTTTATGCTCATGTATGTTACCACAGCTACAAAATTAAAGCGTTTCCCATTACCTGTTCCTCTACAGTCCACAGCTGGTTAAAAGTTTCAGGTTTGGTCTCATCGCAAAGTCGCCCTCTTATCATCTGCTCAAATACAGGACATAAAATGGAATGTGTTTAGACAAATTATAGCTGGCATAATTGATTTGAACCCTCTTCCTACTTAAGTTACACCAAAACCAAACCAAAGCATGAGACTTCAAAACAAAATTTGCCTAAACCACAGTTTAGTTCTGGGATTTGAGTGCAGGAATGGCATGTCATCCATCACCAATATGAACATTTGAAGAAACAGTTAAGATAGTCACATTCCATACTGAAAAGAAGAAAAAAATTTAAAATTCACTATTTTGTAATTTTTTTCTTTCCTTTTGAACAACTACCTGTGGACGACTGTTTGTGGAACCTTCTGGACCATCACTTAAAGGCAAGACAGAGTACGAAATAGACTCTCCATCCTTCTTGGGATCCAAAGGACTTTTTGGTCTTGCAGGTATACCTACTGTAAGCAACACAAAGGAAGAACTATTAAACTTCCACACTGGTCACTTCTTTCTTGTAACATATGCCCACTTTCTTTTACCTTTGTCAAAAATCAGCTTCACTCTCCTACTGTTTCGTTTTCGGTTTTTGAATTCTCTCTCAAAGTTTCCAAGGCTAGTGGTGTATTGGTCCCAGGCAATCTCAGGGAGCTGAACAACTCTCTGAGGAAATGGAAGACCCATATCAACCTGAAAAAACAAATGAAAAGTAAAAAGCAATATTTAATGCAATCACTTTATATCCAAACAAAAACCTACAAATACTGAAATGCTACAAAACCCAGTGCTGCTTTTTATTTGACAGAAGAATGGAAAACCAGAATTTTTGAAGTGCCATGCAGCACACAGTTTTTCTAAAGAGAAGGTGAGATCTTTCAAGAATAATACACAACAGTGCATATAAAATATGCAGCGGCACGGTCAATGATGGCTTATTGAGCATAAAACTCTAAAGTGTGCATTTCACAGCTGGAATCAGGTGTTTGACACTTCAATAACCTGTTTCTGACTGTCCTTTATTAAACATACTGTTAGCTCAGGATCTGCACCTTTCTTAACCCAGGAACCCAAGAGATTCAGAGTTTTATCACCTGATAAACCTCAACTCCTCCCATCAGAGAAATCTATGCCTATTTGGCACTGATTTTGCTGTCCTCTGCATAGAACAAAACTGTTGCAAAGCTCACCTTTTTATTTAAACGTCAACTGCAAGACTATTATTCCTTTGGTCCTTTTTGGACAAAAATACACCAGAGTACTTTAAACTGTCATTAGGATTTCCCCATAAAATGACTATCAAATGCAACACTCTTACGTCATGCATGCTATTAACTCATCTCAAAACTTAAAAGAAAGACAACTACTGAAACCAAGGGGCTTACACATGACCTAGGTGTCTACAAAGCTAGGAAAGAGAACCATAACTCCATTCTTCACTGAAATACATGTTGCTATCAGACTAGGAGGTAACTGTGTTTGCCAGTGGTAGATGCTGCAGCGATAAAGGATTCAAGCTGAAAACATTTTTTTCAGTATTCTTGTTACAACAGGGCTTTTTAAAACTTGAAAAGAAAATGTTTCCTTACAGAAATGGATTCTCCTCTATCAGACAATATTCTGTCATCTGTAACTCAGGTATGTGTTCTAGCGTTCACTTTGGGTTTGGGATATAGACTACATTTCATGCTCTTTAAACATACTCTACCAAATTCACTCAAAGCACAACATTTCGGTTCTCAAATGAGAAAGATTAGAAAGCTTTCATCTGATACTTCCAGTCACTTGTAGATTTCGAGCCGTCTTAAAATACCTACACTACAAGGAGAAATTTTAAAATTACACTTCTACATACAAAAAAAAAGGGAAAGGAAGCATATCTGATAAAATCATTGAAGACCTATCTATTTCTTACACATCTGATAAGAAAACAAAGAGCTATTTTTGCTCAGCAGTTAAATGATTTAAACTCATAATTTTTATGCCAAATATATATATCTATTCTCCAATTTCTATAGATGGTGAGTTACTAGTTATTAAAAAAAAAATTCCAAGTAAGACTTAGGAAAAGTCCATAGAAATACCTTCTTCTGGAGTCTTTCCACAAATCCAATAGGATCTTTCAGTGCTTCTCTCTGGTGTCTGCCTAAACTTTCAAGATCTTGAACTGCTTGAGTACGTTGAGCCTCGAGTACAGCAATCGTCTGTAACAGTCTCTGATAACTACAGAGACAAAGGAAAACATCTCACTGCATTTGCCTTTAAAAGTGACACCCCCCACCTAAACACTAGCCACGGTTATCTACCAGTACCTACCAGATTTCATCGCTTATCTGAACCATTTCATAAACATTTTTACTGAATTATAGTAAAAATATATTAAATTTATTTTAAGAGTAGATGAATTCATATAAACCCATAAAGAAAAAAATATTTAACTCTCCAGTGGTTTCCTTTAAATGTAAATTCTATAGTAGCTGAAACAATATGGTGTCAGGGACAACCTATATTCGTATTCTCAATAGGTGCAACCAACAAGCTTTGTTTACAAAGTTAAAAATACCACAAACAAAATGAGCTAATTTCTCTTCAACATCAGCTTCCCTCTACCCCAATACAAGTGACTACCACAGAATTTTAACATTTCACTCAACCATCCAAACGCTGGACAGGAATGATTTAGAAACACAGCATTTTGTAGTAGCCCTCCCACCTCAGAGCAGAAGATGAGAATCATTTTTGAAATGTAACAACAAACCAAGGAATAAGTAATTTGCAAAATAAATTCAAACCAGATTCCCCTAAGAATACAGAAGCTGAATGAAAATGTCAGCGTTCCCTCAGACGTGCCACCCCAGATTCACAGACAATTTGGACTGTCTACTTAACAGACACATTTGAGTCTCACTGATGTGACTGTCATGCCTGCACCCAGTAACGTGTGCTTTCCAAACTGTGGTTGATCAAGTTAACTCACACTCAGGAAATCATATGACATTTTAACACAGCCTTTAAAAAATAGTTAACTACATTTAATACCTTTTATTAGCTTTAAAGTTACAGTTGCCCACTTCAGTTTCTGGAATCCTGTAGTTACCCATGGCCCCTGTTGTTGCAAATTATTATGTATCAACTTTCTTCATGAAAATGTTTTCTGACATTGAATATTACAACTGTAATTTAGTTCAGCACAAAATACACACCCTAAAATCAGGTAAGAGCTGTTCACCACGACAGTATTTCAGTAAATTTTCTTTCTGTTCCCTTACTGCTAAAACAAAGACAAGCCTGGCACAATGAATTCCATGGATACAACAGAAAAGATACAGAGGTTACTAAGGTAATTCAAGTTTTTCAATTGACTGCACTAGTAATTGGGTAAGGCTTTAAGTGGAGGGAAGTGAACAATCTTAAAGCAAAATACAGGCTTTGTACCTTCAAATATTTAAGTTTCTACCTGGACATTAACCTGCTGCCTCTCCAATTTTCTTTCCACTCAAATGTAACATTTGCAACATAAAACGTAGCTATACTTTCTGAAGTCTGAAACTAAAATACTGAGCTTGTTTAAAAACAACAGGACACGATTCTGTTATGAATTACTATGTACATCTGTCTGCACATATTCAGGTTTACATGGAACTAAGACCTAAACCACTTGTTTAACAGGCCATTAATACTGAACGGTACTGAATATTTTCACTACTGGGAAAGTGCTCCAGTTTCTTCTAATCAAAATAACTCCGCATAAAATGAGATAATTAATGTGGCTATTCTTCAATAGGTGAAAAACAAACTTCAGAAACAGCTTACAAAAGCGGTGACAGCACATCAGAACTGGCCTGACACAACAGCACGGCTCAGGTTGTTCCAGGCTTACAGGAGCCATCAGCTGTGGAACGAAGATCTTTACTCAGTCCTTACACACAGCCCGTGCTTGGGCAGCTCTGCCTGCACTCAGGGGCTGGCAGCACCTCTGAGCCCTGGAGGCTCCAGGGACATCAAACAGGCAGGATGCCAACATCCTCACGTAGATGCAGCTGTAACAACACAGAAGAGCTCAAGGATACCTGGGGAGAGGATTTACCCTGGACAACAAAAAGCCTGTTTCCGTCAGCAGGCGCCCAAACTCGTGTTAGCAGCGCCACGGTAACAGAGGCTCAGCAGCGTGCACGAGTTTGCATCTAAGAAAAAGGCGGGTATTTGTTTCACATTTTTTTCTTGAGCCATTTTACTTCATTCATTCAAATTGTATTTAAGCAATTGATTTTCTAAATTAAACTGAAAGAAAGTAATAATTTCATTTAAAACACGTAAATACACAGAAGTAAAAAGCAACCAAATGCTGGAGATTTAAATGAAGTGATAATTTAATGATGATTCACATGTGTAAAGGGAAGGAAGAAATCATCTTAATGAGGTAGCCGTCAATAATTCAGTCTGAATAGAAAGATGAATTTACATTTGAGGAAAAATAACACAAACCCAAGAATATTCAACTCTGGTTACTTCCTTCATTAAAACATTCATGTGACCTCACTGAAGTGGTCTTCGTGGAATTAAGTAAAAATACAAGAATATCAGGATCATTCAAAAACGTGTCATATGACACTGATCCGTGACTAGGGTAACATTATAATGAAATAACTGAAGAGAGAAAAGGGGTTTTTGAACCAACTGTTTAGACAAAAAGGTTTCCCAGCACTGTTTTGGCCCTCTGCTAAGAAATGGATTATTTTGGAGCTATCTACTTTAACTTCCATATTCCGTTTTTATGAATTAATATATTCCGAAGCCCAAAAATAAGACTGCAGTTTTATCAAGTTGAGTATCAGAACTACTGAAATACACAAAAATGGGAATTTGGGGATCTTCCATTGCCTAGGAAAAAAAATTGAAAATACTAGTTCTGAAATACATCGTTTGCTCCATATTCTGGTACTTTAGACTTGCTGCAGAACTGCATTCTACCCAAACCACTGCACATCCCTTTCAACTTCAACAGGACTTTTTAATGAGCTGTATGTCTGCAAATGTACTTTTAAGTTTCCAACAACTACTATTTCCACAGGCTCTCTGGTCCCATATGACTGTAATAAAGCCAAGTATTTCTCTGAAAAAGCAGCAAGCTAAATAATAACACACATCCTGAGCCCCTCCTTGAAGCATCTGTCTATTCTGGCCTCTTAATCTCAAATGCTACCATAATGCTTCTGCTGCATTACACAAAAGAGATCATGTGCATAATTTCTAGGACTATTTAAAAAAAAAAAAAAAAACCAACAAAAAACCAAAACCAAAACAACAAAAAAAACCCCAAGCCCCCCAAAACAACAACAACAAAAAAAGGTGGCTAACAATTTTGCTCTCTATCTTTCCAGGCTCTTTGTAAGTAAGCACAATTCTGATCCAAACCACCTCTTGCAGCTGTGTTAACATTCTCCAAAACTGAAAAAGTCTAATAAAAGGTAGCTCATCAATCTGCTGCAAAACCAGCTCCATCCTTCAATGAGGCACTCAAAGAGCAACCACCTCTACATCATCCAGCTACAGTTAGTTACATTATTTTCTCTGAAAGATCTGTCAGGAATTACCAAGGAAAATTATCTCACATCCTTTGCCAAAATGAAACACATTCTTGAGTAAACTCACAGACAGGTCCCCTCCACTGACTGAAGTTACACTTTCCTCAGTGCTAAATACTAACTTGTTAGCACACACAAAACCCAAAGCCGTTTTCTTTGCAGGAAAACTCACTCCAGAGAATTTAATTCTGTTTCCACAATCCCAGTACTGAAACACTCTTGCAAGTTCTTAAATCATGTTAATTGCCAGGAGGAATCTTCCAGATGAACACTCAAATCATTCAGTACAGTACAGAAACAGCTTCAGTATCTCTACTGAAAAACCTTGATTAGCACGGGGTTTTGAGGGACCCATATTTAAAAAAGGAAAGCTACTTCTTACAGATTGACGCTGATCAGCAGGAATTCCTGCTGATTCAGTTTTTCTTTTGCAGTGGTAAGTACTCCACTCTTTTGGACTGCTCCATTAAATAATTATCACAGAGTAGAGCCAGATTTCTGGAAGTCCTGCCATAAGCAATTAGTTCTTACACAATTAATTTCCATGAATCTTGCTCTAATAGTGATTAGGGACGCAGCAGCCTCCTCTCTTGCCTGTGACAACACTTGAGAATAGCATCTATTGCCTTAATGAGACCTATGTCCATTCTGATCCAGTTTACTGAGATCTACTTTCAAAATGCTTTTCCCCTCCATTCTTCCCATTCTAATAGCATTTACATTTCCAAATCAGAGTACCCAGTCACACCACAGATTTTAGTTTCTCTGTGTCAGGACCTAACAGCAACCTTTAGAAAACACTGTATAAATAGGAATCAGTCTGCCCTAACAACTGCATGCTTCTCAAGTTAACTCTTGTTTTTTATACTAAATGACTTGGCACTGACGTGTAAAAGGGGCCACATCATTCACCATTTTAAAATAAATTAATTTTTTACAGTAAGAGTCAGTCAGTCAGAGAGTCCCTCCATGGTTTCTGCAGGTTTCCTCTCCCTTGAAGAGAAGAACATACTGTACTTTAAGCCTTAGCTGAATGAGCAATATGAGCCAACTGACACTACAAAATGAAGATTTTAACTTTTAGATACCTAAATCAAATTAGTGGGTGAAATAAAGTGGCTGTAGATAACATTCACACCAATTCAAAAAAAAAACAACCAATCAACTCAAAATCAATATCCAAAGTCACTTGAAATTGCTTTGGCAGTTATACTTGCCTTACATCATTCAGTACCTTGCAAAGATATGTACTTTAATGCCTAATTAAAAAGAAGTGATTTATCCTCTTGACTCTAAAATGATGTGCAGCTGGTGGTCATCAATTTCCACTCCCAAAACTAACTGCGCTTCTCCAGTTATATACAGGCCACGGTATGTTAAAATGCACAGGATCATCAGTTTTGGGGGGCTCTGACACTAAAAATGTGTACCATAATTTAGGAATACTCATTAGCTCTCGTGCAGGTAGGAACTGTTTTACATGAGGGTGTACACACGTCTCATAATAAAACACAGATAGAAAAAACCTTGTTATTTTGTATTTCCAAGAGCTGTGACACAAACCTGGTTATTAGTCACCGGGAGGATTTGAGCAAGTCTTTGTTTCATTGCCATCTGCTGGCACTCCAGCAAAGTACAGATTACAACCTGCTCTCCCACACCCAGGTCATTTATTACTCTGGATTTTGGTCTACTAACAGCAATTAAAAAAAAAAATTCCCTTATTAGACCCTAAGATGAGAAAGTATTGGATATTAAACATGTTATCAGACTGTAAATTATGTAGCAAAAGGGAAACATTAATTGCGCTTAGAATTTCTAAGTCACCCAAGGAGCTGCAGTTTAAGAGATTGGCTCCCCGGAGAAACCTGTGAATCAGATCAAACACAATCCTGTCATTTCAAAGAAGTGTGGTTTTTTTGTTTGGGCTTTGGTTGTTTGAGCTCAGAAATAACAGAAAATGCTCCCAGCTCCTAAGTTTGGGCTGAAACCTTTGCCAGTGTCACAATACGGTAATTTTGACACTGCAGAGTTTCTTGCAAATTATTCTGATGCCTATCTAGGATTTTTAAAAAATCTCCAACTGCACTCTGGAAGAGTCTGGGATTTAATGCACACATTAAATGTGCTACACGTCCCACAGAGTCTGGGACGTGTAGAGCACACAACAGCAATGAGAAAGCACAAGACACTGATGCAGAATGGCCCTTCTTTGATCTCCCTTCAGAAACAGCAAAGAGTTTAAGGGCATAATCAATAAGAGCATATATATATATATATATATACCCCTATCAGGACTTGTAAAAGTACCTTTGCCTGGAAGAAGCAGCATATGGTGGGTTTTTACCTACCTAATGCTTAGACACTATGACCAAGGTAATCTACTTACAGCCTTTTCTGCAACTCTTTATTAAATTGCTTTCTCCTCTGGCTTAACCTCTTTACACATACTATCATTTACTGTACTTTCACTATGCATATTTAATATTCATACTTCAGACCTTTTAAAGTACTTCAAAGATAAGTAAATAATTAAGCAACATCTCTATGTTATACATTAAACAACTAAAGTACATATTAAATGGCTTCTCCAAGTCCACTGTGCCAGGAATGGAACACAAAGCACTATTTCTGAATTATCCATTCATTATCCATTTAAAACCAAACAGAACTAACCAAAAAAGCACATTTTTAAAGGACATTTTTAAAAATCCAACAAAACCCAAGGCAAAATAGAAAATCCTACTGCAGTAATTTACCTGGATGCAAAAGAACCGTTTTCCATTCAAAGTTTACCTTTCTTTCAACTTTCAGAGCTTCAGATTTTGTGTTTCAAGCATCTGCATAGTATTTTATTGGTTATCAACTTGAGAGGTCCCCTTCTTTCTTAAATTCTTAACTCTTCCTCAGAAACAGAACACCCACTCATATATTTCTATAGGCTTCATTCTTGTCAAGAGCTGTCCAACACACTCAGCAGAATTTAATATTAGCTGTACAAACGCACCCTTATCAAATACCCACATTTCCAGCAACTTTTCAGAATTTTTTGTAGCAATTAGGTCTCTGTGCCTCTAAAGAAACATGGAACTTGTTTCAGTCTCTTCAACAAAACAGCATCCCTCAGTCCTCCTCCAGTTAACACAGTTTAATACAGCCTTCTGATACGCTTTTGACAGCACCCTAAACCATTTGTCTGCAGGACAGTGACATTCAGTAGGGAAAAAGATACAGGTCCCTGTCATTCCTCTATTTTCCAGGCCTGAATTGACATGAGATAATGACAGCAAAATTGTTTTCTTCACAAGGGGCACAGAAAGACAGACTGGCAGCACATCCCAACCTTCATCTCCTTCCCTCTCATCGTCTCTAATGAGAACGGTCCCAATTCCTTTGCTGAGGGAAAGTAACACACAGATTTCTCCAGCATGACCACTTGGATATTCTTTTCCAGAAAGATGCTGGGGAAAGCCACTGTTCAGAAGGAGCTTTATTCCAGAGACAAAGCGACTCACGTTCCCATGAAACCGACCCAACTGCCCAGAAATCCTCTGATAAAACGAGCAGAGAAAGCTGAACACAGCGATTACTGAACTACTTCAACTCACTCTAAATTAGTTCCTGCAGGTTTTCACCCAAGCAACACACACATATACGCTCAATTATTCAGGTACATATTCCTGCCACAGGAACAAATTAACATATTCCCCTCAAGTATCTGTTACTGTGATATCTGAATATTAGAACTGAATTACAAGAATATGATCTAGAATCATGAGTGGCTGAAAGTTCTAACAGCAATACAAAGCATTATTCATCAACACTTTCTGGCTAAAGAAGGGGAAGAAAAGTTAGAAGTAAGGAAGAAAATTAGCAAAATATATATTTTTATTAGTACTCACTATAATAAACCATGGACAAACACAGCTGGTCCTTGGCTTAGGAAGCATAAAACCGTCAAAGGCTGCTATACAAAACAGCAGCAATATTTTTACTTTGAGCTATCCAAAGCGAAATAAAGATGTGCGATAATAAAAAATGAAAAATCAGCCGGCTATTCCTACCAAGAACAAAGTTTAAAGGAATCCAAAAAGTAGGACCTCTCTAACTCTCAAATGCATGTATTGTTGTACCAGAGGAACAACTGTATTGATTAGAACTCACTGCTGACTGAAAGAAGCTTGTACAATACGTACTGCTCATGCAATTCCTTTTTAAAAGATACTGCTGGTCAGTTTAGCAGTTCATGCTGGAGATGCTGTCGAAACTTCATGAAAGAGCAGAACAAAAACTTAAAATTAGTAATGGAGCAATTTCAAGCTGGGTTAGTTAAAATGGACAAATAGACACCCACAATCTCAAAGCAAATGGCAGTCACTTTGTTCTTGTCTTCTTGGTGGCATCATTATGCTTACTAATATTTCAGTGATCCCTACCAAGTAGGCACTTATGGTGACATTAATTTATTCCTTGTTCCACCACACAACTTTTACACTGACATAACTGGTATAACCACAATTTACTGCTTCTGCTTTTAAAGGTCCTTGTGTGCGCAGCCAAAACCACAGCCAGAGCCTTACTCTCCACACAGCTGTGCTGGGTCAATACCTTACTGCCCCATCTTTCCTTGGCTTTCTTGCTCTTTTTTTTTTAAACCAGGACCATGATTCCTATGGCATTTGGTATTTGCTTCTAACTGGTACTTCCTACACCTCAAAAAAATTTTTATTATTTATTGATCCTTAATTTTCCAGTTTAGATGAATTTACTAAAGAGCATCCTTAGAAATGATAAGCATTTCCAAATGAACAGGCAGAAGAGCAATTTTCTACATTTTTTCGTGTTAGAATAATAGGTTTGTTGTTGCTTCTGGTTGGATTTTTTTTTTAATATTTGTCTATTTTTCCCCTCCATGATTTTTGGTCCGTGGTGACCAAAGAAATTGGAAGGACAAACTGAATTCTTGTGTATTCTCCAAAAACTGGCAGCTTGGAAAGGAGGTGAGACCATAACTACTGTCTCTACAAGAGACAGGCAGGCAGAATTCAACTGTTCCTCATCACATTCCTCCATCAATCCATCAGCCCACACATCCAGAGGTACCACATCAAGGCAGCCAACAGGGAAACATCCCTGCACTGGAGAGCTCACACTCTCTTTCTTCCCGAGTGAATTGCTGCAACAGAGGACTCTTGGAGGTGAGAACACAGATGTAGGCAGAAAAAGAAAAGCAGGCAAATCAGGAGGGAATTCGAGGGGTAAAGGACACCA
Organism: Mohoua ochrocephala; assembly: GCA_013398855.1. NCBI lineage: Eukaryota > Metazoa > Chordata > Aves > Passeriformes > Acanthizidae > Mohoua > Mohoua ochrocephala. Next base: position 644,570 of record VZTA01013818.1, on the reverse strand, counting down.
ATCCAAAAGAAATCAAGCTTTGCTTTCCACAGGATGCACTATTTAAGTGAGGACTGCAGGGGATTGTGCTGTGGTTGGCAGCAAGATACCTCTGTTCAGGGAAGAAAAACGAATGTGACAAATGTACTCGACATTTCACGGCTCCCAGAGTGTGCCCATTCCTAGGGAGCAAAAAGCTGATGAAGCACATGCCCAAGGCATTGTCTCTTGCAAAGTAAGAGCTCCAGTCTTTACTGAATAGTTTATGTAATTATAAAACATGATTCTATGATTACAATAGTCTTAACTAAACCTTAATCTTTAGTCCTGCAAAAATTTTGTGTCGTATAACTTTTCCACTGACAAGTATTTATAGACAGAAATTATCTTAACATGATAAAACAGTAATGCTGGCAGCAAAAAATTCTCAAAATAATTCATATTTTAAGCTGCAGCAAAATACAAGGATTTCATTAATAAATGTGGTTGCATGCCTGTTATACTGTCACATTTTAGTAACACAATTACCTGCAAAACCAAATTGAAGTTGATCAGAAAGCCGTATTAGAACTTTCTAATTGATTTCCATTGTATTTCTATTTTGTGGATCAACTAGCTGCAGCATCCAACTTTTACATGGTTTTACTTAAAGCCAATCTTGGGTTTGGTGACTTACTTAGAACACAGACCAACCTACCAGACAGTAGAAACCACTCTCTGAAAAAACACCGACTTTTCACGTTTTAGTTTGACATTAATAGGTAGTTAAGGAAAAATATCACTGTGTGCCACACCAGTTTTGTGGAACAAAGGATGAATCAAAACACATTGCAATCTGATACATATGGCATTTATGGGGGTTTTTTACAATTATTAACTTGTCTTTTCCTTCACTAAAATTGTATACCCTTCATCAGTTCTTTTATATTGGTGATATATTCTACTAATAACTCGGAGGTATGAATTAAAACTGCTACTATGAAAAGTAACTTGATTTACACCAATTCCCTTTATTCTTTAAGATGAAACCAAGTGAGAAACAAAGTCCCCACAGACCAAAACTGATGTCTCAGGAAAATGAATTATTAGCTACTCATAGCTACATGACATCATTACATGGAATGCTAAGATTTATCTGTACATTGAAATAAATCCCTACTGTGTGATCAATTTAACTTTAATTCAGAGACATATAGCTGAATACACAGGGATTATTTATAAGACTGATCTATTAGTATTATTATTAGCCAATATATTTGAAGACAGACATGGATATTTTTATCTTTTCCAGTTAAGGAAAAAACATGGTGCAAGTAAAATTAGAAAATTAGAAATTCAGAAAGAGGATATTACAGTTACTTTAAGAAGATTGTGTTTAAGGCAGCTCTCAAACAACTGGTATGGCAAGGTGCACCAAGTCCTGCTCCAACATCTCAAGTGCAATAAGATGAAGTTTTATACAGAACTGCTTTAACTGGACTCTTTAGGGAGAAAATTTGTGACTGAATAAAATATAAAACCTATGCCACAGGAAATGCTACAAATGTTTCTTTGCTTTCTCATATTCATATAATATTAAAAGTGGACCCAAAGACATAAACCTTATTATCATCACTTGTTAAGTATATGTAAATCTGACTGCACGATCCTGCATGGTCGCCTGTGTTCCCAAGATCTCTGCAACAACACCACCCACCGCAGGTAAGAATCCCCAAGACTGGGTTTTAAGAGATGTATTAAAGTCTTTCATTCAATCTGTCTTCACTTTAAATGCCAATGCGGCTGTTATGATTTTAAATACTATCAAGTAATAAAGATATATGAAAATACCTATCTACTGAAGAAGGTCCTAACTCTTGGAATTAAATGCCTGTAGGGAATTGCTCGTGCATAATGCTTCTATTTCAGCCATCTTACCTCCAGGTCTAAGTGGTTCCTGTAAAGCAAACTGCCGTTTATAGGATCCTAGAAATGCATTCTGTAACACATTATATGCATGTGAAACCTCCATTCCTCAATTCCATTTTCTTCTAGAACCCAGGACTAAGAGTCAAACAAAGATTTTCCCTTTGTGCAATCTAATACCTGCCAAACATTGCAAATCTCCAAGGGAAGTAGAGAGGAAGAAGAAGAAAATAAAAAACAAAACCAAAAAAGGGCGCTAAATGAAACACTGGGCAAAGACAAAAAGCACTGAGAACAAAATGCTGCACAAGACAGAAAATTAAAGTAAGCTACAGGAGTATGAGACAGAATTACAGTATAAAAAGATACAGCAAAGAGATATGAGAAACGCCTGAGGAAAGACATATGCAAAATACTAAGCACCGCATATAAAATTCAGCAGTGTAGAAAGTTTTAAATCAGGAAGTTGAGTCCTGATGAAAGTATCTCAAGAGAAAATGCAAATGTTTCTGAGCTAGAACATAGAGGCAAAATTCTCAAATATGCACCAAACCATACTTTTCTGAGAGCAATTACAATACACAAAAATTCCAATTATGTGTGTAGCAACAGAAAACATTAACACTTTATAACTATACAACCCCCAGATCAGCCTGTTATTATCTACAAAAATGTCTATGTTGCGATAAAATTTCTGCTTAGAGAACTCAGCTCTGTCTTCGTAGGACAGATCTATTTTAATAAAGAAATTGTGGGAACATCCATCATTTCAGCCTTCTCTCTGAGTAATAATATTCCATAATCTGTGATGGTTATTTTTCCTATTATATCATCCAGTTTTCCCAGAAATATTAACATATGAATGTTGTTTAAACATGTCAAGATTCAAAAAGCAACAAAATTCATACAGAAATACGACAATATACATTTAGGATTTTTTTCTTGTAGCAAGTCTTATCAACAGCTCCTAAAGGTTTTGGTATATTCATATTTTATCAATGTCACAATAATTTCTTGAAGAGTGAAAATCAACTGTATGAATGCGTATGTCACCAAACTATGCAATGTAACAAGAAATAACAGAAGTTTACAGCCATATAAAATTGCTTCTATGACACAGAAGAATGTATTTTTTTTCTGCCATGGAACATCCAAAGAATTAATCCAATGCCTTCTTGGAGAAATCTGCCTCCTCAACCTAGCCAAGATGCTAATGTCTCTCTGAACTTGCTTTTGAAAGAGAACAAAAACATAAACCAGAGGAAAAAATCACCCATAATAATCCCAAACTGATGAAGGAGAGAAAAACAAAACTGTACCACTTGAAGATCTGATATGCAGAACACCAGAACACTTGGCACAGGCAGAACTACCACAAACAAAGTGAATACCCTCTGCCTCCAGCTAAACCTACCTCAATAGCATGGGAACCCTGGAATTCTTTGCATCTGACCAATCAGGGAATACATTTCTGCTAAAACTGGCTGGTTTTTTTTTTTTTTAGTTTAAAATTTTAGAAAATAAGTACCAAATGAGATTAAACAAGGGTATAATTAAGACACTATTCAAAAACTGTAACACATGAATTAAGAGTATCCTCTAATGAACTTTGCTATTTTTAAAACTGGATAGAGGATACAGTGCACCGCACTTGATTTATTCTTGAACTGTGAAATTCTGCATAAATGACAACTGTGCTCATATGTCAAAACATTGACTTAAGCTCTTTAGAAGGATCCTATCCCCATGCAGAACCATCAGAACACCAGACTTATTTCCTTACAAATGTAAACAACAAAAAAGGATGGCCCATAATTTTCCAGTTCTATCAAAAATTTTTTAAATGAAGAAAAGATACGGCTAACACTCCCTCCCTCCCTCCCTCCATTAGCATGCTTCCCTTTGGGAAAGTAGAAATATAAGACAGGATAAAAACAATAACCCTTTTTTTTGGGAATTCTGCATTCAGGTAACAAGCTGGTAGCAAGCTACCAAGTCTCACTTGCAATTTCAAAAGCTCTCCAACAAGCTCTCACAAACAGGCTGCCGATCTGAACAACAACTACCCATTTCTTCAGAATTGTGTATGTTCAAAAGCTAACACTGGGGCACACACCTGAAATTTTCAAGGACAATTTAGATCTGTGTTTAAGAACAGAAAAAACTACTGTTATTTTTACAGTATTTTTTCCTAAAAAATACAACCCCCTACATCACATTACTAATGCATCTGTGTGCTAATATCAGATGAAGCCATATTACATACAGATCCAAAATCATCCTAAGGAGTCAAAAGACAACGGTCCACTTTTCCCATTTATAATTTAAGGAAAAGTAATTTTCTTTCTAGCTACTGGGAAAAGTGTCCACTTTGGACTGATGGCTGAAGCTGCAAATATTTGATCATTATTTTGAAATCATAGTTTGTCTAACCCATGCTCAAATTCAAAACTTTCTGATTAAAATTATTTATTCATATCTAATACTGAACAAAATTTCACTATATAAATAATGCAACTCTAATATAAAAAATCCAGTCATACTGGATTAAACAATCATCTGTGCCTTGTGCCCCATATTCACAATAACTGTGCTGGGAACAATCACTACATTTACACTGAACTATTGCCAGTGCTTCAACCCTTCATATGAAGCAAACTGAAGATCATCTGCACTTGGCCTTTCAGAACTCACAACAAAATAGAGAACACCCACTGAACACCAAAACACAGGAGTCAAAACAGCATTACAAAGACTGTGAAATAAAAAACTGTGTCCTGATCTACTACTTGAAGACAAATTTTCTCCATGTAAACTTTCTTCAGTGAATGGCCCTTTTGTTTCAAAAATCTCTTGCACAGTTAGCACAAGGTGTAATTACCACAGTTCTACTTACAGACATTCAGATGATAAACAAAAAAACAAGTTAGAGCTCTTTTATAATAATAATAATCATCATCATCATCATCATTTGTACATGTCTATATTTACATATAATGAATATAAAGAGCAATGTAGACATAATTTACTCTGGAGAAAGTTGCTGCATTTGATCAATTCATCTTCCTGAACACAATAATGCTGAGTTCTTTCCCATGACACTCTGAAAAAAGTATCTAACTTTAACTTCTATGTACAGCAGAATGATAATTGTATAAGCTATATCTGCAGTGTCTACTGGATATGCTGATAAATGACTGAAATCTAATTTAAAGTTTGGTTTCCTTTGGTTTTCCTTCCAGATGCATTTTTAAACAAACAAAAAACCCGAAAAAACTAAAAAAACCCCAAGTTCTGGCTCAAGAATTCCGATTGCTAGAAATGTATAAACCACATTGCTGTACCATACTGCATATTAAATAGAGTTTAATTTTGTTTGAGGTAGAAACAAGAAAAATGAAGACTGAAGAGCATGAAAATTATAAAGCACCTAAATTTTTGTGGAAGTACGTTAAATACGTAACGATTTTAGTAATAATAATATATTTTTGGTAAGAAACAAAAGCAGAATTCATGGTTACCATAGTTACACATACTCTTTGTTGTGTTTCAATGCCACATGATCTGATTCAAAGTAATACACATCAGGCTCTTCCTCATCCTCCTCTGCAGTGTGGATGTTGGCACTCTCTTTGGCAGATGGTACAAATCCAGCAACAAGCCTGGACTCAGAAAGTGGCTTTCTTAGTCCATCACTCCCATGATCCCCTGTATTACTATTTCTCTCTTTTTCATTCTGTTTGATTTCTTCAGACTTTTTGGGAGATCCATTGATATTATTAATACCTACAGGTACATTCTTTTCAGTAGGACTAAGATTATTTTCCTCAACCTGTCCGTTTTCTCTACAAGGAGAGTTATTTTTAGTAGGGCTGCTTCTGGCAGGGGCAGCCCTTCGTGGTGAAGTTCTCAACGTGTATCTGTGTTCTTGAAGTTCCAACATATTTGTCATCTGAGCTGAAACACAGTTCAGCACTGAAGAATGTGGTTCAGGTTCACCTGAGATTGATGCACTGTCATGGTGAGTGTTCAGGTTGCTATTGGTGTTTTCAGCACACTGTTCCTTAGAGGCACTGCTATCTCCCACAACATCTACCTCCTCCTCCGAATCCCTTAACAAAGATGACTGGATTTCAGAAAAGGACCCCGTAGCTGGCTCATAGGCCTGATTAGCATGCTCCTCAGGCAAGCAGTCATTTATTGTTTTGTGGTCCTCTAACTTTACCTGTTCTTGAGAGTTTGTGCAAGGCACATAATGGTCTACAACACTGTCCTCTTTGCTGCTATTAAGCAACAACGAAGAATGGGCAAACGAGTTTCCATTTTCTGCTACTGTTTTGTCCTTGGGCGTACGGGAACCAGCACTGTTTTGCTTAGCGCTCCCATCAAGCTGACAGTCATCACAGTTAAGAGAATTTGAGTCTCTCTCGCCAACTCCATTGACGGTCTGATAACCTGCAACCTCTTCAACTACTGCAGAATTATTAAACCCCTCTGCACAGACATTCACCTTTTTAACTTCCCTTTTCTCACAATCATCCAATATAAGACATCGACAAGCTCGCTTAGTCCCCGTGGAGGCTGCATCATTGTCCGACACTAAGCTTTTATGCTCCAATGACTCCTTCTCCGCTTTAGCAGGCAAGTCTTCTTCGGAACTGTTGGGTGCCTCTGAACGTAGACAGCGCTTAATTCTTTTCAAAACTGGTGAAACAGGTTCTGCTTGTTTTTTTTCACTATTTTCCACAGTTTGCTTATCACCATTATCTTTTTCCGAAGTAGACAGCCCTCTCTTTCTAGGGCTCACCCATGACTCCCGAGCGCTCTGCTGTTTCAAGTCAGTAGTTCTGCCACCGTTGCTGCCCTTCTGAGTTTGCACAGACTCTGGCCTCTTCTTTGGTGACCTGGATCGGATTTGAGGATGGGGCGAGACTTCCTCCGGATGAGCAATACTACGGTTCCTTAATGTTCTGCCACAAAAGTTTTCATCCAAACCATTTAAACCCACTGTAGATCTTGTAACACGAGTAGATCGAGAAGCAGCCATACTATGGCGAGTCCCTAAAGTATGTTCATCGTGATCCACTCACTGGGAAACCTTCGGAAAAAAATGTAAACAAAACAGTCAGAAAAAAGATTTAAGAAACACCTAGAGGACACAGCAAATCAGAAGAATGTATTGTCCCAAACGTACCAATGCAAAACCGAATAAGCCCATTCAATGTATTCATACTGCTTCTTTCCGTGGTATTTCTTTAGTGCATTAAATTTTTCCATCTCAGCTACAAAGTAGCTGACTTGGTATTTGTGGTTATTCTGGCTTTAGTACTTGTGCGAGTGTTGCTCATATTTATGCCTTATGTAAGGCTGGAATGTCCCAGTTAGGCTCTAGTTACTAAAACACACTATTTTAATGTATTGTACATAAGGTATAATGTATTGGTATTATTATTTAAATTTGTCTGTTCGAGTAAAAGGTATGAGATTGCCTTCTTAATATCCCACAGTTTCCAGTTCCATGGTTTCAAAGACTAAGAAGTTAACCATTAAAATTGCATTTGCTTACTCAGTTGTTGCTTAAAGCAAAAACAAATCTCTCAGAAATAACAAAAAAGAACTGCAATTCTAATTTAGCAGGGAATTAAAAAAAAATAAAGCACGCCACTAAAAAATACTTACAGTTATTATTAGTAAAATGAAATAAAACAAAATTTCTGAACCAGAATCATGAAATCATTCCAGCTGGAAAGGGCTTCGGGATGCAATCCTGTCCAACCTCCCATTCAAATGAACATGAGGCCTAAATTCGGATTTAGTTACATGGGACATTATCCAGCTGGGTCTTGAAAAACACTGAGTACAGATATTCCACAACTTCTCTGGGCAACCTCTTCCCAGAGAACAGTGTTTAACTGTCCTTAAAGCAAAACTGTTTTTCCTTATACCCAGGTGGGGCCTCTCCTACTTCTGTATCACTTATGACAACAAGAAGCCTGGTGCTATCGGTCATCTCCTCTGAGGTACTACTGGAAGGCTGTTTCCCAAGTCTCTCAGCTGGTGAGATGAATCATCACTCACATCAGATTTAAGTTAATTCAGATTCAAAGATAACTTTGAAACATCCCATTTCAGAGTGTCTGTATTTCACATTTCAGGGTGAAATGTAGGAGTACTTGACCTGCCCAGTACCTCAAAATAATTTTTAAGAGAAATCAGTTCAGTCTTACCCTTCTATTCATTTAATCTTTAAAAGTTTAATGTAACAAACTGCGTATCACCACAGATCCGTCATAGTAGCCATGCTAATTGAATAGATTCACATTTGTGCATGATGGCATACCTTCTCTTTTTCATCTACCCTAATTCCAGATTATACAAACCTCACATTACTGAGAAATGCTGAAAATAACAAATGGAGAAAATTGTTTCTCAAGAGGTATTTTTCATTTTCAGCAAAGAAGAAAAAAAAAAAGAACATAAATTCTCCCATATCTACTATTTAAGTGTCAGATGGTCCTAGAAAAGAAAAGAGAATTGGACAAGACCAGTACACTCTCAACCAATACAATTCTGTTTAACAATATCAGTATTTACTATATTATATGTTTAGGAACTCATAATGCAAGCAGTATTTCTTAAGGAAAGCAATGTATCTTAAAAGTATTGCTTGGTGTAGTTCTGGACAACCCTGTAGGAGAAAGCACATAATTTTGTGTATATGTGGTATAGCTCTATACACAACTGTGTACAACAGCACATCATTTTGTGCAACAAAGAAAAAAGCAACTATAAAGTGAAAATTTCAAATGTTCTCGAAACTGCGATTTATTTGTGCTGCTACAACCCTCCTGCTTGTTAGCTATTCCTGCTGCCTTACATGAACGCCTGGAAAGGTGCACTGTTTGTATTCCTGAAAATACACCTAAAGAGATGCTGCAGCGCTAACTTCCACTCTGTCCACTTAAAATTAAGTAAGTGTGAGCTCTCCAATGCACTCTGCCTTAAGAGAAAATATAAATAATACGTCAAGCTGCAAATGGTCAAACATCAGCAGCTGACTGAAGAGAGCAAAGCACTATGTGTTTTCTATAATGGTTTTCATACCTATTTTCCACATGGATAAACTTGCCTGCATATTCTCCCTCTTTGCACACAAGCTCTATACCATCTGGAGAGTGATCTCATTTGGGGTTGAACCCAAACATGAAAACCAGTGTTTATTTACATATTCCATTTCCCCTAGGTTGTTCTAATTAAAGCTAGCACACATTATGGGTGAGTAACTGACATTTCAAATCAATACCAATAAAATAACCTAAACCAAACTGAAATGGATACTTTGGTTAGTAATCACTGCTGAACTCAAGAGACTTTAGAAATCTTATGTAAGAGAGAAATCTTTACCGGTTTGCTGATATGATACTTTCTAAAGAAATCCATCTTACATGACAAGATAAAAAGTTATTATTTCCTTAGTACAAATGTAAAAAAACTTACCATTGCAAAACTAGAAGAAATATAAACTTCTGGCATTTCATACAGCAGACTCTTACTGTACCACTCAAATAATATCAATCACCAGTTCTGATATCCATCATGTAATCCAAATGCTTTACTAGTTTATGCCATCACATTAACAAGATTTTGAAAACTGTTGAGAAAAAGACAAAGATATCAATAAAACATTTAAATTACTACATCGAAAACGAAGAAGAATGCGGCAGGACATATAAAGAGTAACAGCTTTTTTAAGAAGAAATTATCACTTTTACAAGTGTCCTACATAAGGGAAGGACAATATGCTATAAAGTAATTAAGTATGTGAAATGCCAATTTAGGTTTCAAATGTAAAACACCTTTTGTGGTAGTTTCTAAGTGATTCACTGGATCACACACTAAATGTGCAGGCAAATGAATTCACAGGAGTCGTGTTAGAGTGTTCAAATTTCAGAAGGTATTTGAAGAGACACAAGAAAACAAGTAGTGAAAGGTATTACTAGAACTAATGAATTACGAAATGCATTGTCAAATGTATTTTTATAATTAGATACACAGTGAAAAACTCTGCACTTTAATTTTAATTAACTGAGCAGAACTCTAAACTTATATTGGCTCCAAATCCCTGAATAACCTCCATCTATACAACAAGACTAAAACACTTTCTAGAGTTCCTATCCTTCATTATTAAACCTATCCTTCATCCAAGGAAAACAATGTACAGCACCTCGTTTGTAGTGGAAGTGAAATATTTTGGATACTGAAAGAAGACATACATCTATACACCCAAAAGTCACACAACGCTTTCAGTCATCTCCAAGCTGGGCATTCCTGAAAATGACCAAGTTACTACTTGAAAAAACACACAAGCTATCACCTTTAGTTGAAGAACATCTAGTACTATGAAGGCACCATAATTCACTAAAGAATAGTTGTTATTAAAACTTTCTTCATATTCTATTGACTTCATGAAAGTGAGCTTATTTTCATCTTGACAAATCAAAACTTCACGATGCAAAACACAAACTGACAGGTTCCGCCGTATTCTTCATTCTACACAGCTTTTATATTTAGATTACTGGAAATTGTCTTTACTTTCAACCTAGTTAGGATTTCATACTGGTAAGAACAGAAAATTAATTCACCATTAAGTTGCCAATTCAAAATACAAACGGAGCTGCCTAAGAGGAGAAGAGATTAATTATGTCTAATTGCGGTGAAATTCAGTAACAGAAGATATTTCTACAGTGATGCTACATGAAGTATCATAAATTCTATTATGTAGATAACTAAATCAAATCAGGTTTCATTTATTCAGTGGGATTTCTCAATTTAACAAACAGCAGAGAACTATCATCATAATAAGACAAATAAAGAATGGAAGAACAAGAAGGCAAAGACAACTACTTGAAAATGCATGTGACTCAAAATCCATATTGTTGCCTTTCCTAAAGATCCCTTTAACTAATGCATCTGGAGACACCAAAAGTACGACAGACTTTAACCAATTTTTGCAAAAGAACAACATACCCAACAAAAATACTAAAGCTCAGTAACTTTGGTAAAAAAACAAAATACATTTAAACAAACAAACATTTAAACAAACATTCAGACAAAATATAACAGCGAGTCAATCAGAAGGTGGCCTAATCTCAACATTTTTAATTACTTTACCAGTCCTAAGTAAAGAACATACGAACGAGTTGTTTCAGGAATGGCGGGAATGGTGATGTCAGTCTTTTGTCAGATTTGTACACCTCATCTCTCCCGATTTTCTCTCGCCCAAAACAACCCTGTTTTACTCACAGTAGGAAAGACACAACCCCTGCTGTGTCTATTTGCCTTTGGGGACAGCTAAACCATTTTAGACACAGCAAAATGATTGTGTAAATATTAAAGAGGAGAAACCAAGGTGGGCAAAAAAAGTTTCACCTAGTCAGGATTTTTTGTCTGGTGGCAGTTTGCGGGGATGGAGGAGGGAATACTAATTTAAAAAAACCATGAAACTTTATAATCAGGATCCAGTGAAATGACTGCACCTTAATTACGCTTAAAACCTAGAAAACAACATTCACAGGGGCTTAATAAGTGAACAATTACATAATTTTTCCCAGAAGTTTCCCTGGACAGACTGTCTTGAAAATTAACTATTATTCCTTTACATTGCATAACCAATTACAATGACATTTTTCACTTAGAACAACCACATCTTCTGTGACAGAAAAATTCAATGGAAGAGTAATTTAATGTTTTGGACACCACTCAGTTTAGAAGCTGTTCATGAGCAGGAATAAGGAGTGCAAGGGAAACTAAATAAGCTTTTAGGTCTAAAAGCCTTTCTTCAGGGAACCACATCAACATTTAAGAAAGAATACTGGAATACTGCAATAAAGACTGAAAGTTTGAAAAGTGATAATCAGCTAAGAAACAACACATTGTGGTCTGCAGAGCCCACTAAAAATTAAGAAGTTACAGGTTAAATAGAGTGTAATGCAGACAGAGCTCTGAAATAAGTAAGGGACTCTGAATTTGTCTCTTGTGGGAAAGGAGCTGTGTAAGAAGCCAGGGAGCAAATGCTGCTGCTGAAACCATACCGGAAACGGTCACACGCTCATCGCTATGGACAATCTTCAGAGTGAGACCGAAGGTCAACTGCTTGCAGAAATTGTCTGTACCTCTTACACACAATCAAGAATTTCATGACAACAGAGGATGCATTTCAGGGTAAGCATTTTTGCCTTTAAGAACCCTTAAACTTACTCAGCTTTAGGCAGACTCTACCAAAACAGACCATATTCACATTATGCTAGAATTTTTATTTAACTTAACCACTAGCCTATTTAGTAAAATTACTGAATGCTGAACCGTGTGCATGAAAACTTCTAGTAACAAAGGAAACATTTACATAGAGATGAAACCCAACAGTTAAAGACAGCAGAATGAGAAAAACCCTTCCTAAATATGCAGAATAACCGATTTTTTTACTGGGTTACACCGGTACTGTCTATCTGGGAGTCAAGTATGAGCCCAATTGTTTAAAGGAATTCAGAAACATGGATACAGTTAAAATATGCTCCAATTGGCCCTAAGCTACCAAAGAGACAGTGAAAAGACACAGTCAACACCTGAACATACTGGGTGTATACCAGACCTGAAACCAGCAAAGCAATAGAAGCCTCTACTGTAACTGTGGTGGAATTATACATATGGAACTTAAGGTGGATAAATTAACATTACGCACAACATTAAACAAATAAAAAAAAATATTGTGTACTGGGGGTGGGGGAGAACAGACTCTTGCAACAGAAGAAGTCTCCAATAGTAATTTGATGCCACTATTTCATGAAAATGGGCAATATCTGAAGTCTTCCACAACAATTCAACCCTAGGAAACAGAATAGTGTGTTCATCTGATCTAGAGTATAAAAAATCATCTTCATATTGAAGAGAAATAATCTATTCTCTTCTTGTCCTTCTGAGTCTCATCTAACAATCAGCATGCTCAGTGATAATACAGCAGTGATAAAGATTCAAACTTTTCCCGGTGTTCAGATCTTGCATCTGTGGATATCTGATGGCAGGAGCGCTCTCTAGTACCGTACTTCAATAAATACCCAAATTACTTCAGAGACAATATCTGCTATTGGCAAAGTTACCATTTACAAGAGCAAATGTGACACACACATAGAATTGCCCAAAGTAATAAATAAAACTGGTGGATCTCTGTGGTGTAAAATAGCAGTTCTTAAAATTCTCTGTGGAGCAATGGAATGTTACTTAAAACAGTACATTTTTAAAAAGTGAAAGCAGCAGCTATTTATGCAGAGAGAATCTAATCCCTTACAGAAGTATTTGCCCAAGACAAAAAAATTAGCACCTCTGAAAAGATAAGAATCTGCACAGACACCAGATTATCAAGATTCTGGATTATCTCCATATAGAAAATACATCGCTTCCTAACAAAGTAGTATTACTAAATTAGGGATGAATTTCATTTAACAAATTATATTCAGCAGTCTATCACATCTAGAGTATGCCAGCATCTCTTCCCACACATACTGAGCTTCGCATAACTACATTAGCAAGAAATCAATTTTCTGGAAACAGCATTTTATTTTTCTGATTCTACATTACATCAAAATGAGCAGTACTTTCAAATGATACAAATAACCTCCACCAAAAGACATTATGAAGATGTTACTCGAAATAATAGATAACAATAAGCAGCTTAAAGCTATAATGAAAGCTTAAATGCAATAAAAATAAATAACTGTTACTGGAATTATTCTGAGATTTCAGCTGTCTCTGACACAGTAAGATTATATTACATATGGTCAAAATACAATCTGTCAGAATGGGACTACTTATATTAATCTTATATATAAAAGGCTAGTAAGAAAAAATAAAGAAAGTAAAAGAAAAAAATGTAGAATAGTATGAAAAAATTATCAACAGGTTTTAAAAGCTAGCAAACTGGCAAGTGAAATGTTTTACTCAAAACTAAAACTGCAAAGAACCAGAATGGGTAGTTCAATACGCTATTTTTCTTCTTTAAAATAGATGGGTTCACTAGGCTAGACAAACATATTCTTACACAAGAAGAAAAAAATGCTTTAGAAAGAATCTTCTTGTGGAAAGCTATTTCTACTTCTTTCTGGAAGAAAAAAAAAAAATGTAATGGGCAGGTAAAATGAATTGGTACTTAAATAATAGGATATATGAAAGCAAACAAAAGCTCATCCTCCTCCTCTCCAACACTTATTCTTTCCCTAAAACCACAAAATAGAAGAAAAAGGTTGAACCAGAAAGTTATATGACAATGACCAGCAATGTACATCTATTCCTTTGCACCCCTTCCACTCAGCAGTGTTATCAAAACTGCTGACAGCATTGGTATTTCTCACTCTTCTGGGCTCCCTATATGAGGAAACTTACTGGGAGGATGGGCACGATGCAGGCATCACCCCTCTTCCAGCCAGACATTCCAGGATAAGATTGCAAAATTACTTTACATAAAACTAAATATGAATTACACAAGTGTGACTTTACAGCAGAACTCTAGAAAAGCAACCACTATATCAAATTTCTTCTCTTTAAAGCCTGAAACACTTAAACTGCTTTCAGTTTCTTGTATCTTGGCCAAATTAGAGTTTGTGCTGAAATTATACATTGAAGCATCTGTCTCAGACTGATATTCCCACCCTGCTGTCTCTCTCCTGAATTCTCAGTCAAAATAATTACTCATTTCTGTGCACAAATATGGAAATTATTTTAAACCCTTCTTACTGCTTAAGACACATCTGACTGTTTCTTCAAGAAGGTTTTCTTCCTCCATATTTTGGAGAAAGAAATTGGAATTCGGCATAGAGAAGCGTTTGCCTGAGAACAAAAATCCTGGTAGAGCTGTGATGAAGGCAGGCTGAGGGGAATGCTAAATGTGAATGCACAGGTAAGGACAGCAGCTACATTAGCAAAAGGAGTGGATGCTGACTGGAGAGAGACAGACTGGAAATCCTGAGGAACTGCTGGAAGACAGAAAGATCATGACTGTGAAGAAGGAAAACTGGAACTGGGAATAACTGCAAGGAAAAGGCAGAATCTGTGATTTCACCTAGTCCTAACTCACCTACACACATCACACTGCACTCATCCCAATTACCTGTCACAAATACCTGGGACAACTCTGTCAACACAACTATTTGTGGGACTCTACTCTGAAATAACAATCTACAAATAGGTCAGAGTTGAAAATATCATCTTTTCTTCTTTTCTTTTCAGATGGCTCCAGATGGAATCCATTTTTCCTGTGGGTCATATTAAAGGACAATGCGCTGCAGCACAAGCATGGGATCACATGGCCACAACAAAAGGTGAAGATGTGAACTTTGTAAGGTGGTGCCACAGCCCCTTGCAACAATAAACCACATTCCACACTTCAACACACCACCTGGTGTGTTCCTCTTAACAGAAAAATGCAAAAAATGGTCATTTAATACAAATTGCGCTTGTCCTGAATAAAGACAGTGGCTTTAAGTAAACACCCTTACTGAATCTACTTTACTGACTCATACATAGTCAATAAAGTCACTACATACAATTAACTTATCAAGAAAATTAAAACCAGACTATGTAAATACCATGTCCCAATTAAAAAAACTACGCTTAGCCTCACTTATTGGCCATCCCTCTGTATCCTTATCACCACACCTACCCAATCCACTTTATCATCCTAGGTGAAAGTCCCACTCTAAATTATAATATGCCTTTTCCATGTGAAACCATTCAATTGCTAATTAGCTGTCCTGTTATCCAAAGAATATCTCCTGTGCAGGATTACCAAAACACGTGACTAACATCTCTGAGATACATTAAATCACACAGGTTCTTGAAAAGCTCATTATAAAATTAATTACACTAACTTAATTACAGTAACTATTTATCAAACTGTTACTCTAGCAGAAGGCTCCAATTGTATTTAATCTTTTCAACACAGAACATAGTTCCATATATATAGGAAAAATACTATTTATATCCTGAAGAAGTTATTATTACAATATACAGAAAATACCTAGCATAAAAAGACATTGCTTTTTCCTATAGGTAGGTTGCAATTTTAGGAGGTGGTCAAGTCCTTAATAATCCTCCTAGCGGTTTACAGATGAAAAGGAACTTGATGGAGAACATCAGTGCTCCTTTACTTTTTCTTAAAAGCCTCAGGATAAACCAGTTTGCTCATTTTTGTAGAATATTACACTGGAAATTACTAGTCTGCCTGATTTACTTTTGGAGCACTGACTACAAACATGCTACCTTATGAAGTACACTGTAAAGTGCATATTGGATGAAATACTGTCTAGAACATATTTTTATCCCAGATGATTTTCAGTCAAGGGCACGCATTTGAAATGCACCAATTAATACAGCTTTTTATATGCAAAATTACAGCATCAGCTCCATAAGCCTCAGAAGACTCTCCCAATGACAAACTGAGGTACAACTCAGAGCAGCACCACACACACACGACCAGGTGCTCTGCGTGGGGCCGTGCTTGGAAGTGCTGCTGCATTAGACTAAGGCAAATCCAAACCCAGAGTTTGGAAGAGGGACACGAGAGGCATGCAACAGCTCCTGTAGAACACTTTGAACGTTGTTTCAGGATGAAAATGTTTTTGTTCTAAATTCTTCTTCAAAATTTAAAATACACCCTCTCTCCCCAAAGGAAAAAAAAAGTGAGAAGGCTGTTTTTTCAGCTATCTCCATTCATGAAAACTGTTTTAACCACTTATTTTCCATCTGATAATGCTTTTGCCTCAATCTAGCGGATACACATTATTCCACAAGCAGATCAGCAATGGGCTGGCTTTGTAGCCTTAAACATGGCACTATTACGCCACACATCCCATCGAACCTCCAACGTTTTCAAAAATTTCAAGTTCCTCCCTCTGGCCGTTTCCAAACCTCAAGGATGGTGTGGCAAATTCCAACCTCTACATGCACTGACTAGACTGCTTGCAAACCACATACAGCAGGTAACTACTGGGCTCAAATCCCCCTTAAAAAGGGGACTACAATTTTTGTGAGAGCTGCAAGCTCTCTACAGTTCTGAGATGTTTGCTCTCGGCTAAATTTAGGAGGGTTGCTAAGTTGGCCTAAGGATTCAAATATTACTTCGTGACAACAGCATACAAATAGAGGGACACCTGAACAGTTGATCTAAATCACATTCCAAATGCTTAAAACACATTCTGGACAGACTGGGGGCAGGGAGGGCACCCAGAACTATCTTGAAATCCATGAAGAAAAAAAAGACCTTTAAAATCATTGTGTCCAATTGTAAATGACTTGCCTTATGTCACTTTTTGACTAGCAGTTATTTTTAAGAGCCCCAGCTCTCTTAAATGCTCATGAAGCTCTATTACAACTGACTTTGACGTATTAATAAAATTGTATTACACCAAGTCATTTCTCTGGTGAACAGCCAGAGAAACATCTATTTTCTAAAGAAACTGAGATGCTACAGCTGTTGACATGTTTCAGTACTGTACTCCATGCTAGAACCTCAACACTGTGGCAGTTCTCAAAACAGTGATCTGCAGTAAAAAGACCCATCCCTCCTTTTGCCTTCCATACAGGAGATTGTTTATTTTCATGGCCTCATGCTGCAGTTTGGTCTAATACACAGCACAACTGCTACAGCCATATTTAGCCATATGTGACAGCTTTGCCATTGCAGACAGTCTTTCAAAGCAGTTTTGAGCACGTTCCTGCTCTGTGAGCTGGACGTCAGCATCATCTACACCAAGAATGTGCCTTTCTCCCCAGAAGTATCTGAAGGCAGACAGAAATTTTCTCCCAGTGCTTGGGCATCCTGACAAAACTGCAGATATCAGCACTTAAAAATGTTTTACAATTTTTTCTTAGATGCTTTCCAAATTCTGCTTTGTAACTGACACTGAGCTTGTTAAGCAGAGAGGTTTCAATACCCCCCCGTAGCCTGACGTTCTCACTGTATGTTCAGTCTGCATTTAAGTTTTCTGAGTAAGAAGACTGTTATGCATATTTCAGTCTACTTGGCTTGGGAGTTCCCACTGGCAAGTACTGAAGGTGTTTTAAGTGCATCAGGAACTGTGTTCTGCAGAAGCTCTTAAAGGAACAGTGAGAAGCTGCTTTCTGTTTTGCTGCTGTCCTGTCTTCAGGCACAGGAAACAAAACCTGCAATATGAACATTATCACACACCCCTTCCTTTCAATCACAGCACATCTACTGCTAATAGAGGCCTTTATTTAAAAAAAGCACCGACTTTATTGTAAGACTGCTCCCAGTTCAACTAGTACATTACCTTTTTCTAGCTGTTTCTGTTTACATCCAGCCACTTTCAGATAGGATAGCTGGCCACAATTTCCTTGATTTAACAGTACATTGGTAGCCTAGTTTACTTTTTCAGCCTAATATATATAATTCCAATAGAACTATGACTGCATCACATGTAATCTTGTTTCACTTGATTGCCATTCTGCTTTCCCCTCTTGCTGTGCTCAGAAGGTCTTTGTAGGCCAGTACATTCACTGATAAACAATATGCTGCTTTTTATTTCCCACAATTTCTGTGTTCTGTCTGGCCTATGCTTACAGTACCAATTGGAAACACAAAGGAAGTTCTGTCTAGCCTACATTTACATTTAAAATTTCAGCCTTTTAGTTACTCTTACTTTCTCAGTATGAACATTTTTTTCATTTCAACACTTTGGCATTAAGTTTAATTAATTGCCAATGTAATTGCGGTGTAAGAATGCAGGGAGTTGTTTGTCCTTTTTCCACAGGTCTTTGCTTTTCCTGTGACCACTGACAAAGAACCTTTAGGCTTGCTCCACTTTCATTTTTCATCTGGATGCAGGCTTGCTCATAGGTTTTGCAGTTCCTACAGCCTTTGCACAGTAAACATTTGGGATAGTCTGATTCACACTTCCCTGATCTTTCAAAGTCACAAATTTATTGCCTTGAAAGATTAAGCCAGGAAAGTACAACTTTTCATACGGTACCGCTACGCATCAGCTGTTTCTTCTCCAGGTATCTTATTAATGTGCAAAATATACGTATTTTATAGATTTAAAATGCATTTGAAAGCATTTCTAAGACTTTACACTGTTACTCTAAACCTACCATTAACCTGTCAACACGCTGCTGAAATACAACTACAGTTTACCCTACATATGCTTTTCTTTTGGCTTCCTTTATTCAACTTTGTGATATATGGAATACCCAGATATTCTGCTTTGAATTTATTGTTCTTCAGGGTTTTGTTTTGCAACACTCAGTTTATGATTTCTTGCAACTACATGAGACAATTTACTCTCAAAACTATGCTCACTGTTCAAGTATAAAATGAAAGACTGCCTATGAAGTGAAAAATTCATTCTGATTCTATTACCCTGTCCCACCAGCTGAATACTTCATCAATGACTTTGTAAAGATCTCTCTTGATATTGAGATGTTGCACTACATTTCCAGAGCAAAAGGGACGTACTTATTACTGCCTAAGCACATGAGCCTATCTGTCACCTATGCACAAAGACACTTGATTCCCTTTGCATGTTAATTGACTATTCACTTTCAAAACTTCTTCCTCATTAAATTTAAATGCAAATCAATTATGCTCAACATTATTAACTTCAAGCCTCTTTTCTCACACAGAGTAAAGCCACACGTCTCTGCAGTCAGTACTTTGTCTCCAACAGCCGCGATAAGCAGATGGTTAGGCAAGAGCTGCTGTGTATAATACCATTATAGCTTCCAAATATTTTTAGCTCAGAGTCCTCCTAAGTCATATGTGATTTCTATCTATTTTCTAAACTTCAGTGAATTTTTCTTCCATGAATTTTCCTTGTCTTCCCTTGAGCTCCCATAAATTTTTAGCGTTCAGGCTATCCCACTGATGTCTTTGTAAAAAGAGAATTCTGTATTTTCATTTTTACAAATGGGTATAAAGACCTGGCAAAAAAGGAAAAGCTACGAGGTTAGATACCAATTGCAGATCTCACAGCAACTTCATTTTAACTCTTTCTCCATTCTGCCTTCAACTGGCTTTTTTCTGTTTTGCTTTGTCTTTTTTTATTGGCAGAATAAATTTTTTTTGTATTTTACTCAGAGCTCCCCCTTCTACTTCAGTTTTCCTGACTTTGCCTAGATACATTTTTCAGGGATGAAAAAAACACAACCTCGTGGTATTATCAAGGATGGAAAACTACTGCATGCATAAAGCGTGCCTTTGCAACTGTAATGTCATAGATATTGCAAATACACTCAGCACCAGTAACAAAGGTGTATGTTTACAGTTGTATCTACCCTAACAGAACACATGAGACTTCAAGGCTTTAAACAGCATCTTGCCTTTTCTCATTTTAATTTTCTGAGACTGAAGTAATTTCTCACAGATTTGACTTTTCTCTTTTGTCTCAAGACAATAGGATTCATGACTATGGTAGTATTTAATGGATTTTATCCTTCAACAGTTATTAATTCAATAATTCAGGGCAAGCTCTGACCACATTTTAGTAGAATAGCAATTAGAACATTTAACCTTTTCTATAAAAATGCATGTCTGGTTATGGTATCTAAAATTCTCGACAGCATCTATTTCCATAAACAAAAGGAGACGCTCATTTTACCATTCCTTGCAATTATCCTGTAACATCAGGTTAAAGGACTGAAGAAACATTAAAAGGCTATTCAAGTTCCAGGTTCAGCCACTAGAGAATTTCTCAGAGCACAAGAACAAAGGAAAAAAAAAAAAGAGATACCATCTACCTTCAGCACATTTTATCACAGATTCAGGAAGCAGGAAGAAGCTGCCAGAAGGTGGGTCAGAGAGTGTGAATTATGTAGTTTCCATACCTATCCTGAGCAAATAGGAGCAGATTGCCAGGGTTCAGACATTTCCCTAAATGGCCAACCCATCATAGCAGTAAAAAACCTGCACTTGCAGTTAAGTTCTTGCTTTGTCTCTGAGCTGCACACCAGGATTGCTCACACACTGTATCAAATGACAACACATTTAGAAACTTCTCATTTGAAGAAATGAGATAAAGCTTAGACTAAACGGTTACATTATTTACTATGGGCTTAGATACTGACTGACACAAGCAATATAAAACTGACTTTTTTCCTACTTTATCCCTCTGAAACATTCAGCTACAGAGAGATAATTACTCCAAATGGTTGTGTCTCACAAGACCAAAACCAGTATGACCAGTAGCTTTCTGAGTATGCCATAGATACGGTTTGGAATCTTTAGAATACGAATTTGAAAATTATCAATAAAAGCAGTCCCAAAGTTAGAAATCATAATGGTTCACTTTTGCACACTTACATTTACAGAGTAAAGATATCAAGCAGAAGACTCTATATATGGTTCTTTTTAATAATAAATCACTTACAGTTTGCTAGTGACATCCTAAAAAAGCCTTACAGGCTCTTTCTAAGGCACAGTTTTTACAAAGTATTCTAAGGAATCTAACAGCACTATATCAAAACAAGTGCTGTGCTTATTCCTTACTTAGCACCTCTGAAGAGCTGACATGAAATATTAAGTAAGGATTAACTTGACAAATGTAGTTTATATACCATCCATAAGACTGCTTAACCTTTTAAAAAATATTATAGAAAAAAACCCCAACCCTGACTGCCAGTTATCTTGGAGAACATCTAAAATTTCTGTAAAAAACCCCGAAACTATTCAGCTGTGAACAACTGTATTACTCACAGCACAATGCTGTAGCCATAAAAGAAGAAAAATAAATACAGTAAGAATGTATCTCCTAGGCAGCCTTTGCTGTATCTTGAACATACAAAGCCCTCATAACTCAGTGATATATTATCTCTCCTAGGGCAATAAGCAATTAAACACATTCCTTCCTTGATAATAGTAGGGGAAAAAAAACCTACAAAAAACTCTCATACCTTTAAAAATTAAGTTTCACAGTATCTGAGGACATACCTTTGCTGTAAGATCCCAGAATTAATGGTTACTTTATCTCGTTTATCTCCTTGGTGTTCTGCATAAAGAAGCTTTCCCAAATTTTGATTATTCTTATTGCCCTTTTCTGTACTAAGTCTAGCAGACAGAGCAGTGTGGGATAATCATATTCAAAGCATGGCCTATGTATGTCATAGATTTTTACCACAGAATAGTTAACATTTTATGTCATGACCCCTTTCTATTAATACTCAACTCTATTTACTTTTTTGACACCTAGTGAAAACTGAGTTGATGGCTTTACAGAAATGTCTATCAGAAGACTTTCCTGAGCACTAATAGCTGATTTCAAGTCAGGGTTGGGCTTTTTTGCATAAAGTTCTTTTATTCTTATGCATTATTTCACATTCCTAACAATGAGGTTCTATTTTAATACCCCACTTGCTCAGTTTTGTGAGATCCTTCTGACTCAAGACAGTGGTGAAACAAAGAGTCATCAGATTTGTATCGTCACTAGACTAGGGGAGGGTTTTTTTCTGCAGTCACTGAAATAATTTGATTGAAATAGCACTACAGGTATTTACTAAAATTGAAATGACCATCTTCTAAACATCTGCCTATTTTGACTTAAAATGCCCCTCTTAAATCACGTGCCAGCTAAGGTGGGCGCTGCTTCCTTTCTGAGTTCTGCATGCACGCAGTTTGGATTATCCTTGCTCCATTGAGGAAAACATTAAAACTTTTTTTTTATTGACTTCAAGTGGTAAGAAAGGAGCAACTCTGCGATGTATGTGTATTTAAAAGCCACCGAGGAAATAAAAATCATGTGTGAGTTAACAGAATCATAATTAAAAATATGTTGGCGAGTCCAGAGGCCTATGTCAAAGGTTACCCATTCACTGACAATGAAGGCTACAAAAACAGCAAACAGCTTTTTTTAGACACTGAACCCTCTTTCAGCAGGCAGCTTGACATCCAAAGGTTTTCACTGTCACTCCAAGTGGGTAACTCTCATAAGGATCTCGTCATTTTGCATCTGAACTACTGCGATGGTCTTTTCTCTGCCCCTGCTCAATTACATCCATTAAGATACTCCCCAAAAGAGCATTCCCTTCTTTACTGTTTTGTCCAAGACACCACTTTCCCTCCACCTTCCTATCACAGCAATCAAAGCCACACCCATCTATGCTCCCACTCCTTTATCAACAGGGCGGATTCACAGGCTGGTGAGCCTTCAATCATTCTCTCTTTAATTTTGCAACAAGACTTCCCAGGTGAGGTTTCATTTACCGTTAAGTGATTTAATCTGCAAACAGGAGCGATCCCACTCCCCTGTAACTCTCAGGCACATCAGCCCTATTTTTCCCATGTATTTGCTTTTGTATTCAATCCGATCTCACAGTGAACTGATTTAGAAAATACAAATCCTTACAAAAGAGTCATTTTCCTTCTAGTTTAGCTTCCTAGACAGGCTCACTGTAATGGTGAAATGAGCACAGGTGCCAGTGGAAAACAGGGCCCACGACTTTGCATGTTGGTGACAGACAGTCCTTGGATCAGGTTTGCTGTAATGTGAAGCCCTTCTCTCAGGCTCTCCCTTACACTTTGTAAGCCTAAGTAGCACAGTTACTTCTCTCATCTTGGAACTCTAAACTCCCATGCTGAGGAAAAAAAATATTTTATAACTGATGCACAGGAACTAATTCCACCATGTTACTGTTTCCATCTATCTGTATTGCCCAGCTATAATCTGTATTATTCTGGAATTGTGAATGCTGGGGAAACATTCTTCATGTCTGCTTCCACAGAGCAAGGGTCATAGCATCATGTTTCACTTTATTTTCATTCTGGTTAACTGTTCACTTTAACATAAAACTGCTAAAATTCTATTGAAAACTTAACTGAAATCCAGCTGATCCAAGTCTTCACTAACAGAATCCGAGGCACAAAAAGAGGCATTTGAGGGGAAATAAAACCCTGCAAACTTTCTGTATTCTTATTTGTTACTGATTCAAACGCCTGGGCTCATTTTGACATCTTCTCATCACAGAAAATACGGTCAGTGAAGGTCAAAAAAAGCAACAGTTGTCCACACTTCAACGGAAGCTAATTTCTAAGTATTCGAAAAGCAAACTTTCATTTCAAGGCAGTTGCAGGAGTGAACCAACCAGGGAAGCCATACTACAGCCCACACATAGGAAGGACACATTTAAGGGAAGAGAAGCAAACAGAACTTAAATTGGAGCTCATGCCACGTCTGCAAATCAGGCCTGCTGACAGAACAGACAGGATGAGAAGAAACGTCCACATGATTATTTGGTACAAGACGTATAACAAAACCGTAGTGACACATGAATCAAAACTGAAAATGGTACCAAGAATATTACACAGTAAGCTTCTCCAGAGCTCTCCTATTTCTCACAGAGTGTCTCCTGACCTTTGTGGATGGTTTCTTTGAAGGAATTTCTTTGGCCAAGTAAATACAGACATACAACAATCTAAAAAGTTTTTTAAAAGGGTAGCTGATCTAACTGCAACTAATTCAATTACGAGATACACCCTAAAAGCAGGACACAAAGGTCTGATCACCAGAGTTACCTCTCAAGTGGAAAATCAATGAGACATGAGTCACACTGGATAAAATGACAGTAACTGGCCTGCCTTTACCTCCAGAACCTGAGAGGCAAAACATCTCCTCTCTATATTCAGAATTCTGACTGAAGAAAAAAATAACCCTTCATGCAACATGGGATTTTCCAATAAAACTGCTTCTGAGCTGGAATTAACCAGAGATATTTTCAGATCATGAGAGACACAACTTAAAATTCATCAATATTAACAGGAAATTAGTTACCTATATTGTTGAGGTTTTGGGGTTTTTTTTGAGGTGCAGTCATAGAGCAACAACAAAAGACTGCCTATCTAGATCTTAACAACAACAAATCTGTTCCTGTACACTTGCATAATCTGAATGGTCCTGACAGCAAACTGTACTCCAAAAAGCAATCCATTTATGAGAATAAGTATAGAGGATTCTCAAGGATTTGCAAAATTCACTTTGGTTCAACAAGTCAGACCTCCAAAATACATGTCAAGAAATCTGAAAAAGACAGACTTCACTTAGGGATGGGAGAGGTGTGGGAAGCTTCACCTGCAGTAGGACATCATACAAGAAGTGAAGGTTTCTCATTGTCCTTTTCAGCACTGGCTGTCAAATGGCAGATATGTGAAGAACCTTTTTCATCTGAAGTATTTTAGGAATCCTCTTAACAAAGGATCACTGAATTCCCATGATCCAGAAAAATTCTCACCTGACCTCACTTAAGAGAAATTATGTAACTACACTTTGTTCTCTCAGAAACCACTTCCTCACAGATGGATTTAAAACTATCCACGCACCTCTGAAAAGTAATTTCACTATAGCAGCCTCTACAATGATACTGTGGATAAAGTTTTTTTCAGCCTTTCTGCCTTTTTCACAATGCACTGAATATAGCAGAATTTCCAGAAAACGGATGCAATAAACACCATGATTCCGCCGAAAATAGAACACTAGTTAAAAATAAAAAACCCAAACGCTATTGTGGCTTCTCATTTTGCCTATTTTCCCAAGGCTAAATAAATAAATAGACCTGAACCAAACAAAACCAGAAATGTTGACGAGTGAGGACTGAGAAGACCTGAGAATATTTAGTTAGCTTTCTTTTTCCCGAAGTCTAGCTTTGGAGGAAATCCCCAAAGAAAAGTGCTGGCAGCATAGCAAGGCACAGAAATATTGTCACATCTTTTCAGGTGACAATTAGACAGATTAGTTACTAACAAAAGCAATACAATCATGTGTCCCTAACCAGTAAAACTTGCTGCTAGTCATATTCTGACTTTTAGAGACACGTACATAGAAAGCTCAAGTAAATGAAAAGAAGGTAGTGGGTGGAAAAGAAAACATGTACCAATACATTCTAATTTTAAAATGATTAATAAGATACAATTTTTGAAGCTGCCAATTTTTTTTTTTTTTACATTGGAAATAGGAAAATAACCCAAAGCAAACAAACCACAGCATCTGTTGTAATGTTAACATCTTTCTACTCCAAGTCTTTAGTCAGTCACCACCTATCCACTGCCCCAGGCAACTCTGCAGGAACTGCTGCTCCAAACTCCAGGTTAAAGCAGCCTTTTCCAGACAGTTCTGTCTGACAATTGCATCTCAGTTTCAGCTCTTCAGGTGGAGCTTAGGGAATAGGTGCATCTGTCTCTGCCTAAGACTTAAGCCTTTGTGCCCTTACTACATGAGATACCGTGATCCTTTTATAATAGGCTACAAAAAAGCCTCTGTACTGCAGTGATACATAGGAGGAAAATCCCTGGAAGACTTAAAATATTTGAAGAAGGGAACAAATTCCTTTTCTGACATCAGTCTAAAATGGTGAACAGTATTTGCGTTCTTCCCTTATTGATTTTCAGGTTTATGTAAGCAAACGCTACACCAGGATCTAAACCCAGCGCCCTGTCAGTTATCAACACTTTGTTTCTCCATGGTTTAGTCACAATTTCCCATCAATTACAACAAAGAGAATGCTGATAGCCTGTGAAGTGAAAGTACACATAAAGTTTAATCCATATAATCAGCGAGATGGAAAAATTTACTAAAAGTCTAATTACAGTTAGGCTATAATAGATTGAAAGCATCATTTTATGTAAATCCTCCACACTCTTTTTAAAACATTGGGAATGTGACAGCATGTGTTTCACTTTAACCCTTTCCCTAATTCCAGAGCACAGACATATGTGACACAAAGCCTATCCTTCACTTGCCCTTAACCCTGAGGCAGCTTTGGCAAATTTCAAAAATCAGAAATGCTTGAATAAGGTCACATGGGATGTAGGCAGTTGATTTTGAATAGAAAAAATGCAGAATGAGGAATTAACCTGAATTTGGTTCAAAACAGTTTTATCAAATTGTTCAGTATTTTTAACTCTAAAAAGCTTTAACAACAGATTTGTGTCAAGCTTAGCTCTTCCAGTTTAATCAAATATATATTTATATAACAAACTCTTCAGGAACCTGAAGACTTTATCAGTGAAGATCATCCCTCAAAATACATGTCTCACATATTAACTGTAACCTCCTTTTTTACAGAGAGAAGGTGAAGTTGCATGGTGTGCTCTATTTCAGAGGCAGGAATGCATGTGACTCCCTGGCTCATTAGAATTTATCGTCTGAGATTTGCTTCTCTTGAATGAAGTCTTCTGAAAGACTTTGACTCTAGCTCAGTTTATTTCTTTTGGATCACTAAAACCGCATAAAGGCAAGTCAAAGATATTAAATCTACAATGAAGACTCTATTAAAGTTATCTTCAGTACTACATTACAGATGGCTTTAATAAATACTTTATTAAAACCCTTTAATGAATATATTTGATTTTTTTTTACTAAATCTTACAACTGTTACATCACCTATTTTTTTTCTCCACCATGTTGTTTTGTTGTTTTATTTTTTAAATCATGGCCAGCAAGATCACAAAAATCTAAAAATTAGGAGAGATCTAACGCTAAAAAGTCAACCTACCCCCTATGCCAAGGACAGAAAACTACACCTTAATCACCTCTAAAAGGAGGTTATTTAACCTTTTCTAGAGCTCTTTCAGCAATAGATATCCCATTACTTCCCTCAGATATACAACCCTCTGATTATCTATCCTGGATAGATAATCTTTCCTGGAGCTGGAAAGTTTTTCCTGACAGCAAAATCTCCTTTTGTGCTCTTTAGGACTATTATTTCTTATCCCACCTAGAGAGAACAATTTATTACGTTATTCTCTGTTGCAAACTTTACCATATTTGAAACCTATTATTGTGTCTCCCCGTCTCTGCCACAGACTAAACAAGTACAATTCTTTCAGTCCTTCCTTAAAGGCCATTACTGCAAAAAATACTTCTTCTCTAAATACTCTCAGCTGGTCCAAATCTGTTTGAGGCAGAGTAACAGAGACGCTGCATTATCTGAGGCCTTACGCTGAGTACTGCAGAGCAACTTCCCCCTCACACGCAACGACAATCCCGGTCACACGTCCCAGTGAGACTCCTGGGTTTTCACCCACAGAATTGTCACGACTGTGCTCACTTTGTGATACAGCCAGCTGCTTATTTTACAGAACTGCTGCCCAGCCAAGTGTTTCTCATATTTAAATTTATTATTTCTACCCAAAGGCATTATTTTGTGTTTCTTTTTAGTGAACTGCATCCCATACACTTCAGGTCATTCATCCAGTTTTCCAAGACTATTTCACACTCTCATGCTTGTATTCCCTCCCAGACTTGTCCTGTCCAGGCAACTAGTACATTTTCTTTGTTCTAGCACCCAGGCCACAAAATGAAGAAATAAACAAGAATAAATTCAGAAAATACACCTGCACAAGACACACCCATGCCTTCAATCTGAAATGTTCGTAAAGCATTTATTTAATAAGTAATTAAGCAGCATGGCAAAACTTCTCCAACAGTATCTATCTTTGGTGTTTCTAGACTCCTTGGCTGTGGAGATAACGTTCCTAACTTCCACACTACTGTACTGGCAGAGTATGTTTCAAACACAAACACACAGGGGAGGTTCTGTCACTCTCCTCCCTCTAATTCACTTCTGTGTGGCACAGTAACCCAGTTGCATAGCTCCACCAATTTGCAATTTGGGCTATCTCCCTGTTTTTCCTTCCCAAACTAGAGATACTTCAGAGACACTTCAATTCACACAAAAAACCCCGCACCACTAGTTCTGAAAAATTCAGATCTCAAGTACACACATATATGCTAATAAAACAAAAACATCAACAAAAAGCAGGATGTTATAATTTATGTACCGAAAGGTAAACTCTCAGGAACAGACCTTTCCTTTCCGACTTTTAAATTTTCTACCTGAAGTGTTTTAAACAAAGTTGGAATCATCCTTTTTAGGCAAAAAAATCAGCTACTTCTCATGACAAGAGGCTGTTAAAATCCCACTTCTCTACTACTGATGCATACCTGTAAAGATGAGCTTTTACGCTTCTTACTGATACTTTGTCAGGCACATGTGCACCCCCAATCAAAACAAATATTTGTGTTTAAACATTATATTTAAATCTCAACTACTAAAAACATCTGTAAAATCTTGGACAATCAAACTATCTATCTTGCCAACATCCATATTCCTATGTCCTGTGATGAAATTCAAAAGACCGGAAAAACTGGAGAGCAGCTAACAGCAATCTAAAACACTGCTAACAAGAAGAATCAACTCTTTTCTGAAGCAACAAGAGACAAAGCAATCAGCTGTATGCAAAGCAAAAATATTTAAATTGAGTATCAGGTAAAACTTTAACCATGGGATGGGTGATGGAGCTGCTGAAAGAAGCAACACAATGAGGAACTCTGCCATCAGAGGGAATGATCTCACTACGCTTCCAAAGGACAGAGGATTGGACTCGCTGAGCTTTCTGTATTTCTATGTTTAACCGAATTCATCATAAGCATCAAAACACTGAAGTAACTTTAAAGAACAGTTATTGTAAGCTAAGCTACTAAGCTTTTGGACCGAAGATACAACCAATTGCCTGTAGAAGGGAAAGTAACTAAAAGCAAACTGTTAACTAATACTCAAATTCTGAACACAAACCATATAAATTATCAACCTACTACACTACAAAACCCAAGTATTTTGATTACAAAGCTGCACTCCATAAGGGAATCTTTTCAAAGGTCTTTTTGTTTGAAACACAAGTGTCCAATAAGAACACACCACTTCATGTTCAGCTCTACATGTCTGAAGTGTCTTTTAGAGCTACTCCAACAGAAGGAAGATTTTCAGAAAACTAAAACTCCCATGATGGTTCTTCTACAACCACAGCAGTTTTTCAACCACAAACCATATTTACACTGTTCCTAAAACTAGAACAATATACCCTTAAGTGTTAGAGTAAAGTTTACCAGGAGCAAATTCTTAGCAGCAGCAGCAGCTTGACTTCCAGCAAAGAACACTTAATTTGGAAAGTAAAAAAAAAAAAACCCTCACTACAGAAGTGAGAAGGTTTCTCACTTTCTGCAACTTCACTCCCGCCTACAGAAGTGGCAGAATTTTTCTTCTTAAGGTTTTTAAGGACAAGGTCTACAAATATCTGTCTGGAATAATCCAAGTAAGTTTTAAACCAACCTGAGAGAAAGGGAACAATAGGTCCTACAGTACTGCATTTCTAGAACTGTGAGGGCAACCTATATCTATGGACGTAAGTGCCAAATACTTGACGAATAAATTCTCTCTTGCAAATCTGGTTCCTTGTGACCAGAGAGACCTGTATCATCAGCTCCCACACAATGCAAAGACTTACATTTTTGGGAAAACCAAACCAAAACAAACCTCAATAGATTAGCCCCAGAGACCTTAAAGAGGGGTTTGGAAATATGAAAGGTACTTTAAAAGAAAAAAAAAATGAAACAAGAAAAGAAGCACAAATGGAAGCAGGGCAGACTGCAAAAACTTCTGTTCCAACTTCCCCAGTACTTTTAGGAATGTTAAGAAACACATTTCTTATTTCCCTTATGGTAAAAGAGCAGAGTACAGGTCTTTCCACTTTGTATCAACCACACAACTGTTATTGACCAGAAGTCAACCTAAATACCTAAAATGATCTGGAAGAACCAGATCCAGACAAATGGACCAAAAAAAACCCAAACAAACAAAACAACCACAAAAACTTTAAGTCTCCTGGAAACACTGGGAGTGTAAAGCCTTCATTCTGCATGAGACTATGGACAGCATATCTCACTATGTAATCTCACTACACAAGTATGTTAGAAACACTGATAAACATCAGAGCAGTCACACGCTGTTCAGCTGTAGAACAAAAGCCCTTATTAGGATACATTCCCAAATTCTGTGAAATAAAGATCTAGTTATTTTTGCACATTAAAGCCATAATAACACTGAGCCCAAGAATCCTACTCGCTCTTTCTCTTTATCCAGAAATGTTAAAAATGATGAGACAAGACATATGATTGAACTCCATCACTAAATAGCAAAATAACTAAGCTATCTAATACTCTCTCTTAGTAATTCTACACTTAAGAGTATGCAAGGCCAAGGAAAAATAATTTCATTTAACAGTGGTACAACTGAGAATTGCCACAACTACCTATGACAGACTAAACAACCAGAAATATAAATTATCAGCAGTATTTCAATGTAAGGTCATTCATTGCTACTGCTTACTGACACACACGGTTGCACTGTGTAACACTCCTTCACAAAAAGCCTTTAAATTCAAGCCTGTAAACGCAAGGCATAGAATTTTTTATGGAATAAACATGACAGTGCTGGGAAAAGCCTGAAACCAAAGTTGTTTAGGTTCTTAATGACTTGCTAGAAGTCACATGTCAAACTAACTTAACTGCTAAGCCCTTCTAAAGCAATGGGAAGTTTCTTCAGTTGAGTGAAAATTTCCACCTGATAGCTATTTTTTTTAACATTTTCCCACATACTCTTTAAAAAGATGCATTTTTCTCCCCTGCTGTTTAACACACACCATGCTTTTTCCCTTACACTTTTTTCCACTACTGATTAAGAAAATAGTAATGCTATTAATCCAAAAGACAGTACAGTAAGATTAAAAGATGCTTGAAAACAAACCACAACAGTGCCTTGTCAATTTCTTTTCTGGAAAGTAACACTTGCTTATGTAAAGAATCACATTTTGTTAATCCCAAGTCTACCAGACCCTACTAGATCACCAGTCCTTGGGGCAGCTAGGACAAGAAGCTAGTATCTAACCACAGGTTAGAAATACACCCAAAAAAGCATGTTCTTAAAAGGTTGCACAAGTCAGTATTTAATGTAAAATCCAGGGTACACTTAGAGCTTCACTTAAAAGCCTCAATAAACAATCACTAGGTAGTGATTAATACAGCATAATGACAGTATCAATGGAAAACATGCAAATATATGTACAACCATGGAAGAGCTACTAGTTTGTTTAATAATTACTGGAAACATATTTACAAAATAAAATTTGGAACGTCAAAGCCTCAAGAACATTTTCTTTCATGAAAACTTAAGTCTCTGTCATGTGTTAGCCTAGAACCAGATTAGTAAAATACTCCAAGACTACAAAAACTGCCAACGTTACTGGATAATCAGGGACAGAATACAAAACACCATAAGGAAGAAGCAGAACCATATGCTCTCCCTTAAGAGAGATCAGGATTAGGAGACAAAGGGAATATTGCTGAGCTGGGACACTTGGGTACTACTGGAATCATTTTTCTAAATACAAGAGAAAACAGAATCGTATGTTACAAGTTTGTGATATAATGGGACATATATCACAGCCTCCATCGCGAGCAGACTTGGGATGTTAAATAGCTCTTTTGGACCCCCTGCATCCTTAAACATCAGCGCCCCTGTCCCTGAGGGCCGGCGCCGCTTGGGTTCCACAGCAGAAACCCGACTGAGCGCAGAGGCAACAGCCCGGGCCGGGGGCGCAGGGCAGGCCGAGCCAGCGGGACACCGCCGGGGGCTGCCGGGGGGCC